>OX235271.1:132437880-132733852 GCA_944472155.2 Trichobilharzia szidati
GACGATTGATCTGCTTTTCCACAAGCAGCACATTATCAGTAGCATTGTCCACCAGAAGTTTGGACTGATCTTTGAGGATATCATTCATTTTATCTTGCTGAATTAGAAATTGATGAAATTACTGACAAACTTTCGAAGTTTATTGAAGCACACCAAAGACTAATTCCCGTTATGGATAATTTATCTTTAGTATGTCGAATTAAATTCACTATATTTTGCAGTGATATGGTAAAAAAGACCATAAGTTCCATCGAACAAAAATTAACAAAATCTTTGAAAGACGCGAATCATATTTTGGAATTTCCTCAAGATATCCATAAGCATGTAATTAATTTATCTACCTGCACTCTATCCCAACTAAAGTTGGAAGCATTATCTTATGGATTGAAGTACAAAACTATTCCTATGAAAATAAACAAAATGGAAGTCCAGTCACAGTATAAAAACCTTTATGATCAAATCTCTGATTTAACTCCTTCTAGTAAAGATAATCTGGACTGGTTTAAAGTTATGTGCAATTGACATAGAATCTTTATTCACCAATGTTCCCCTTAATGAAACTGTTGATTTCATTTGCGATTACATCACAGGCAATGAGATAAACTTACCTATTCCTGTAACTTACATCAAATACATCATCTTAATGTGTACAGAAAATATTAGATTCACCTTCCAAGAAAAGGCATACAAATAAATCGATGGTGTTGCGATGGGTAGCCCTCTTGGGCCCCTATTAGCAGATATTTTCATGTCGAAATTGGAGAGACAAATGCAAGGTATGCTTGGAGAATTTATGCTGTATAAACGTTATGTAGATGATACTCTCATTATTGGTAATAATAGTAAATCTATTGAAAACTTTGTTACCCTATTTAATCATATTCATCCAAATATCCGAGTAACTTGCGAACTAGAATCGAATAACAAACTCGGTTTCCTGGATATTACTATGACTAGGAGAGATGATGGAACGATTCAACGATCTATTTTTCGTAAACAGACATGGAGTGGACAATATTTTCATTTCACCAGTTTTGTTCCTATCCAGTATAAACGTTCCCTAGTGAAATGTTTGTTCTCAAGGGCCCGAAAAATATGCACGAGTGACACATTGATGGATGAGTTTCGACATATACATTCAGTTTTATTAGCTAATGGTTATCCGGAGAACTTTATCACTTGTCACAGTAAAGAAAAACCACATCTCGAAAAGACAGCTTCTGTACCAAAGAAAGCTATCTTTATTAACCTACCATTCAAGGGCGACCAGATTATGCAGTTGACAGCTCAAAGACTTCGGTCAGCCATCAAACACACATTCTACGCCGCATCTCTTTTTCTCATTTGCCGAACATTTTCGATCCCTGTACCTACGATTAAAGGACGAAATTCTATGGACTCTACTTCAAACTGTATCTACAAGTTCACCTGCAGCTGCGGTGACACCTATATAGGTAGAACCAACAGAATGTTCCAATGTCGTCGAAAAGAACATGTTCCAAAATGGCTACTAAATCATATAGAAAATCCCAACGCGATTAATCTGAATAGAAATCCAGCATCATCCATTGCAAAACACTGAATAATGTCAGGTCACAAAATCAATATTGATGACTGTTTCACGATTATTTCACATAACTCTAATTCAAGGTTATTGAAGGTGATAGAAGCACTTTGGATTAATCACATACAGCCTAAACGGTGTGTACAAAAACAATAGACTTCAATCTTCGCCTACCATGGACAACATGGCCTATCTAAATATGATTGGTCATTAGTATTTACTTTATTTAACTGAGTAATTGTCATGAGCTTTATTTTATTATTGTTAACCATGTTAGTTGCAAAGCAGTTGTAAAGAAACTATGAAATGATATCATCTCGCGAAATTTGTCTTCTTAATGCCTTATTCAAATTTATCAAAGGGACTAATTGTTTTAACGATCAGTTATGTTATAAATTACGATCATGAAGTATTATAAATTAATACTTTTTCATTGGTATAAAGGTATATTCCACAACTGTAATCCACGTTGCGTCATGGGGGAAGGTAATGCGTAATTCACGAGGCAACTGAAAGATATGGGACCAATAATGTTTGCAGATCATTTGTTATTGTAAGTGGTCAAATATCCACATTCTTCATTCTCATTCAAAAAGTCATATGGAAGCTAAAATGGTGAGAGAAAAAAGAAGACAGACAACAGCAACACAAAAGAACGCAAGTGGAGTCCTCAAGGAGTGATTAACAAATATATACATACATATTCTGTGTAGTAACTAAGGTTATTTTGGTACACTAACTAACTAGTCCCGTTATGCTAACTTTTATATTATGTGTGAACTAATATTATTGTCCTGTGTAGAAATGTTTATCATGTACTTCCAACAATATTAAAATTTATAGTTGTAGTTTGTTGTAACTACACGTTTAATGAACTTAAAATATCTATGTAGGGTGAAAAAGAGGGTGCAAGAGTCAGAGGCAGAAGTGCATTGTCATCATTCAGCAGTCTGGTGACTGAGGAGGTGAACACTGCGAGTGTGTTTGCATCACGCACATCAGCTGGTAGCCTATTCCAAATGACTGAGAACTTATTTAAGAAGTTGTACCGCATGTAAGTCTGACAATGCTCTATAGCAGCTAGGTTGTGATGATTTCTAAGATTGTAACTGATGACAGCGGTAGGTTTAGTTATTGGCTCGGAGGAGTGCAAGAGAAGATTAGTTAGCTTGTAGTAGAAAATAAGGTTTAGCTTAAGACGTCTTTTCCAGAGTGGTTCTAATCTTAGTCTGTCGCAACGCTCATGGTATTCGAGACCACTTTCTAAACCAAGGGTTTTTGAGGTAAATTTCCGTTGCACTCCCTCTAATTTAAGCTTGTCATTTTGTCACAGTCCGCTAAGAATAAACGGGCAGTATTCTAAAATAGGTCGGACACATACTTTGTATAATAAAACCCTAGTTTCACAACAAAAGAAATTGTGAGTTATGCATCCTAGGAGCCTTCGTGTTTTACGTCTGGCATAATCAGTTTGTTCAGAGAACGTTAATTTACTAGAGTATCTGATACCGAGATCTACGACTGAGTTGAGCTTGGCTAGCTTTCGCCCATTTATTTCAAGAGTTAGGTCAAGGTTACTGTTGCCGATACAGATCCAGCCGCATTTGTCAATGTTAAACTTTAGACAGGATTCAGCACACCATGTTGCGAGACCACTTAGTTCAAGATGTATTTTATTTACCATATCGCTTAATTCATGAGTGTGGCAGGAGTAGACGACTTTGAGGTCGTCAGCACATAGGAATGGTTTACCTGAGGTGAAGCAGTTGCAAATGCTGTTAATGTAGACTGTAAATAAAAGTGGCCCTAGGACACTACCTTGCACAACCCCACTTGAGATCTGCCTAGAATGAGACAATACAGATCCGACTTTGGTTATTTGTACCCTGTTGCTTAGAAACGATTTTAACCAGTTCAGTAATGGATTGCGAATTCCACATGAGTACAGCTTCTCAAAGAGAATACTGTGAGATACCATGTCAAATGCCCTAGATATATCGAAGTAGAGAACAACGACTAGCTTACGTGCTTCGCGACTACTAGTGATGCAGTTGAAAACGTCGAAGTGGCAGGTAACGCAGGACCTATTTTTGAGAAATCCGTGTTGAGACCTTGTAACAAGATCTTCCCTAAGTAGATAGTCTGACAATTGATCTTTGACAACTTTCTCCATGATTCGCGAGACAACTGGGGTTATATTTATAGGTCTGAATTTGCGAACATTTGCCTTATCACCAGATTTGTAGTGTGGAATTATGAAGCTAGTTTTCCACTCATTAGGGTAAGTGCCAGTGTCCATAGATATTGAGAATTTAAGAAGTAATAGGGGTATATCACACCCACTGTTTTTGAAAATTATTGAAGCAAGGCCATCCGGTCCCGTGTTAGTAGAGGGTCTAAGGCTTTTAACTGCTTGTTCTATTAATTGATTGGTGAACACTATGCTTCCGAGGGAAGAGCTAGTAAGGGGGGGGGCGGTTTCACGAGGCATGCGCGTTTCTAAACTCAAGTTTGCAAACCACTCACTGAATAGTTCACAGATGGTGGCAGGCTCATCGTAGATTACTTTGTAGTGAAGTAAGTAGGGGATGTCCCTTGTCGACTGCATTCGTGTTTTAAGAAGTGTTGTTAGGTTATAAACTTTGGAGGTACTTTCAAGTGCCCTTAACTCTTCGTCGAGGTCCTTTTGAGACCGTAGGCACTTGATAGATTCAAGGGACTCGTTGATTGAGTGCAGTCGGTGGTACAGTGGTTAGGAATCTCGCCGACCATGCACATGGTCCGGGGTTCGATCCCCTCCCGACGCACACCTGATATCTATGGTCGGCCTGCAAAATTTGGGCTACCGATATCACATGCTGAAAATTCCATACCTGTACCAATAAATACGGTGTGTAATCAAGCTGTAATCAAAAATTTAAAAAAATAAATAAAATAGATATATCCTTAGTGGAATAGTACTGTTTCTTCAACTTCCTTAACTTATTGCGGTATGCCCTCAGAATGAATTCAGCTTGGTGTCTACTTAATTTCACTGCCTTCTTAGGGGAAACAGTATCTAGACAAAGAGTAACATTCCTGTAAAATAGGGACACTACAGCCTCCAGGGAGTCAGTGGTAAAATAGTCATCCCACTGACAGAGTCGAATGAGTTCTTGGACTTATCCCCAGTCTGTATGTTTGTAACTACGACATATCATTGCTCCCTGAATCTTGTTTGTTTCCTGTATCTAGTGGTGAGAAAGGCAGAGAGCAGAGTACCATTATATGGTCACTACTGGAAAATCTGTTACCAACATAGGTGGAGACTGGGATTGTGTCATGACAAAACACAAGGTCCAACATGTTGTCACCACGAGTAGGTGTCTGAACGTGTTGTTGCCATCCATAACAGTCGATAGTGGCAAGTAATTCGTCGAAGCGTTGGGGGCCGGAACTACTTAACCAATTGACTTCTGGAAGATTGAAGTCCCCTGCAATTATTTTGTAATTAGTACTAAACGAGGAGGCGTGTGCAATCGATTTTGCCTTATAGCGCATCAGTTTCTTTGGTTGAGCTTGGTGCTCGATAAACACAGCCTATGAGAAGTTTGTACCTATCTCCATGTAAGACGGTCCAGAGTGAATCAGGTACCTCGTTCAGTATTTCATCTTCCACCTTACTGACTACGAATGAGTTATGTATATATATGAGATATCCTCCACCACACTTGCAATCTCTATTTGCGCGGTGTACAGTGTAATCAAGTTCAGAGGATGAGCACCATGATTCAGTAATCAGAGCTACAGTATGCTTGGCGATTAGTAATAATGTCCTTAGTTCAGATATCTTATTGATTAAGGAACGTGCATTAATTAGCAATATCGTGAATAAGTCACGGGATAGTATAAACTGGCTTAAAATATCACCATAACCTAATTCTGTTTGTGCGTCAGCACCGCAAGAGTTTATGAATGATAAGGGGGCCGGACTGGGTGTCCGTACATCAGGGTTAGAGTGCAATGAGGTGGTCCTAGGTGCCGTGGGTTGTACCAGTGATTCGGGACACCTGGAAAATTTACCATGTGTTCCTGGATATAAGGGTAGTAGAGGTTGGGCCTGGGTTGTCGGTTAAAAAGCATAGCACCAAAAGGTCTACCTATCAATCTGCTATTCTGTGGCGACCTGAAAACATATCAAATTATATGTTCACGGAAAAAAGAAGGAATTCAACCTAAAACCTTGAACCGCGCGCAAGGAACGAATCGTTCGCCCTCTCTCCGGCTGCTCGCCCAGCACATCTGCTGACCAACGCTGTCTCGCACTGGTTGACACATCCCCTTCGAGAACTTCGCTCCTATCTGCCTTACTCTACGTGGAGACTTCCGACGGTTGACAGCGCTAAGTTGTAGTGGAGAATTTGTATAATCAAGAGAAGGACAATTACATTCCTATAATTTCGTACGTCTATAATTTGTGTATTTTGTGACTGTTATAGTTTTCTTCAAATAAACTCAGTCCCTTTTTTGTGTATATTAACTTAAGTGAACCGAATATTTTATATATACGTATTTGTTAGTACTTGTTCTCTCCTTTTAATTGCGTTTATATACTTACCTAGCTACTAGGTCCACTACACTTAATTGGTGAGCCCGTTTTGGAACACGGATTGTTTCACGTATCTTTATACTTATTTTTGCTATTTTGTACTTTCATTGCAATTTTTTGTCGGTGGTCTCATATTTGTATTCCCCTTTGTACCAATATTCTCACACCTATAATGTCGTCCCATACTCAGCCCGGTATATCAACTGAACAGAGTTCGGGCAGCGAGGCACAGGCCACAATAAATGCCATATCTGATTTTCGGCTACCACAATACGGCTTTGCAGAGCCACGAATTTGGTTTGGAGTTGTCGAGCCGTTGTTGGAAGCACGGGGTATTAAATCTCAGATAGCCAAATATGGCGTCGTGCTGGCAGAACTTCCCCCGTCGGTATTAACGGAAATCAGTGATTTCATCGAAAACCCCCCTACGGAAAACCAATATGAAAAACTTAAAGCTCTCCTTATACAACGGACCAGTTTGTCAGACGAGAAAAGGATCCAACAATTACTCACAGGCTGCGAGCTAGGAGCGCGTAAACCATCCCAGCTCCTTAGACATATGCGCCAGTTAATAGGAAACCATAAAGTTGATGAGGTTGTGCTGAGACAAATGTGGTTGCAACGTTTACCCAGAAACGTTCAACAAATCTTAATCATTTCGGGAAAGTCGTATGATTTAGACTCACTAAGCGAAATGGCAGATAGTATTGTAGATGTTTTATCAGACAACACCATAGGTCAGATTGCATCTGACAGTGCAACACCATCTCAGTCCACACCTACGGCAGACACACCAATACTCGCCGCCATTGCAGACTTAGCGGCAAGGATTGACAAGTTGGAAACAAATAGATCTGGTCGACGAGTCCAGAGGTGGAGTTCACGAGCAAGGTCACCATCACATAGACGATCTCTCTCCCGACAGCGTTCCCGCATGTCTTCTAGGGACAGCAATATATGTTGGTATCATAGGAAGTTTGGACGTCATGCTCTGAAATGTGTGAAACCGTGCATCTTTAGTGAAGAGAATCAGGCTCAGGGAAACTCCCCAGCCAGACAGTGATGGCGACAGCTGTTACTGGCAACCATTCAAGTCGCCTTTTCTACGTGAAGGACAAAATCACAGGCACATTATTCCTGGTAGACACAGGAGCCGAAGTTAGTGTAATACCTCCTTCACTCTCCAGGCGATCTTCTAGTACAGCCGCAAAACTCTCACTTCGAGCAGCTAACCAAACTAGCATACGGACTTACGGCGAACAATCACTTATTTTGGATCTTGGTTTACGTCGTCGATTTACATGGATATTCATAGTAGCTGACGTTAGTCATGCCATATTGGGTGCCGATTTTTTAAGCAATTTCAATCTGCTGGTTGATGTCAACAAGAAAAAGCTGATTGATAACTGCACCCAGCTTCAAGTCCACGGAATCATCTCAAACTACTCTGTTTATAACATATGCATCGAGAAGCCAGATGACTGCATGTTCTCTGCGTTACTGCATCGTTTCCCAAAAATTTTAAAGCCATCTTATAATATCGAAGATGTTCCTCATTCTGTCACGCATAAAATTGTCACAACTGGTCAACCCGTCAGAGCACGTCCTCGTCGGCTACCACCTGACAAGTTAGCAGCAGCCAAAGCTGAATTCGAACACATGATGCAATTGGGCATCATCCGGCCATCCAACAGTCCCTGGTCCTCACCATTACATATGGTACCAAAAGCTGATCATGATTGGCGACCGTGTGGGGATTACCGACGTTTGAATAACGCCACTGTCCCAGATCGTTATCCCATTCCGCACTTGCATGATTTCTCTCTAACACTGCAAGGTAAAACTATTTTCTCCAAAGTGGATTTAGTCAGAGCTTATCACCAGATACCAGTCGCTCCTGAGGACATCGAGAAGACAGCTATTATAACACCTTTTGGCTTGTTTGAATTCCTACGAATGCCTTTCGGGCTGAAAAACGCTGCACAAACTTTTCAGCGCTTCATGGATCAGGTCACGCGGGGCCTTGACTTTGTATTCGTTTATATCGACGACGTACTAATTGCTAGCAAGTCGGAAGAGGAACATAAGACTCATCTTAGCACTTTGTTTCAGCGTTTCGAACAGTATGGTGTCGCTATAAATCCTAAGAAGTGCATTTTCGGTGCCTCTTCTATTCAATTTCTGGGACACTACATAACTGCCGAGGGAATCAGGCCTACTGAGGAAAAGATAGATACAATCAAAAACTTTCCCCAACCAGACTCTTTGAAGAAAGTCCGACAATTTTTGGGGATGTTTAATTTCTATCGACGTTTTATTCCTTCGTGTGCCTCTATCGTCCAACCTTTAACCGATCTCCTTAAAAGTGATCCTAAAAAATTTCAATGGTCAGAGCAAGCACATGAATCTTTCTGCAACGCGAAAGACGCTTTATCTAAAGTCGCTATGTTATCTCACATCAACCCCGACGCATCCCTTATCTTGTGTACAGATGCCTCCCAAGTAGCTGTGGGCGCGGTGTTACAGCAGAAAATTAATGGTGACGTTACTCCACTTGCTTTCTTTTCGAAGAGGTTAGAACCGGCTCAGACACGTTACAGTACTTTTGGGAGAGAATTGTTGGCTATATACCTAGCAGTCAAACACTTCAGTTACTTACTACAGGGTCGTCATTTCACTATTTTTACTGACCACAAACCTCTGTGCTATGCTTTCACCACTTCGCTGGATAAACACTCCCCAAGAGAAGCCAGACAGTTAGACTATATCTCCCAATTTTCAACTGACATACAATACATCAAAGGGGACGCAAACGTGGTAGCTGATTCTCTTTCAAGAGGTGATATACACCAGCTTGAAACTTCCGTAGACGTCAGTCTTGACCGGATGGCTCAGTTACAAAGAAACGACTCAGAACTTCGAAAGTGTCGCGAAAACTCTTCCTTACAGCTCAGGGACGTACCTATTCTCTTATCAGATGCCACTATAGTTTGTGATGTCTCTACCGGCACTAATCGTCCGTTTGTTCCTCTCCAATGCCGAAGAGCTTTATTTGACCACTTACATTCGCTCTCTCACCCTGGAGTACGTGCCACCGTCAGACTCATCAGCGAACGTTTCGTGTGGCCTAAAATGAACTCTGACATTCGGAGATGGGCACGAGAATGTCTCCAATGCCAACGCTCCAAAGTACATCGCCACACTATCACAACGCCAAAAACGTTCGATTTACCGGACAGGAGATTTCAGCACGTTCATATAGATATCGTAGGACCATTGCCAACGTCAAGAGGATATACACATATCCTGACAGCCATTGATAGATTTACTCGTTGGGCTATTGCATGCCCCCTGAACGATATATCGGCCGAAAATGTTGCTTTGGTTTTCCTCGACCGCTGGGTGTCAAATTACGGTGTACCAACTACGATTACATCCGATCGAGGTGCTCAATTCCAATCGACGCTGTTTCGTGAACTGACGAGACTCCTGGGAGTTAAACATATCTCCACAACAGCCTACCATCCGGCAGCGAATGGTCTTGTGGAAAGATTTCACAGACAACTGAAAAGCTCCCTGATGGCACAGAGTGATGCATCTAAATGGAGTGAATACTTACCTCTGATTTTACTTAGCATACGATCAACTGTTAAAGAGGACCTTGGTTGTACACCCGCACAACTAGTTTACGGCACTACCTTAACACTGCCAGGACAGCTAGTATCCTCTCATGACTCTCAAAATGTGAATATTTCTGAGTTTTCTGATCAACTGACCAGACGAATGTCACAACTTCAACCAATAGCTCCGAGACAATGTCCCCGCAGAGAAAACCTAAGTAGCCATCTACAAACCTGTAAATTTGTCTTTATACGGATCGACAACGTCAGGAAAGGGCTACAACCTCCATATGAAGGCCCATACCCAGTAGTGCATCGCGCGGAAAAATATTTCACAGTGAGCAAAGAAGGTAAAAAGATGACGGTCTCCGTGGATAGACTCAAACCTGCTTACACAGATGGCGACGACATCCCAACAGCGACTTCAGCAGACAAACAAGAAACCGCCAAAGCTCCAGAGGTGCCAATAATGCTACCTCCCCCTTGCATTACTCGTAGTGGCAGACAGGTTAATAAACCTGCCCGTTTTGTACACTTTACTGATTAATATCTTTAAGGTTGTAACAATTTTTTTTTACGTATACATCATTGATTATTGTTGTTAATTATTGACTTACGTAGTTTATTTGTGTCAGATACGACATCATTTTTGTGCTGAAGCATTGCTATTTTTTTTTTACTACCTCAGTACTGTATATGTGTATATATGTATTCACAACTATTCTCCCATAATTACTACTATATTGGTTAGCGTTTTAACGGACATTATCTTTATTATTATTATTATTATTATTATTATTATTATTAGTGCCATTCAGTTTGATGCCATTGTTCTAAATAACATTGACCTCTTTTGCAATTTTTTTTTCTTTTTTTTTCTTTCATGTGTCATATAAACAGAGCTGACGTATACTCACCTGTGTTTATTAAAAGAATATTTTTTTTTTTTTGTTTGTTTTGTGTGCGTGTTCACTCTCCGTAATATGTATCCATTGTACTCCCACCCACTTCCAGTTCAGAAGTTGATGTCGAACTATTCACTAAAGCGTAAAAAAAAAAAAAAATCTTTTCCATTTTTTTTCCGCATTCCCATAGTGTTATGTAGCATTATAATTATTTTTCTTCTCACAATTGTACTGCAAATCGTCGGTAGCAGTCCCTCCGGACTTCTAAGAGGGGGAGCCGTGTGGCGACCTGAAAACATATCAAATTATATGTTCACGGAAAAAAGAAGGAATTCAACCTGAAACCTTGAACCGCGCGCAAGGAACGAATCGTTCGCCCTCTCTCCGGCTGCTCGCCCAGCACATCTGCTGACCAACGCTGTCTCGCACTGGTTGACACATCCCCTTCGAGAACTTCGCTCCTATCTGCCTTACTCTACGTGGAGACTTCCGACGGTTGACAGCGCTAAGTTGTAGTGGAGAATTTGTATAATCAAGAGAAGGACAATTACATTCCTATAATTTCGTACGTCTATAATTTGTGTATTTTGTGACTGTTATAGTTTTCTTCAAATAAACTCAGTCCCTTTTTTGTGTATATTAACTTAAGTGAACCGAATATTTTATATATACGTATTTGTTAGTACTTGTTCTCTCCTTTTAATTGCGTTTATATACTTACCTAGCTACTAGGTCCACTACAATTCGTCATACCGATACACATCTTCGTGTTGTTTTTATAACTCAAAGGATATTGTGAGGGAAGGTGCTTTGGTTGCAACACTATGGGGGTTTTGAGGCCTGACTTTCTATAAGGTGGAGCATGCTGAAAACCTCCAGATATACTTGTGTTTCGAGAGGATTTTTTCGTAACAAGTGAGGGTTTGTTGACACTCTTACTCTCAGCGGGCTTATTGAATACAAAGTATTCTTCCCCATTATTAGTCTCAATCCTGCGAAATTTGTTCATCGTGGTGAGGTTACTACGTTTGGGTGAAAATTTCTTAGGACAACTCGCGGCAGTTCTAGCTATTTTAACATCTTTCGGTGAGGCTTTATTCACTGGCGTACTGGTATCTAAATCAGTTCCTAGTTCCATTGGCAAGCGTGGTTGTTGTGTAGTTTGCTGAATGCTACTGTCAGCACTAGGTGACTGCTGCTGTACACGAACCACTTTTGGTAAATTTAAGCCAGAGGAAGTGACCAGGTTATTACTACGCAATATTCTGCGCTGACACGGTACTTTATCCTGGGCTATGGTTACAGATTTGTAACTGCTATTCAGTTTTAAGTGATCCTGACATTTAGTAAACTTACTAGCATCAAGGGAATTACTGAACTTAAAAATGATGGGACAATTAGCCTGGTTAGACTTTCTACGAAGTCTTTTGCATTCACATGGAACACTAGCCATGCCGCAACAGTCGAGGATTTTGTGTTTTACACTCTTCAGAGGCATTGAATCTGGGATGTTGTAGACTATAGCTTGATGAGAAGAGGTTAAACGCTTCATCACCTCCGCAGCCGAGCAGTCAATCAGATTTTCAGCTTTACTTAGGTTGTCTGGACACATTTTAGGATGTTTTTTTAACATGCAGGCTATTGGGTCTAAATCCGCAAGCTCGTTTTGAGTTACATCCAGTAGAGACTTAACATGGCCAATATCAGAACGGCTCTCCGTGATATTTGAGATTGACAGTAACATGCTATGAAACTGACCTAAATTTTCCTGAAGTTCACTTACTTGCCTCTGGATGTTTTTCACAAGGAGGTTTCATTTGCAGAACTCAGAGTTCTCCAACAGAACATATTTCACCTGTATCACATGAATGAGAACTGCACTCAAGCCATTTTGTGTGCTAGTATTACAGGGCGGTAATGCAGTTATAACCGAATTTGAGCCACTATCTAGAACATTGTGTTTCTCCGAACACGTTTTCTAGAGATTTGGACTATACTTTCAAGGATTATATGACAATAAGCAGTAAATGAATATCAAAGAATACACGTGCAAAAATATCACCAGTTTTGAGCGTACCGCCAGATACTTAACGGTGCCGTTGGATCCCAAAACATTAGAAGTCTGGCATCGCCAATAGCTGTCTTAACCTCAGTAAAAGCATTTTGAACAGACGCATCGAGTTCGATGGACTTGTTATTCTCTTGAAGGAGGTCTGTCAATGGCTGAATCAGAGAAGCACAGTTGGGAATAAACCGTCGGTATTAACTTACCAAGCCGGTGAAAGTGCACAGACTTTTCACTGTTTGTGCCCCAGAAAGTCGAGTGAGTCAACACCTATCTGACACTTTTGAGTAATAATGCTTACACCACATGGGCGTAACCTTTCGAATGCCGAGTCCAAGTTTCTAAGGTGAGTTTCCTTG
This sequence comes from Trichobilharzia szidati, assembly GCA_944472155.2. Classification (NCBI taxonomy): domain Eukaryota; kingdom Metazoa; phylum Platyhelminthes; class Trematoda; order Strigeidida; family Schistosomatidae; genus Trichobilharzia; species Trichobilharzia szidati. The sequence continues at coordinate 132,450,982 of OX235271.1, forward strand.
TTTGGACTGGCAATGTGGCAGTCGTCTAACTCTGTGTATACAGAGTCGAGACCGCGAAATACTTCGTCGATGAATCGTTGGAATGTTTGTGCTGCATTCCGGAGACCGAATGGCATACGTAAAAATTCAAAAAGTTCGAAAGGCGTAATGATAGCCATTTTCGGAATATCTTCTGGTGCCATCGGGATTTGGTTATACGCTTTAACCAAGTCTATTTTAGAGAACATAGTTTCGCCAGATAATGTTGCCGTCAAGTCGTGTATGTGGAGTAATGGGTGGCAATCAGAGGGTTGTTTTGGCGTTCACTCATTGGTAATCACCAGTGGGTCGTCAATCGTTGCTATCTTTCTTCGGTACCATATGCAGTGGGGATGCCTATGGGCTATTCGATGGCCGAATGATACCAAGGGTGAGCATATGATCGAACTCATTTCTAGCGAGTCTCAGTTTGTCAGGAGCAAGTCGCCGTGATTTAGATATCACGGATTGTCCTGAGGTTATGATGTGATGCATAACATTGCTGGTTGTGCATGGTAGGTCGTTAGACGGGCAATTAAGTTCCGGATACTTATCAACAATCGATTGGAGAGTTGGATCGGGGATTACCTTCATCTTAACGAGTGACAAGCTGGGACCTACGTAGGTGATGCCTTTGATAGACAGACTAGTAGTATTGTCAATCAGTCGTTTTCGGCGGACGTCTACGAGTAAATCATGATGCTTAAGTAGGTCCGTGCCAATAATGGGCATTGTGACGTCAGCAATTAGGAAAATCCACTGAATAGGTTTGCGCAAACCTACGTTCAGATAGACGTATTTCCGACCATAGGTTGCAATTGGTTTTCCATTTGCAGCCTGTAAGTTGAAGGTAGGTTCCTTCTGTCTATCTGCTGCTGTAGCAGGAAGGACGCTGACTTCGGCGCCTGTGTCGACTAAATATCGAGTCTGGCTGATCACATCATGGATGTAAAGTAGGCGGCTAGTGCGACCGGCGACGGTTGCCGCTAACGCGTGCCGGCGGGATAGTTTCCCACCGACTTTGAAACATTACCGAAATTACAAGGTTTACGGCAACATTTCGCTTCCTGGCCATAGGTATTTTGATTCCAACACCAGTCAGGGTCTTTTAGTGAACCTGGCTTGGGCTTAGATCGACCAAGTGCGTTCTGCCGTTGAGGGAGTTTAGGACGACGGTAAGAGGAATTATGAGGCATGTTTGACCTCAGCATCTGCTGAATGAAGTTGCACAACTCTATCACTGCAGTGTCTCTACTAGAAGTCTGTTCGGCATCTGAGCATGTTTTAGTGACTGGCCGTTTTGTTATTTCTAAACTTTCATCTGCAGAAGCAGCTATATCATCTATAATAACACCCTGAAGTGTCACCAGCACAGTCTGTACTGACTGTGGCTGTTTGGATAAGAAAGGTTCTTCATTGAACTAACTTTGGCCGATTACTTCCCTTATTCTTGGAAGCACTTTCATGAGAATATATTATTATTATTATCTCGGTTGATTCATCAGACACTGCAAGCAGTGCAGTTCTCATTTATTTTCTGACAACGTCTTTACTTGATCCTCATTTTACTCCATTAAACTTAACATCTTATAGCTCTTCATTACTTATTATACTCCTACTCTCTGAAGGGTACGGTTGTGCACTAAATGCACAAAAAGGTATAAAATAAAAACAACTGGCATGAGGATAATTGTAATAAAACCAAAAGTGGATATCATGATAGTTTGTGATATATCTGTAGCATTATACATTGCAAATGAATGTTGTTACCCTAGGGTGTTTTCTTTATTAATGCATTTATTAATGATACTTGCACTTACCTATCTCATTACAATTTAATGATTCACCTCAGCACTTTAATTTTTCTAAAACAGATTCCAATCCCTTGTAAAAGGTGTACTTACCTGAATATTGGTTGGTTATCGTATGCCTACAACCACGGGATGAAAACCGAACGAAGCCGATTTTCCCGCTCAACCTGGAGGACAACTGTACAATTCAATAACTATACGGCCTAATTCAGAAAATGAGTGTATTATATGTATCGAATATTTAACAGTTGAAATACGATTAACTTGTAGACAATCTACGATTTGATATTATATCATACTTGATCGTGCCTGTAAAAATGGCATGCATTTTCATGTAAATTTGTAAATTTATATGAAATACATCATTATTATTATTAACTAGTCAACAGAGAGTGGCAACCAGTCGCCTTTTTCTCAAGGCCCCTGCAATTAACAGAGAGGAAAACAGCACATTCGGCTATGTACTGCGCCATACTTCATTTTCGACATTCATTGGAGGATCGTAAGTTTATAATTTTCATTTACCACAAACCTCTAACGTACTCTCTGAACTCATCTTCAGATAAGTATTCACCTAAAGAATCACAACAACTGGACTACTTTTCACAGTTTACATGGGATATTCGCCATGTATCCGAAGTGAACAACACTGTGTCAGATGCCTTGTTCCCTTGCCCAAAAAGACGGCATAGGCCTTGTGGAAATGGCTCATCTTCAAGAAGAAGATGCTGAGCTTCAACATGAGTTGTCGAAAACAACTCTACAATTAGCTGAGAAACCCTCAGGTATGGGAATAGATACTTCTCTGTGTGATATTTCCTCGAGTACTCCTCGCCCTATCGTGCCTAAAAGCTGTCGCCGTAACGTATTCAACACGTTGCATGGCTTATCCCACGCACGTATTCGAACTACCATCAAGCTCGTAACTAGTCAGTTATGTTGTCCCGGTATTATTATAGGGCACACACGTGCTTCGTTTGACAAGAGTGCAAGGTAGTAAGACACACCAGAAGCCCTTTTGGCACCTTTCTTATCCCTGATGCTCGTTTCAAACACGTTTATATAGACTTGGTTGAACCCCTTCCAGAATCTCATGGATATACCTCTATGTTAACCTGCATCGGCCGTTTCACACGATGGCCTGGAGCAGTACCCCTCAAGGGTGTATCTGCTGAAACAGTCGCACGCGTCTTTGTCGAACGATGGATTGCAGATATTGGATGCCCATCCTCCATAACTGCTCGCGGGTGGCAATTCGAAAGCGGCATATTCTTCGCCCTGACTAAAATCATAGGTTGCACGCGCTTTCGAACAACAGCCTACCATCCTCATGCTAATAGTAAGTTAGAACGCCTACACAGACAGTTGAAGGCTGGGTTATCAGCTGCAAACAACACCCATTGGACTGAGTCACTACTGTCAGTTCTCCAAGAAATACGAAACGCCTTGAAAACTGATGCTGGTTGTACTACCGCTGAGCTAGTATATGGCACGACACTACAACTGCCAGGTGAGTTTGTTTCTCCCTCTAGCTTCCCACCAGCGATAGATCACGCCTCATACGTCAGCAGACTTACAAACGCAATGCGTTCAGTTAAACCTGCTCCCCTTCGACCACAGTCCATTGATGTCTTCGTTCACACCCTGTTTAAAAACTTCCTCACACGTATTTGTTCGTCTTGACTGTGCGTCGCTCTCTAGAACCCCCGTATGACGGACCATATGAAGTAATTAAACGTTTGGATTAAATTCTTTGTCTTAGACAAAAATGGCCGCGAAGACACTGTCAGCATCGACCGTCTGAAACCGGCCTACTTAGAAGGCGATCCTAATAGCCTTGAGCTGAGCATTCCCAATAATACACAAGTTACCGAATATCCGTTAGTCCACGAAGAAGTCACTAGCACAGTAAAAACAACAGAACGTCCCTTCGAGCCCCCAGAGAAAACGTGTTCTGGACGAAACGTGGGATTCCCAGAACATCTTCACACTCATATCACATCACTGAGTAATGCGATTCACCCAACTCTTATTCGTTTGTGGTACTTATTTTTTCTTCCAGACACATCAGTTTTTCATATTGCATCCCGCAAAACAAGCAGAAAGTTTTTCTATAGCCATACATGTTACATTCCTCCAAATAATTAGATGTATATCTTTTTCGATGTTCTAATTTTCGTACTATTTTACTCTATGGTAGATGCATATCATTTATCAAACGTTATTTTTGGTACATCTTTCACAACAAGGTTCTTAGCATTCTTGTTTTCTTTTCCAGGTGCGACGGGCACTGGACGAGAAGCAAACGAAGCACGAGATCCAACGGACGAACATCCCCGAATCGATGTACAAACACCCTATTAACATATGTCAAAGTAGTTGAAGAATGAACGATCAATTCGTGGTTGTTTGCTCAAACCCAACTCCATATTTTGGCGGGAGTCATCGATACTGCAGTCATCGTTCTATCGTTTGCTGTTAGTTAGAAGACAGAGAAAAACTATCAGAAGTATTATTGCGATTAATTGTTATGACATTTATCCTTAGACTTTGTGTACAACAACCTTGTGGTTGGTTCTGTATTGGCGCAAGAATATAGGATTCTTGAATCACCAATTTGTGTTCTGGTTTCTCGCGTTGGTTATTGACAATAGTTTGTGAAAGTCTTCTAAGAACAGCGCTAAGTTCAGGGTAGTTAGACCTGGACATTGACAGTTTCTGATAGTTTTTGGAAGTATTCGCTGTATTTGGTGGCAATTCGTCTTTCGTTGCGTCTGCAAGTCTTCTTTGGACAAGTGTTATTTGGAACTTCTCTGGATCGTCTGGTAAAGTTCAGTAATGCCTGGGCCAAGGAAAGGACGAAGCACTTTGGAGGCAGACGACAAAGTAAGTCTTCATGATTTGTATAATGTGTGTAATCTTATGTCTGATGTTATGTTGGACAAGCATGATGTATCAGCCAGGGAGATAAGTTGCTTGAAGCCACCGAAGTTCAAGCCTAGGTGCTTTGAAGGGAATCCTGCTGACTTTCCTCACTTTGTGAAAGAAATCGAAGTCATGCTAGAGGGTCTGAAACTAAGTGATGAAATGAAATTAATGTACTTGTTGAGGTATTGTGCCGGAAGTGCGGCGAGTGCAATACAGTGCTGCAAGTTTCTGCCACCTAGGGAGGGATACACGGTTTCTTCTCTTAACGCCGCCTCAACCAGTGAAGGCAGAACATATAACTTGCTCAAGGATGCTTTTAGAGTATTGGGATACAATTTCACATCACAACGCCGTAACCACGCTCTTATTCCTTGAAAATCCAATTGTCTGTAGCTTTACCTTTGATTTTTATTGTTGTAAACTGATCGCTAACAGTGAAACACTTGAAGATTGATAGAATTCTCTGTTTCGCGGATCCTCTACTTAAGTATTGTGTTCTCCCCTAATTGGTTGTGAGATATTAGAGGCAGTCTGGTCACCAAGTTATTCGGAGGCAATCGCATGAGCACGACGAAGAAGGCAGATACACAGCAGTAATGAGATATCTCTAGCTTAGGTAAACAAGTTTTCAAAGCTCAATATTTCTCAAGAAATGCAATCTACTGGCCTCTTGTAGTAACTTAAATGAGATGCAAGTATTACTCACCCAAATAAATGCTTATAAGGAAAGTTATAAGTGGATACTGCACCTGAAATAATAATCGTTTCAGAGCGACCTTGAAGTGTTGCCAGAAGCTCCACTAGTGAAGACATCAAACGGGTTCCCAAGGAAGCCTGTGGTGCTTACCTTAGATCTCCTGTAATTCCATATTATCAAAGTTACCTAAGTTCCTCAAATCATCCGAATAAAATGTTTCAAGGAGGAAGGGGTTCTTTGGAAACCGATTCTCCTATCCGAATAACCTTAAGACCACCGGTAAGTAGTGCCTAAAAGTAAGGAGGCAATAGTTGTAGACGAACATGTGTTTAGTAGGCGTGCTGGTGAGCAAGAGAGGTGGTATTGTCTAATCGGACTCACGGAAGGGCGTTCACTATTGAATGCCTCTCAGCAGACACACAGAAACTCATGAATCATAAAGGAGGCGTGGTGTCCACTCTGTCACCTGTCTCGTCTGCTTCTATTCCTTGATTACAAACCCCTTACCAGACAACCTTTGTGTTTACAGCATGCTCTGACGTCTGTACAGACTCTACATCAGCTTCCATCTAGAAGCGACTTTGCTAAGAATCTTGGTTCGATTAACCTTTGTTGGTTTAACTATGGTTTCCCATCGAGTTCATTTGTTCATGCATGCCGACTTCAAGCTTCATCTCCGAGAGGAGTATGATGCTCCAGACTAATAGTACTCTGAATCATGTCAGTATGAAGATACTGAACATGCGTAGTACATATGTACACAATAGGCTAAGGTTGTTTACTCAGTGTGTAAGAAATCATAGAAATTTTGTAAACTCATTTTCTGGCTGGTGTTTCCTAATGAACTTACTATGCCAGGCTGCTATCGCGTGCCTTAATTTTTATGCTTCCAGAACTACCAAGAATACGTCTCCTGGAGGAGTAAGCAGGATAATCTCCCAACAGACAACGTCCGAAAACAAGAAGCCGATAAGCAAACCGGATCAACAGGACAATTTTATTGAAATCGCTGATAGTTCGGCAAACAATCACGTTTCAATCTTTAGACAACTCACAATTAATGGAGAGACGAAAGGCCCTTTCTCAGACAAACGCTTTGTTGATAGAGAAACTTTGCTCAGCATAATAGCGAAAAAAGTCGATTCAAGACAGCAAAAGCCCGCCACAATTAAAAACACAGATCGTGGCAGTCTGGCAGAAAACACCGACGCTTCACCGCAAGTTTTCACGATTGCTGATCTAGACCTATAATCTCTCGGCGCAGACTTCTTAGAAAAGCCCGAAGAGTCGATTGACAGTGGAAGAGATGTCCAGGTATACTAGCGGCTGGAGGCCTGGTCACTATATCTAATCTCTACTAGTGTCAACTGAAAGACCTAAACAAATACTGGAGGGTCATCCAGATCTAACCGTGATTTGCACACAAACATCAATGGTCAGTCTGAAAATTACATATGCGCTAATAATATAAGGCCCCCTAGATTTTGCGAAGAAATGGAGGCTAGCCCGTGACAAAATAAAAGTGGCGAAGGCAGAATTTGGCTTTATAAATTGGTTGAGAGGATAGGGTGTCAATTGAGTAGTCACTGGGCTGCACCACTGCAAATGACAGCTAAGAAAAATAAAACTAACTAAAGTCCTTCTGACGATCACAATGCCTGAAGTAAGCAGACGTTCATGGATACACACTCAGTACTTTACATTCATGACATAAACGGACTTAGTCTGAGCCTATCGCTATGTTCTGAGGAGCGAGTAAGATATTCCAAAACAATCATAAGCACCTAGTTCAAAAAGCATGAGTTTGTGCAGATGCAGATGCTGCAAAGATGTGTAGAGTATTTATGACTTAGTCATCGCCAGCCTGAATACAAAAACAAGTGGACACCATTTCAGTTACTGTTACGGAAAGTGAAAAAAAGCAGAACAGCTATTCGGAGTAAGTAAGCTCTTGGGGCAGAGGCGAAAGAGTTCCTAGCCCATATCAACGATAATGAAGGGATAACATCAACGTAAAACGAGGTGGAATCTATCTGGAGGTACCCATCATCTACTGTGCTCGCTCAACTCAGAGGCCTTGTTGGGTTGACTAAATTTTACCAAAATCTGAAATCTAATTGCGGCCAGCCCATCAAGCCCTTTCCTGATGCGCTAGACCAAAGGACTTTCACTTATCAGATCAGACAACGGTTGCCACAGCACAAATGAAAAAGGATCTGGTGGATGTAAGAACCTTGTCTTGATACAGAAGCATCTTGTACAACAACGTTAGATGCATCCGAGAAGGCTGTGGATGTACCCTTAAATCAGTTTGTCGGCGGCGGCTGGCGACCAATGGAAAACTTTTCTAAAAATTTGTTGGTAAACTAATTAGCCCATAAAAACATTCGCACACTGCAGAAAACAGACTGTTCACGATCCACACAGACGACAGACCTTGGACCTGCTCACTCAACACGAAAACTGACAAACACTCATCACTGAAGATTCGTCAACTTCACTTGATATTACATTTCGCCAGTGATACAGAGCAAAAGAATGGTGGGGATAGCTTTGTGGCTAATGAACTGCTTAGAATACGTTTGAAAACAGTGCGACAAACCACCACAGACGGGAATATCTTGGCCGAGCATCGGAAGTAGGACAAAAATTAAAATGCACATTCACTAAAATAATTTCGGTCACAAACTCAAATAATGATTACACAAGGCAATATGGTATGCTGAAACTCGTCCAGAAACTCACTTGGACCTGTTCATTCTCAAGACTATGAGTAAATTCATGATTAGTACCTTCTATAAGTTGTCATACTCTGGATCAAAAGCTTCAGCTATAATAATCTCTGCAAAATAAGTTTGTCGAAATCTACAATGCAACGTTCAGAAGTGGACAAGGGGGTGTGTATCGTACCAAAAAGGGAATACCAACAGACAAGTGAAATCCTGCCAGTGATGGCCTCTATTCAGTGTGATTTCTGATCATTGAGTAGGTATAGGCTCCCTCGTGGAAATCCCAGAAGGATAGCTCATCAGAGGGCAAGGACCCGGGTGCGCTCCCACTTCTTTTCCCTGCGGGTTTGCCGTCCCTGGAATTCCTTACCGGCAGATGTAGCTATGGCACCATCTGTGGACGCCTTTAAGCGAAGGCTGGACAACCTTGCAGTGACACAAGGACTGTATCCAAATGGCCTATCCCCTTAAAATCGCATATACCATTCAAAGATAGACAATTAAACTGGTCGTTTCACTTCTTCACATTCCCTTCAGTCTTACTCTCCTGACAGCTTTAACTACACTTATTATTATTATTGTTATTATTATTATCATTATTACTGGTATATATTATATATATATGTATACCGGTTGACTGACTGTTGTGACGTTTTCTTATTTTTTTTTTTTCTCTGTCTGTTAGTCTGAATACCTTTACTAATTATATCTATTATTATTATTATCTCTTTTCCATTGACGACGATACCGAAAGACTAACTGGTGAAAGGATCAACTCCATTCACAGTAGTAACAGTCTTAACACACTTCATACTACAGACGCCTAATAATTAATCCCAGCACTACTCCTGTTGGAGTCAACCAAAGCTACGACAGTCGAGTGGCGGGACGAGCTACACAGACGTTTACCAAAGATCAGGAACCTCTACCTTACAATCAAGAGGCGAGCGCAAAGAAATCAAATTGGTTTATACTAGCTCGTAAAAAGATATTGGATATTGGAAGGATAACCATCAGGTCATGATAGATCTCGTGAAACTAAGACAGGGCAGTGAAGTAACTGGCAACGTGGACATCTACCGAGGAGTAAATACTATTACTTCATAGTTACGAAAATACATAAAGATATTGAGGCCTCTAACATCTTGCTTTTAACTGTTCAATTTTAGTCATTGCCTAGCAACTGAAACATTCAAACTTTAAATGGGATCCCAATCGAGAAAATCCCAATCAACAGCAGAAGCTCTGAAGAATGCGGAATTTTCCATAGAAGAATATTTGAAAACTGTTTTTCACGAGAAGCTACTAATGTAAATGTCCCTATTATTACCTAATAATTCTTAAGAAATGCGCCAGCAAATGAAGACAGAAACTTAACAAACTCTACTAAGCTGTTGGAAAAATACAAAGAACTAAAAAATGTACAGAGTGCTCTGTCTGCAAAGAAGGAGGTCAGTTATTTTATGATGCCTGACTTAAGTGAAAAGGAATTCCGAGTTAAGATGGAGTGTATTCAACGAAGAAGAGAAGAACTTGAAAAGAAGGAATGTGAACTGAAGGAATCCCTCATCAAATTTGACCAGTTCTTTAAAGACAATGATGAGAAGAGAGTCAGAGCAATGAAGAAAATATCGACAGAGAAGAGTTTACAGCAGCAGAAACAGAATGAGATTGATATGTAAACAACATGTGTATGTATCATGAATAACAGTCTGAACTCAGATATATCACGTTTCACAAAATTACGGGAGAAACAGGAAAGGAAAGTTAAATCACTCTTGAAATACCGTCTGTTCCTGGAGTCAGTTGTGAAAATATCTGATGAGTTCTCAGACGTTTATGAGCTTATTTCTCGGTATGATGCCCTAAAAGCTAACCTGGAGGTAAGTCACTTGAAATAGTCGTCAATTCGTCAGGATTTGAAAGCATCGGATGCGAAGAACCAGAAAATCATAGATGAAAAGAATAAAGAGTTATTTTACTTCAAAAAAGTATCTTTGTTATTCCAATAACATAGAGTTTAAGATGAAACAAGATGAAAAGCTTTCTATGACTAACGAAATAGCTGATCTTCGTAATCACTTGGAGCTCCAACAAGTACAAGGAAGAAACAATGAGACTCAGTGGGAACAAACAAGAAATTTAGCAGCGAATCGTATTTATGAGCTTAGCACCATTGTTATGTAAGATATATTTACATGTGACTAGACTTTCTTACAGAGCTATTGCCAACATGTATGCGCTTGTACGCACCCATCAAAAATATGGTGAAACAGCCAAACCCAATGAGACTTGCAAGCAACTTAGAGCGGTAAGCAGTGAAATTTGTTCTAAAGTAACTTATTTAATTGATTTTATAAAGGTAGGAAGTGTTTTTAGTTCCACGCCAGATTACTATTGTAACGCTGATATTTTAGAACAATGTTTGGGTGAATCTGATCCTTGAAAACCATTCAGCTTCATAGTGCTGCCAAAATAAGTAGACGGTGTTAATTCTTCTATCCGCAGTCCAATATTTGCCTAAATTGGCCACCCTGAAAGAGTTATTGTGCCCAGAAATGTTACAGAGCCCTCGGTTTTTAAAGGATAAGTCATATTTTTGGATTCTTCTCCCTTAGATATAAGGTAATCCTGTGACTTTTTGAACATGAGTTTAGATTGTGGAGGCTATTTTAAGCCGAATTACTGTCAGCTGGTAAGTTATTTTATGACACAGTGTGAAATTTCTTGGCGATTCGGTAGATGGTGTGGCAATGCACTTTGCCATATAGCTCTAAAACGTCTCACAAATCATAAGCAGGGAATGAAATTTCCCCACTGACTGAAATATAACTTAAGGCAATAAGTTACTCTGGTGTCATCTAAGAAGTTAGAGACAGACGCTTGGATAAAGGTATTTTTGTATAATAGGTTTATTTTTAATGAATGAGAAACAGTTTGTATTGTTGGCCTCTCAGTGAGTTCATATCTTCAACAAATCTAAGATCGAGGACATTTTTGGAAAATGAGCATCGCAAAGTCAATCTGAACTCCACATGCTGTTTGTTAACATTTCCGTTTTACTATGTTATCTGTCAGTTACTTTTCTTTACCTCAGCAACTAATTGAAATCGAGTTTTAAGTTTAGTTTTCCTCACGAAAAGTTGACAAAAGGAATTCAAAGACAACTTGAGTTTCGGTATGATTCGAGCCTGCACTTTGCGCGTCACTTTTTGATTGATATACTATCTGGCTCACAAAACAAATATGCCAATGGCTTTCCGACGTCATTGAGATTAGTTTTAATCTTATTGAAGAAATTGCACTGTAATAGCTTCTGAGATAGGCTTTTTTAATCACAATGAAGTACATTTTAATGAGTTAGTCCATGCCGAAGACCGTGGTAGCTCTTAGTCACTCAGTTCCACCCGTTGTATTATTATTTAGTTATCGATAAGTAAGTTTTCAAAGAGTAGCAACAGATCTAGGTCTGTACAAAGTCCTATATCGAATTACAAGTCAAATTATATGGTTTAAAATGGAATAATTATTATTGGGAATTATATATATATATATATTATGAAATAAGACTGTACACACCCACTAATCACAAAGTTGAATGTTTATCATTCTGAGTATGGAAATGTTCTTTGATACAAGGTTTATTTTCCAGTTGTTGCACAATAAAATGAATATTACTATCATGAATGAAAACTATAGCACATTTGCATGTATGAGTGATGAACGAGTTTAGAAAAAGTGTTAATTTCAACTTACTTTTATTTCAGATTAAAAATTTTATACAAACTTTAGTCAGAATCATTGAAGAAGTTACACAGAACTCGTAGTATTGTTTTTAATGGAGACTATGTATTATCTAACAGAAAAATATAATCATGTGCAAGGGTGTGCTTTCGTCTTCTGTGTGTGTGTAAGGAATTCATCTGGATTTTTTCACTAATGTTACCATTATCTGGGTCATTACTATTATTTCATTCATTCTTATCTTATCTTAATGGGCTGTAATAGTTAGGCAGGAGGATGACTAACTGAAGCTTTATTCACATCTCTTATTTCTTTGTTAAACGTCAGAATCAACTTATATATTCACATGTCTTACAATATGAGGTTAGAATAAAACGAATAAAGGATAAATGCGTCATTAAATAAATCAAAACTTTGAAAGTAATCGTAGTAGTAATGTGTACAGTATGAAAAATGCAACTGGAAAAAGTTGGGATTATTACCGATAGTAGAGAACAGCTAAGGTGAACTGATATGATTGTTCTCGAAGTATTTTAATTAGTCAGTTATATATATATATGTCTTATAGATTTCACACAAATAGTCAGTTAACTTGACAATCTCCTACAACACAATCTATTTAATACCAGTATAGAAAATAAACCAACTTCATGGAAGAATAAATTGAAGCAAATTTTTAGAATTTCTGTCAAATTAGAAGTACACTTATTAGCTACTATTGATCTATTTCAACACTTGCACTTACGTACCAGAAGAGACCAAGACCTTACTTTTATCAGAACCCAGCCTTTGTTTCAACATATTTCAGTGAAGGATCAGGGAAATGATTGCAGCAGTGATTATTGATACTTGTGAGAAAAAACCTGAAGTGCTAAAGAATAAATTTAACTTATCAAAGTGCAAATACTTCAGTGAAAACGCAAAAATTTGTTAGACATACTAATGAGTTTCAAGCATATTTCTGATGAAGAATTGTAGGCGACAATTCCAGATGTTGGATAGAATTAAAATTCCGCTAAGATGTCATAAAGTCTTAGATGTAAGTGAATAAATGATGATTACTTTACCAGTGAAAAAGGCTTCTTTTCAACGTTTAACACATACTAGTGAAAACAATAAGTACAAAGTATAGATTTTCACTTTGATGCAAAAGTACCAATTATCAGTAATTGCGCGAATTTAGCCTTCACATAGTTTGATCTCGAAAGCGTGATAATCCAAGCGGATTTTGATAACGCTGACTTATCAGAATTATAAGAAAAGAAATATGTTGTAAGGTCTGTATGGTATGTTTCTTGAAAAAATTCTTCTGTTTCTACAAAACTAGAGATAAACAAATGCTCATTACACCTGAACCCTACTTCTACACGAAAAGATTTGCAACCATATCCTAACAGGAAGCAATCAGTAGGGAAACCTGCTTAATGTTAATCTTGTGTTTTTTGTTAAGTCTGAATTGTAGTCAGTAGTTGGTAAGCTTTATAAAGCTAAAGAGTCAGTATTGAGTGACCTGTGCAAAAGTGAGGCGATTCTTTAATACGCATTTTCCGTAAAGTCAAGTGAGTGCCTGTCAGAAGTCTGTTTATGTACAACACTCCCCTTGCATCTCTTCAGGTAGAGCTATAGGCAATTATAAATAACTTTTTGTTCTTCGTACATGAATTTCCCTTTTTTTAAATTTGGATAAGGAAAATTAAATATAGGTGCAGAATGGTACGGATACATTCTCACTCTGCGGTCCTATTCAGCTGCGTAGAACCTGATAAGTCAGTAACATTTCCGCATCAGAACATATTCAAAATGCAGTGAGTAGTATTCATAAAATGGAAGAATCAAAATTTGATGTGTAGGAAGTATGACAAAAATATGATAATGCAATACCGTGAGAAGAATGGAAAGATTTTGAAATGAGGTGAAAGCAAAGTATGTAATCCGAGGACAAAGAGTGACCGGAAAGGAAGCTACCAGGGTGACTGAATTTTTAGGAGGGATTTCTTTTGGACTCATGGGTCAGTTTTTAACCTCGTCATACATATAAAAACGGGCCGTTTTTCTGCTTATTGTTTTGGTCATATCCCTACGCGTCACCATGGAGTTCATTTTCTATCAAAAGTTTGTTGACTGACGAGTTCAAACTATTCGAGGGCTCCTCGGTACACATTCAAAAAATTTATCGCAGGTCCTACTTTTTATACTCCTGATGTAACTGCTGCCAGAAAAGTGCGTGAACGATATGCACAGCTGCAGATAACATATCCGTGCTGCTTGTCGATTTTTGTTCGTGGAAATAAGCAGAATGTACAGAGCAGAGAAATCAGGATACGTCCTGGACGGTGAGTGTTTTACCTTAAGGTCTAATTATCTCTCTCATGATAGCATAAGCAATGGTCTACTCAAATAAGAATAAAATATTTAGTTTGGTAACTAGTAATGTTTGGCTACTTACACTTCTTCTTACCATATTTGTTGGTAAAACTTTGTGAGTAACCATCGTATACTACTTCTAAGAAATTCAGAACAATATTTTGTAATTAAATTTTCATTTAATTGAACAATACATCTGAGTTATATGTAAAATGCAAAAGATGGGATTTTGTAAAGTACTGCACTAAAATACACGTAAATATAATCATAGAATATAGAAACCTCAAATTATCAGGTGTCTAGGCTTGATGGTATCAAATTAGCTATCACTCCAAGTAAATGAAGAAAACTTTGCAAGCTGTGTTAAATGGAAATATAGAGAAGTAGGGATATAAACAGCGCGTAAATATACAGGTAGATTACAGCCAGATTCCAATAAACAATGTTCAGAAGAGTGTGGAGCATTGACAGAAATGTACGATAAGTACAGTTTAACCATGCGAATGTGATATATTTAAAAGTAGTTTAGGATTGAATAAAAATGGGAAGGTGATAAAGAAGAGATCAGAAATGACTTAACAGGAATTTTGTATCCAGTATTTTCAAATTACATAAGTTCACTGTCTAATTTGTTTGCTGAACATTTTCTTTTTTTAAACTACAGTGCAATGTCTTCACCAATGATTTTTTGTAGCTGAAGAGACCCCATGTAGAAATCAATCCATGTATCTTTGTAATAAGTAGCGATTCAAAGTGTCCAAACTATTCCTTTCTCCTGAAAGATATTACAGAATTCGTACCTGACATTATTTCAGTGTTCTGTTGTGAAAATGATGCTTTCTTGCGCTTTGCTCAACAGCACAAGCATATTGCGATGCATGTTACAGATCAGTGCACACAGAGAATATGCCATCTTCTTTTCTACAATAGGCTGCTGTTTCATCAATTACAAATTAAAACCTTGTCTGTTCAAGACTAGCCATAAAAAGTCTGCTAATACAGGACACAATGAACCATCGGATTTTAATCAGTCATTTTGGGAATATATTCGTTGTTGAAATGAAATAGGGTACTCTTGGTGCGTAATATGGGAATTTGCTTGAATTCACATTTTTTTAAGAGGTAGTGGATCAGCGTGTTGACAGACGATGTTGAAAGCTACATGAATGCGGAACTTTATGAATGTGAAAACAGACAGTAAATTTATTGCACACAAGGTGAATCATCTTTTCATTGGAATGAAATGAGTTCTTCAGAGTATGTTTAGCCAGCTGTTATCGAAGAGACACCATATTTTTGGCCAACCAGCGAGAAAATTTGTAGAGCGAGGAATTCTTAGCTGACAACATGGTTCTCACTGGAAAATCTGGATTGCCTAGCCTTTCTTGGCTGTGAAAATATGGTAGCTGGGAAGCCTAAAGGTTTAAATCCTCGTCAGATTCTCAATATTTTATTCCTCGAAAGATACCCAAGTGCTTTCTTAAACACAAGAATTTTCAAAAGAATCTTATAATCAGCATACATTTTCTAAAACTAAATAGCATGAATCTTTATAGTTGCTTGAATTATTATTATTATTATATTATTGTTTCCTTTCATTCCTAGAGGAACATTGCATTCTCAGCTAGATTCTTCACCTGGCTCCAAGTCTGCCCACACGTTTTCATCTCCTCTTCACATGACCTCCTCCAAGTCACCCTTGCACTGACGATCAACTCGCCGATTCTCTTTCGGGTTCCACTCGAGCAATGGTTTGTCTAGTGATGTCACTTGATGGTTTCCTCAGAGTATGGTCAATCCATCTCCATTTCTTCCTGCATATTTTTTTCACAATCGGTTTGTGGTTGGTTCGCTCCCTGAGATCTCTGTTGCTGATCTTTTCTGGTCGGCCATCTGATCTTGAGTATTGAGCGAAGACAGCTGTTAATGAACGTCCCAGTTGCTTGAATAGTTAAATAAGATTTACACTTAATTTAGTTGTAAACAGTATACGAACAACAACTAGTCACGACTGGATTTCAACCACGACTAGAATTAGAAAGAATGCAGTATAACTGACTGCGTTGACATGCATTCATAAACATCAACAACTGATTTAAAAAGTTACACATTCATTCATAATTATTCATTATTTGAAAAATGCAGAAGAAGTCGAAGTAATAAGCAATTTAGAATTTCAGGTTTCAAATACAACATTGCATGAATACCGCGCATGCGTTTTGAAGCCTGTTTGATAAATTTAATATGCTACACTTATCCTGTACTAAACAAAGTCTGTCGTTCATTTTCTCCGTAGCCGTTGTATATTTTCGCAGGGCAACGTGGTGACGCAATATGACTCACAAACTCTAGACGTTTTGAGCTTTAAATTATGGACGAGATTGTTCAAGACAACCTGCATTTTCCTAGATAACGGTAGATAACTAAATTTTTTAACATTTGGATTAATTCCACTTTCCAGTCGGGAAATGAATAAAAACAATACGTCACGTGATGTTTACAAATAAAACCAGAAGATGAAGGAAAGTCACAGAATTGTGTATCTGAAAGATTTTCTCTGCTCATGAACACTTCAAAAGGTGGTATAATTTAACACAACATTAGTGAGGAAAACTTAAGTGAAGATATATTGTGCAGTGAAACATGTTCAATGAGCAGCGGAAGTTATAACCCAATTACTTACTATATTTTCATCCTAATTGTGACCAAGTTTTGGCGGAATTGTTCCACGACAGTTGGACACTGTATGAAATGTAGACATAAGTCCAAAAATTAAATTTGTAAAACTCTTAGTGAAATACTAAATAAATAATTTGGACAGTATTATTAAGAAGATGGAGATTATCTGGAAAACATGACTTATTTGTTCAATATATTTCGAACAATCTGATCACACGATTGCTTGTCTAATCAGTCTTTGTGAAAAATAAAGACCGATTAAAGTACACAAAGTGACATATAAATTGACGTGACCAGTAAACATATGATCAGATTGTTCGAAATATATAGCGAAAATACATCACATTTTCGAGATAATCTTCGTCGTCAAATAAAAATATTCAAATTTATAGAAGAGGCTAATTGTTTTAAATATATAATTCCAATATTTCGCTAGGTAAACACTTTCGAACTTCTTGAGAAAAATAATAGGACTTATAGAACATCTCATCACTGAGCCCTATGAAAAAGGCAACAAGTTAAATACAAGGGCTACTTTGAATAAGTTCTGGTTTTCAGTGCCACTGAAAAGACTTTAATTTGTTTGGATTTTATGCATTACCAGGAATTCAGAAACTAGATATCTCATCAAAAGAAGTTTTTGATCTTACTAACTCTCCAACTAAAATTGTTTCAAAACACATTTCACTAATAGTGAAAATACATGAAATCAAAGTGTGAAATGGTGTAAAAAATTTGCATGAATTCAATAGCGGAATTGTCTCATTCTATATTGAAGAAAATGAAAGTAGTTGAAGACTAAGAAATAAAAAATAGTCAGATTAAGCAGTGCTAGATCGTTAGGGAAGCAAATCGACAATGTTTTCGACTTCTTTTCTCAAGCTCTACGATCGTTTCATATATATATATATATATATATATATGAACCTCAGCCAAGCCTTTGAAGTGAAGACAGGCTGAATACTATAATCCACGATGATGTTCCTAATTGTGGTAGACTGCATTATGCAACAGACTGTGGACAGGAATACATTGGACCCATAGGAAGACCCCAAAAGATCTGGACTCCGCTGATGATGTATTTCTAATTTCCCACAAACTCGAAGACTTGAAGGTGAAAACCAACGAGTTGGCAGAATAAGCAGTAAAGACGGCACCTAGAGTGAGAATAGAGAGGATGGGGTGATGAAGATAATCAAACATCCAACAGCGCGAAGCACAAATGACCCTGAAAGCAATAAGTTTGAAAGAGGTTACTTTCTTCGTTTATTTAGGCAGCATCATTTCAAATACAGGCGGATGAGAAGGATGGGAACGTGTAAACCAGAATCGGAAGGAGAAAATAGATCTTCATCACCCTGAAATCGGCTTTGAAGTCTTCTGAACTTAGCACAAAGAACAAAATCCGGATTTTCAACACCAACGTTAAGTCAGTCAATTCTTCTGCGTCGGTCAGAAACTTGAAGCGTCATGAGAAGCACTTCCAACAGTCTTCTGAAGACTTTTCTAAACAGCTACTTTCGCTGGCTCCATAGTGAAGATTAAACGACCGACAAAAGAGGATTAGAGATGAGGAATTCTTGGAACGAACCAACAGAGAACCTAGTGCTCAACAAATATTCTGAAGTAAATGGAGGTGTATGAAGCACGCTCTGAAGGAAACCGTTTGGTAACATCGCACTGTATTCCTTCTGGCGGAATCTGAATGGGAAACGACAAGTTGTATGGGTTCCGAAGTTGACATGAGTGAGATAGGGAGAGGAAAAGATAAGAGAATCAAGTCAGTAAACTGGTTTTGACGATAATGAAATAATCCAAAACATTTTCAGGGATCACAAAGAACATCTAGTATCAGAAGCACATCATATCAAATGGAATCCAAATTGTCTGAACAGGAATGTTGAACTGGAACAGAATTTGACCTGGTTAAATCATCCCCTTCCCCTATGAAGTGTCATGATATTTTTAATCATTGAAAGCCAGGTCATTCCAGATCTTAGGAACTGAAAATGCAGTCGCTTTAGCTAATGAAAGCTCAAGACGGTAAATCTTATCGACAATTTTAGCACAGTCCTTATTTATCTATATTTTTTCCGATTCGAATTCAAAACATGCAACGAATATTGTTAATCAAACACGATTTGATGAATTCGTCAAATTTCAATGGAATTCCTCAGCTGAATTACATTGGAAGATATAACACTAACAAGTAAATAAATCACATTGAATCAGTCATGCAAAATGACAGGTGTGAATGTTGTACAGATAATCTTCGGATAGACAACGGGAAGTGAGTATGAGAGACTAAAATTGAGATTATAATGCATTACGGGAAGCCCCTTTGGACTACGGTTTGCATATTTATTCTTCTCTGGACTAGAAGCCAGTCTTTTATGATACATTTAGTAAAATATCAACATATTCTGGCTAGAAGCCTAACTAGTAAGTAAGAAGATTCAAGTAATGAAATCAGAGAAATAAAGAAAATATTACTATTGCATAACTGCCCACCAGAATTCACTCAGAAATGAATGCAGAACCATAGGAAAAATTGGATTAGTAATGGAAATGATGTTATGGAATTCAAAGCCTCTGTAGTACTGCAGTATAAAGAAGGAACGTCAGAGGCCTTATGTAGGATTCTCAATGAGGCTGGAATTAGGGTGGCATTTAAACCAACCAACTCTCTCAGAGATAAACTTTGTCGGCTCGAGAACCCAATAGATCCAATTAAGAAAAATAATATAATTTACCAAATATCATGTAATGACTGTGAGGTCAATTAAATAGGTCGAACTAGTAGATCGGGGTCAATTAGATTATCGGAACATAAAAATTTAGCTAAACCTGCAACAATTAACCCTGCTAAGTTAAATAACCTACAAACAAGCTCAGCCACTGCACTAAATTCACTTGCATGTAATCACACAGGTTTAAGACAGGGTGAGAGTATTAAAAAGTAATATAGTTGGGTGGAGAGGGAGTAATTCATGGAAAATTTCCATTGGGACATTTGGAAAATCAAAACCATTGATTCAGCGAAAAAACTCTTTTCAACGAATTTATTATCAAACCGTACAATCGTATACATATGGTTTTCAAAAAATTGTATCCGGTGAGGGAATTGAATTATAGATGTGAATACATTGAGTAATAATAGCATGAAATGCAATTAAAATATCTATCATTATAATCACAGTTAAATGTCAAGTGGCAGAACAATTATTGTCAAATATAGGCTAATTCATAGGATGTATAGAACTTGGAAGGGGTGTGAAGTTATAGGATTAATAGGCAAATAGAATTAAAATAAAAACGTTACGTAACATTGTGTGAAGTTTGATAACATAGAATCTTATGTCGCAAGAAAAATTCATTAAGAATGACAAGTGGAACAAGTGAAGCAATACGGGGGACACTTCGAATTAGTAATAGTAAGAATTGACGTAATCGAATAAAAAAAGGAAAAATAGATAGAGCCAAAATATGGTTAGGGATTACAATACTTTATCATAAAGGGATTAAGACCATGAAATTTGGAGGGGTCGAACGAACCTTTTCTGTATACAGAGGTCTGGCTTTTCTGTTTCCATGGCCAATATATGAGTCGGATACGTAGTGATTTGGGCACATCAATTTTCGTCTTTTACCTGACTTTACAGGTGGAGGCTGTAGAGATAGGGTGATCATTATCGATCACTGAATCTTTGTTGATCGATTCAAAACCGTACACGTGCAATCAGAATGTCGCAACGCCTATATCGGAGAAATGGAAAGTGGCAACAAACAGCAAGGATAAGACATTGGGAGACATACGGCTAATCAGCAAATAAACTACTTTGAACCAATCATGCAAGACGACAGGTGTGAATGCTTTTTTAGGTCATTTTCAAATAGATAAGGGAAGGGAGTATGAGAAATTGAAATTGGGATAAAATACATTGTGGTTCAATTACATCACGTGGATGCACAATTAGTCACCAGAGAAAGAAATTAAATATTTCAAGAGATGCGTACTGAGTAATATTAATGGTAGTAATAAAAATAATAATGATGTTGAAACGAGTTAACGTAATGCTACTGAAAAAGGATAGTTTTAAATGAATCAGAATGAATAATAATAAGTAGAATAAGGTGTTAATACTAATTCTAATAATAATAACACTTGATAAATGAAAAATATTACGTCATACATCTATTCCCCCTGATGAATTTGAATAAAGCAAGAACAACAGTGGTTTGTGCAGAATAATATGGTACCACCACTTATCTCACTGGCTTGTCATCAGCTGCTTACAGCTTAAATACATTATTAAGTTTATATAAAGAAAAGTTTTAACATACTTGCAAATTTTACATGATGTCAGTTTACAGGAGGTCCCAAACTTAGTAAACAGTGCTCAGAAAGTAACGCTTATATGGTTTGCACACAGGCAATTTAAGTTTAAACAATGTAAATGTATGTATAGAATGTCAGAGAAGTTACGTAATAAGGACGAGAGTTGCGTATGATGATGAGTGACCAATAAATTAGGTAACAATGTACTGAGTTGAACTCATAAACCTATCAATTTATTTGGCTTGTAAGCATCTGGTGAGCAGCCAACGAAATAAGTAATGATACCATGTTATTCTGCACAAACCACTGTCGTCCCCGCTTTATTCAAAAAAAAATTACTATGATAGATTCAGAGTGACTGCCATTCCCATCGGAACACAGAGACCTAGTTTATAAACTTGAATTGCGTAAGCCTCCTTAATTGCAAGCATTTTCCTATTTCTCTGTCGACTTCTTGTGATTTTAGCACCGTGAATGTGTAATTTACATACCTCAGTCATACAGTAAGGTAGGGAATGGACTTTTCAGTCGCTAAGTTTTTCCACCTATCTATAAAAATATCTGTCAATATTGGGAATATTGGTGACCCCATGGAAACCTCTTAAGTTTGTATATCTTTTCTTGGAAAATTAATTAATTAAGTCAGGAGGTATACTTGCACTCCTAGCTTGATTTCGTGCAGTGGTACTTTGCTTCTAAGCCTAAATTACTGGTCAGGATTGAGTTCGTTCGCGACCTATTCTGTAGACATATTTATTTGTATTTGCGTAAATAAACGGAGGATATCGAAACTAACCTGTTTTTCTTCATTAACTAATTTTAAGTAGATTGGTTGATAATTTAGGTCAAAGGTATTGGTGAGTCGAGATTTTAAATGGTTACTATGTGCCTCCACCTCTGTTTTTGCTATGAAGAAGAAGAATGACAAATATGAAACACAAGTTTCGAAGATGCACCGTCACAAATTATTTGGTTATGAACTCTATAGTGTTTTCGAAATGTCATCCAGTAAGTAATACCGATTTATTGTGCGTGATATATCCAGTAGACAAACCACTTGAAACTACATACTGTCACAATAATGAAATCTTACTCATATATCACAGTTATTCGTCTCGAAAAATCTTTTTACTCGCGATTCAGACTTTCATTGATCTACACTGGTGTGTTATGTTAGTTACACAAGCCTCTGTGACCAAACTTTGGAATAATATTCGACATAGATAGTCTCACAAATCGTTTATCATGATGTAATTGCATGTCTTACCTTCAGGCATGATGTCAGTTAGTGTAATAATAAAAATAATTATAATTAATGAAAAGAGAGTATTCTTTTCGAAGGCTTCATCAAGCTCTCAGGTGACAGAGAAGCTCTAAAGGTGTAATTGTAATTAATTTAGCATTGATTTCCTTCAAAGAGATCTCTAGGGAGATGTAAACTGGAAATAATATCATGTTGCAGTACAGTGACCGCATGTAATACATCTTATTTGAACTGATAGGCAAATTTCTTTGGGTCACTTAAAGATTTTCCTCCTTACTTAAGAAATAACGGCCCATCAACTGCTGCTTATTACTTCGAATGAGGAAGTATATTTTAAGCATACTCTAAACAACTTAGCACTCCTCATCTCAGAAGATTCTGCCTTCAACCATTAATACAAAATCATACCTTACAACAAAATTTGCGTGCCGTCAGAAAACGATTAACTCATTCATGTGAATTGTTGGTATTAGATGGTTGGAGGCAATCGGCAAGAAGCCGTGCTTGCACCTAGGTTTCGTGCTAGTTGGCACTCATCAGCAAGGCGCATCTGCAACCTTGAAGGAACTGATGTCCCTTCCGAGATTCGAACCCGCGTCACTCAGTGCTGCAGTCAGAGACGTGGCCACTGAGCTATTCGGGATCGCGGCTGACCTCCTGTAGGACTGTATTGGATATTTTTGATTGCAAACTAGATTGCACTAGAATTCAGTCTGCACCGAAGATAGGACTAGACACATTACACTAGTTACTGACTAGTGTGCAATTAAAAAAATCATTCATGTGAATTATGCATACTTATCCACAAATCATAAAGAAACAGAGAGATAGAGAGAGTCTGAAGTAATCAATATGAGTTTAGTATCTCAACAGACGTCTAAAGTACACTCAGAACTTTGGTATCTTAAACATTGGCGCTATGTGAATACACACTGAAACATATAAATGATTTTAAAGCAATGGTGTCAGTAGATCAATACAAATTCATGTGAGCTTAGATGTGAGCAAAGTTTCATCAGTTTTATTGAGTATAAACAAATTTTACTGACATTTAACTTGATTACATTGATCATAAAAGCACTAGTAATATGAGTCGTAAACTATTCTGAAATGATTTCCAATTTCGTTTTTGGAGCAATAGGTTTATAAAATATAAAATCATAGATTTCAGACAAGATCACATAACACAGAGCCTTATTTGAATTATTCTTGTTATAACTGTTCAAACAACGGTAAGTTGGTTTGTTTCATTGTATGACTATGACAAGTTTTACTATTTACTGCAAAAGACATTATAGGGAACAAATTCCCGTGTAATGTCGACTTGACTGATTCAGGAAGGTAGAAAAACCTTCTCCCGACGCTACTTAAAAACAAGATGAAGTTTCCTACGCCATAGATAAAATTAAGTCTTCTTTATTTCAGTGACACTGAAAAGTTTGTTTATTTTTCGCCCAGTACGATTCGTGTAGATACTTCGTTATGTTATATTCATAATGCACAGTCGACCTCATGAATGTGGCATGTCCGAATGTACATCCACTGTAGGAGGTATACATTGTGATAAATGCACTCACAAACAGGGTGCTGCAAATGAATATCATACTGCATGTTTAGAACATGTTGCCTAAGTGAAGGAAGTCACCAAGTGCAGCTTTCAGATGGTTTCAATTTGTAACTGTGATAATATATCGTTACTAATGTCAACATAAATATTCTTCTATCCGGAATGAAGAAACTATTAGGCATCCAAAACGTCAAAGAAAACGTGATGAAGGAGCGACCATATGGAGTCAGCAGTCAGGAGTCAAGAGTGGATGTTAAACCTAGTGATTGATGCTCACTCTACTGCTGGGGTCTCATATATTCTAAATTGTACAAATGAGACCGGTGACACAATGAAAATGAGTTATTACTTGATAGTGGTTGACTAAACAAGACTGAAATACAGAAAGATCCAATTGAGAAGTGCAAAGCATTTGGGGACAAATGAGTATGCGCCAACGTTCAGTATGACTAAGAAGACACATAGCAAGAGAACTAGTTTTCTTGCTAAGCTTGTGGAGATAAGCAGCGGTGATGTTAATGTCTAGCAAGTTGAGCCATTTAGCTGAAAAACTGAATTTATCATGGGTAGCTTATTCTCCCTTTACCAAATTTCTGCAAATAAAGGCTGTGCTAATGTTTCACTGGATGCTATATTAGCCGATAAGTTTTCTTATTCAGATGTCTTGTTAAACTTAGTTGAATTCAATGAATTGGAAAGAGACTGAAAGCAGGAGTTCGTTGGAGGGATGAAAGAGACAAATGGGTCATGACATCAAGGAAAGTTTCAAGAATACTTGATCAAATTATCTTCACTTAAAAGGTAGATTCTCATATTTTGAAATTTGCTCTACTTGAATTTCAAAGGATTTTAGGCGGCTTGCTTAAATCATTGGGCTACTGGAGTTTCCACCCACCAAAATGCATAAACTCTTCTTTATTTCTTATTGTTTTAATCGTGCATGAACTCACGCACACATTTAATTAGCCATCAACAAAATGATATGCAATTCTTCAAGGAAGTGAAAAAAATTTCAGAACTGGTTCTCTCTTCATACGGAACAACACTACATCAATATTGCAAAAATATTCATTCAGACATCTATAAAACAAAATAATCGAGCAAAGAATATTCTTTTCGATAAATTCCTCTTCCAGGCTCTACAATTATATATATGTTTATATACACAGAATATTTTAAATTAGTAGTTAATAACAATATTAGCGTTTTTTTAAATAATATCGATTTGTAAAGTATGATCAATGCTATTGCAGTTCATTAAAGATGCTTAAATTATAATAATAATAATAAAGATATAACAGCGAATAGAATATCAACTAAAATTAGGTAAATTTCACAAAAATTCTGGATTATTCAAACCTGGATGGCCAAGGTAATGATAATGACTGAACTAACTTCTTTTGGGTGCATAAATTAGGCTTATTAATATGGATCCCCATAGCCTCAGCAATATTTAGTAGTCAAACTCTTAAAGCGAAATTGAGATTCGTAGGTATGCGGTAAATGACCCTGAAAGCATGATTAACGTCAATCTTGTGTTCTGTCTCCACACAGAATAGCGCTGCGAATAGTTTTTGTTTGTCCTTTGCTTAACCAGGCAGGGTGATGTTCGGAAATTCGACGAGAAACACGCCTAATTGTACGGCCTATGTAACTGGCTCCAAAGGAGCAGTTAAATTGGTATATACACATGGAAGAGGCGAAATTAGGCAGTTTGTCTTTTATTCCCGAACGCAGAAGAGGGGTGGTTTTAGAGATACAGCGTAAATGAGCAGCAGGGAATGCTCATTTTACCGCATTTCTGAGGCGATGTGTTAGTATCTCACTTGCATTATCTCCTAGGAACTGCATCTGTAAGAACAAGGCTTTCTTTGGAACTGTTGGTAACTTGGACTGTTTTGGTTTTAGATTCATATTCTTATCAATAAACTTTTCGGGATAACCATTCTCACTTAGCAACCGTTTAATATTGTTAAGCATTTTAATCAAGCACCTAATTCTGATTTATTCACTGATCCATTTTCCAGCAATCTGCGAGCATTACTACTTGCTAACAAGTCGTGACAATTTGTAAACTGTGGACTCATTTCCCGATCAGCAAAGTAAATAAATTTTTATGAAATGTAAAACGTATTATATCAGATCTAACCATCAATCAGAGTTATTATTTACAAGTTTCATTCGCATAGTTTTGATATTTCAATTCATGAAGAAATTAGGCCTTCGTTTCTGGAAAGTAAAGATGAACAAATTGTCAAGGGTTTGTGAGAATATTTTCATATGATTTTATTAATTTTTGTAGCATAAAATCCCTGGAATTACACCAGAAGAACAGTTACTGACAAGGGTAGGCGCATAGGTTTATGTATTTTTTATATTCGGATCAAGTACATCTTTCTTACGGGTTTAATGATTTTCATAACAATGATTATTACAATCTGTATAGCGACCATGTAAGTCTGTATTTTAATGCCTATTTTTTCTACAAATCACCTTTCTTAGAACAACTATTCGACGTAAATACGCAGATAATTACATACCAGTTATGTACTTGTGAGTTGTTCAGCTTAAAATTATACTACACATATTTCCTAATAGACACTAGATTTTAGAAGAGGACTTCAACAGCATCGACCGTGAAGTTATTTAGAAATTTGCCTCTACACTACGGAGTCCCCGGTATTTTTGTCAAGCTGACTCACGAGTTTTGTGATGATGTCACATTTTGAGTGATCCAGAAAGAAAAACCTAACAAAGCCACTGAAATGAAAAGAGGAACAAGAGAAAAAGCTGCCTACCATCATAGATGATATTCCTGATTATGGTTGATTTGATAGTGCAGCTGAACTTAGGTAGCAAGAAAAGTGGCGTGCGTTTAACCAGTTACAGTTTACTGGAAGATCTGAACTTCGTGGATAATTCATGTCTGATGTTGCACAAACCAACAACTTGGGAGGACGGGCTGACATAGAAGACAAGTAATCAAGTGAGCATATAGAAGGTGGACATGATGAACAAACGCACCGACCAGCAACACTGAGCATCCGTCACCATCAATGAAAGAAAATTGAAGGGAGCCACTTTAATCATTCATTATGGCAGCATCTTTCAAACTTCAGACGGCGTAGATGTCAAAGGCGGGGTTAGAGAAGCGACATGATGGTACATTAACCTGGAATTAGTGTGGAAAATTGCCATATACGGTATAAGGGACAAGGTGGGATTCTTCAAGATTATGTATGGTTTAGAAAAGCAATTCCAAGAAGCTGCAGACTTTCATCAAAAGCTGTCTTCTCTAGCTTGATCATGAAGATCAGATGGTCAGAAAGGATAGGCAACATAAGAATTCTGTGGCAGAGAACTATCCAGCAAGTATGCTGAAGAAAATGGAGATTGATTGGATGTACTTTGAGGAGATACATGAGTGACATTATGTGCCAGGCCATTAAGAGAAACCCTGAATGGAAAAAGGGCTAGTTAAGGCTCAGAGGATGATATGCGGGAAATCGTGTGAGAATGAGATGAAAGCTTATGGACAACCATGAAGTCAGCTGAACAAGATTGTAGGTAACAGAGTAAAACGGCTTTGTGCTGCAGAAGTCTTTTGTTCAGCTCTAAACCCAGTGCTTCAATGGCGATAAAAGTGACACCAGAAAATGAATAAAAGTTTCTATTTATTGTGTCTAACTAGTTGCATTTTTCCTCTTTTTCAGTTTTATTGGTATAATTCCAATATTAGTGTTGATTCTTGTCAAGAAACTTCAATATCTGTATCCGTTAAATTATGTGCTCAGCTTTCTTACTGTAAGTTTGACATTTTACCAGAATAACTGTTTGCTATCTTGTACACAAACTATTGACCATCAGTCACAAATAATCTTCATAAAACGACAACTCAAGCCAATGTGTGTATTATATATTCCGAAGAAATTGATAATAGGTCGTTGAAAGTCCTTAACTATAGGAAAGTAACTCATTTAACATAATTTTTTTGTTTCTTTACTTTCCGAGTGGAATATTGGGCTTTAAGCCTGAGGCATTGAAGTTTCAGTGGCAGTGGCGTTTATCTTTTTGAGGAGTCAGGTTGCCAATTTCAAGTCCAACCTTCACTCTTTACCAAGCCTACTATGGTACGGGTGAAGGACTGTGTCAGTGGAGAATCCAACCCCAAACCAAGTATGCATACAACGCATTTGTAGAGTACAGTGAAATACATGTTTCAACATGCTTGTACAACACAATGAAAGCTAATATTGACCTCTGTACATATTAGATATCTGTGAGGTGGTTTGTATATACAATGAGTAGTGGATCTGTCAATATATAAGTCTCAGACTACTTCCTCCTCTTGTACTCCAACAGACTCTATTATTTATTTAATTCAATAATTTGCACAGAAAAATACAGTGCATTGAAAATGTGTTCTAATCTTTGTATCCAGCATTAACCTCTCTCTCTCTCTTTAGCTACTAGCATGTACTTTTGATACAGGTGTCCCGGATATCTGTTTTCTTGTATCGTAATCTTCAGTTAACACACTGATGCACTCGTCTAAGAATCTTTTTGTATAGCTAAGGCACTTAATTTTATAATTTAAATATTCCCATTGTAACATTGGGAACACAATTTTTAGCGAAGAAACTTCTTCAACGAATTTATTATCATACTGTATAATACATATATACATATATGTTTTTTAAGGAATTATATCCCTTGAGGAATTCCAATGTGCACAGTTCAATGGGAGAATTTTCTCCATAGTTTCCTTTGGAAGTCGAATTAAGATGTTTGAGATCAACTCGATCTTGCTGGTCAGCAAGCACCACTGGTTGATATGAATGGTATACTACTACTCGCCTCAGGTTAACTAAATTCCCTTTCCACTGATATGGTGTGTAACTATGAAAATTGATGTAGTGACCTGACCAAGTTTTACAAATATCCTTCCATTTTCTTGGTATATAGGGCGTCTAAGAAGCATATTCTGTTATTTTCATCTTCCCCACAAGTGAAATGGTTGAATACTATTGACAGCATTCAGAATGTCTCATTTGTTAAAGTTTTTCCTCCATAAAATTATTGTCATCTTTTTGCTGACAGTAATACTGAAGTTCATTCATCTTTTCTTTTTAACGAACCATTTTCAAATTTTGCCAAGAAAATGTCTGCTAGCATAAGTTCCACTGGTAGGCCTATCGCAAATCCATTGAATTGTTTATAGAAGGCATTAATGAATGTAAACTGAACATTCATTGTGAATTTGAAAAGTAATTCCTTAACATTTTCACGAGTCATTCCTATTTCTGTTTTCTGATCTATTAGTTGGTCACATATGTGAATAACAGTTTCAGGAAGTTTGACATCGTTTTTGTTTCACTGAAATCCAAGCTTTTGGTAGTTTACCGAGATGTTCTTGTCAGCTTTTGCGATGACAATATTTTTATCCTGTTTTAGACTAATTAAAGCTTCTCTTTCCGATTTTGTTAAGTTTGATTTTGCCTTCTTTTGATTTTTTAGGGTTAATGCACATTGTGCTCGAATCTCTTCTGCTGTTGTCTTATCTATTGAACCCAGTGCTACTTCTATGTTAGGAATGTCTAAGAGAAGAACTACATCGAATTACTGTGAAACTAAATAATATACGAAATGAAATCAAAAAACTCAAACACAAACTCAAATGTATGGTCAATGACAAAGATTATGTAATTGCTGTTGAAACATCAGAAAAAGCTAGGGAATCAGCACTGAGAAAATCAAAAACCACACAAATAAAAAAATTCAACAAACTAATTGAAGAAAAGAACACAACAAATGAAATTAATGTCAACGCTTCATCCTCTATCGACAGAACAAAGTGGTTGATCAACCTCTTATCAAGGGAACTAAGCTCTAGTGAGATAAAAGTACTGGAGAAAGGACTAAATTTCAACGTAACAGTTAATAAATTAAAACCAGAGGATGTCATTCCTAAAATAGAAGTAGCACTAGGTTTAATAGATAAGACAACAGCAGAAGAGGTTCGAGCACAATGTGCATTAACCCTAAAAAATCAAAAGAAGGCAAAATCAAACTTAACAAAATCGGAAAGAGAAGCTTTAATTAGTCTAAGACTTTTGGTAGTTTCTACAAAACTTATTACATCTTTACGCCGTGTAAAGATTCCATTGCTTTTGATAATCACTCCAACCACCAAATGGTTAGGACGTAACTGAACTCCAGCTTTGCGGGTTTTCAGTTAGCCGTAAACTCTGAGTTTGTGTTAGAATCTCTGAAAGTTTTAATCTGTCAAGAATAGGCTTAATAATGCGATTTCTCACCACAGGTGATTGCAGTGTCATAGTAATTGTTCGCTTCGTGACCTCATTTGTATCTTCACAATTACCCGATTTTTGGAATTTTATTTGATCACTGAGAAGATTCACTTTATCTTTACAATCACTGTGATCCATGATAACTGTACCAGATCCTTTGTCAGGTGTGGTTATTGTCAGCGCATCATGAGTTTTGAACTCATGCATTGCGTCTCGGTGTTATTGTGTATTTAGGTGGTTGAGTAGGTGTTTCTTGTTTTTAAACTGATTATTATTATTATATTATTCCCTTGAGTTCCGAGTGGAACATAGGGCTTCAACAACACATCTCCACTTTGTTTTGTCTTCTCCTGTCCTCTTCAGCTGGATCCACGATTGACTAAACTCTCTCATCTCTTCTTCACATGATCTCCTCCATATCACCCTCGAAGCGATGACCCACTCGTCGCTTCCCATTTGGATAACAAGTTTAAATCAGAGTACTTTTAAATCTCTCCAACTCACAAGAAAGAAATTAAATCATTTGTCTGAGTATAGAACTTTCCGAATTAAACTTCGGTCTCTGGGTGATTAGTCTGGCTATATCTGTAGAAAAATTTTAGATCAAGAGATAGGCCTTCTATTTATATTTGATTTAGGCGTATAAAGAAAAATTTTAAAATGTACCTAGCCTTTCATTAAATCATATCCCATTCTGCTTTTCATCAGTTTTCATTACTTCATTAGGATAGTCAGTAAATAGTTGTAGACTAAAGTCAATGTATTTGTATTATAGAGCCTCAAGAACCTTATACACTGCTACCGTGTTCAAGTTCTACACATATTGCATTAGTTAAAAATTCCTCTCAACAAAAACCGTGGTAATTTCATATTCAAACTTGATTTATACATTTTATTCCATAGGTTTTGTTATGGTCTTTGGAATTACCTGTTCTAACAACATTCATGAGATCTGTGATCTTTATTCCATGGACTCTGGCGGTAGTTATAGCTTGGACTTTAGTCATAATCGGACACACGAGGAAAGTGTGCGAGACAGCCAGTCTCACAGCGTTGGCAGTCGCTATTGGATTAATCGTGTTGGGTGCTCTTCTGTTAATTCCCTTGAGAATTAATGGCTATGGAGTAAGTGGCATATCCAGTAAAAGAATTAAACTCATCTTGATGATTGAGAATGATATACAAAGTATTTCGCCTCCTACATCGTTACTAAAAATCTCAAAATCCTTATTAGGTAGTTGGTGATAATCGACAGGGAATATTGCACTTAGGTTAGTGCTTGATGAGGGCTCGAAAGTGAGCAAGGCTTATCTGCAAGGAAATGATGTCGCTTCTGAGATTCGAAAACATGCCATCACGTGCTACAACCAGAATCGTTAGCACTGAGCTATTCAGACTCGTCACCGACATCCCGTTGGAGCGCATTGGATACTTTGACTGGACATTAAATAATGTCATGCGTCTAGTCCTAGATGTTGGTGAGAACTGAATTCCTTCCTGGTCATTCTAGGATATATGGATAATTAAGAAGAATACAGGAGTGAAGGGAGACACACAGGTATCTGGAAACAGAACCGTCCATCAGTTGTAAACACTGTGTGTGTCCGCAAAACTCGAAAAGCTTGAGGATAAAAACTACAATCGGCACATAGTATCTCTTGCCAGACTTCTTTAACTACACTCCACAGAACCTCTTTATAAATTGGAATGGCACATTTAACAATTCACTATCTCTTTTAGTGTATCGAACGCCATTATTCTCGATTATTTTAAATTTACGGTTGATGTGTTTTGCATTACGACTTAGAAGCTAGGCATTTGTAATGGTCGACTTCTTAATATCATTGTTGCAGCCTCATAAAAATGCTAGGATCTCATCTATAGGAAGAGGAGTTTTATTGATATTGACTGATTGAAAACCCTACTGAAGGACACCTAAGTATTCATGCTAAGTCATTGCAACCATCAGATAAACCACATAATTTTAAGTCGTTTAGCAGATAACATGTAGAATAAATTGCACTGAGGGAGAACAAAAATAAATGCATAAAACTATATGCTACTGATTGGCTGAGATGAGTACCTGCGAACCAACAGTGCTCGTTTCGTACACTTTAGATTGAGTCCCTCACTAGTGTCCGTGGGTTTACTCAGTTCACAGAGCCGAATCAGTTCAAACCATCCGGTTTCTGACCAACTACAGTTTGCAAATTAGATAGGAACTTCCCATGTACACAGTCCGAGCGGTGAAACTTTCATCACAGTTTATCTCTTAGAAACCAAATTACTTAGATCACAGTATGTGATCTGCTTGATACCATAAATAGTAATACGCTGTTGAGATCACCTCAATCTAGCTGGCAAACACTACTGGTTCATATGACAAGGTGGTACACAACTACTCACCTCAATCAATCAGTAGTATATAGTCTTTTTTACAAATAAACTTGCTTTCTTCATTACCATTTATAGTATCAAGCAGATCACATACTCTGATGTG
This sequence comes from Trichobilharzia szidati, assembly GCA_944472155.2. Classification (NCBI taxonomy): domain Eukaryota; kingdom Metazoa; phylum Platyhelminthes; class Trematoda; order Strigeidida; family Schistosomatidae; genus Trichobilharzia; species Trichobilharzia szidati. The sequence continues at coordinate 132,483,933 of OX235271.1, forward strand.
ATCTGGATAATTTGGTTTCTAAGCAATCTATGGTGTAAATTTTACTCCTTGAACAGCATACATTGTTAATTACTACACAATTTGCAAATTGTGAATTTGAGGATAAATTAAAGCTTTTCATATATATTATAAAAAGTGAACGTATAAATTCTTCTTCATCAAAAATGAAACCACAATTCATTCTGTCTGTTACTTACAGGCGGCTGGATGCATATTTTGTGCTGCATGCGTAATGTTAGCTATATCGTTGGTAAGTCAGATGTTGAATTGTTTTGTAAATATTCATGTGACTTGATAACCCAGAAGGTTGACATATAAATAAATCTGAATGAATAAATCTGACTACATCAAGAAACTCACTGAACATATTGAAATGGGTCCATATGAGGAAATTAAGAAGCCCGTAGATACAATAATGAATAAGGTTAAAAAATCCACAGCGGAATTAGTACGCAGAATGAAGCCGTCACTGGGTGAGTCAAAATGGTTCAATTTAATGCCAAAAACTAATAATGCTAGTAGGATGTATGGTACTATTAAAATACATAAGCCAGGTTATTCCATAAGACCAATAGTAGATTTTAGAAATACCCCTACATATGAATTATTAAAACATTTAGCTCTAATATTATGCCCCATTAGAAATTGTTCAAATTCTAGACTAACTAATTCATATGAAATGAAAAATAAACTAAATGACATACAACTAGGGAATGATGAAACAATGGTGAGTTTTGATATAACCAGTCTTTATACTAATATACCAGTCAATATGGCCTTAGAAGCAGTTAAAAAAGAACTAACTGCGGATCCTGAACTCAATCATAGTACAAAGCTGTCCATTGAAGAAATTATTTTAGGGATTCAGCTATGCCTCACATCTACTATATTTAAATTCCAAGGCAAAATATATAGACAAACTGAAGGTGTAGCAATGGGATCACCAATATCCCTATTGTAGCAGATATATTTATGGATAGCTGGGAAAATATGGCACTTAATACGTTTAATCCTACTCCAAAAATATGGTGGAGATATGTGGATGACACTTTCACTGAATCTTTGTTCATCGAATCTACACCCAACACATGCATTAGGAATGAATCATCACTCATACCCGAAATATGGAAAATAATACTGCCAATCAAATCAAGTGAAAATCAAGTGAAAAACAATGGAACTATACAAATGAATTTAGGAAGTCGTGTGATTACCTTGATATGATTATGAGCAGTAATAAATTGTGCTCGAAACGTCATCAGTAAATATTACTGTATAAGACTGTGAGACTCTATCAAAATAAAATTTACCCATAATGGAATTACACTCTACCACAATGCCCAAGTTTTATTCTTATATCGTTGACATATATATACTGACTGATTATCAGTTTTCACAGCACTACTACTTTATCTCTATAAAACATCAGCGAACTTATGTTTCCATTGCATATTGTTTGAGCGTGTGTGTGTGTACGTGTAGTAGTTGAATGGTTTTTCTAAATTTCTGCAGGTTATCTCAAGCCAATTAATTGACAATCCATTAAGACCATGAACTGATAATGCCCAGGTTTCATTTTCTGGAGAGCTAGTGTGATTAAATGTATAAAAATCAACTAAGTGTTTAGGGGAATTACATAAACTGAAAAGATATCAAAGACACTTCCTCTCTAATACAGTTTCAAAATACCTTTTGTCAAAACTATCGACGTCTATATGCAAAACAGTTTGCTCGAGATGTCATCAGTAAATAATAATGTATAACACTGTCAGCCTTGGAGTTTTGCTTACATCATCAAAATATTTCAAAAATTTTGATGAACAGTCATGATTATGTTTAGCGGAGGGGTGAAGATTAGTGAGTTTAGACTACGGTTACGTAATATGATGAAAACATTCAGAGGTAACTAAGTCTTCAGGAAAGAGAGTGGTGACAAATATCAAAAACAAACTGTGTTGTCAGTAAAAAGAGTAACTAGAAAGTTAGTAGGAAAAATGATGATATTAAATATCGTACGGAAAATACACATAATAGTGTTTATAACAAATTAGTGATAACAATTTAACTAAAAATTATAAATCCAGGAAGAAGTAGGTAATGGAGAAGTTTCTTCTTTGCACATGCATGAGTCAGGGTTTCCCATCCGAACTGCTAAGGTCTCAGTAAAGCAATGTGTATGCAAGTATAGCGTGTTCGCGAGGCTTTTCTTTCGACAGTGAAGATAACACTGGATAAGTCTGTGGAAGTCGGAAATGAGATGGATCTCATTTCATCCTACAATCAGTGAACCAGTGAAAATTATTGAATCGCGCTGGTCATTTTACTATCGTATGAAAGTTACCAGAATAGTGAGAGGTTAGTCATGCTATCTTTCTGTATACAGAGGTTAGGTCAAGGTCCTTCGATAGCATCCTCTTCTCAGAATCGAGTTAATACTATCCTGCAAATAAGTTCTTTCTTTCGTTGTACAAACTAATAAAGGAAACCGGCTATATGAGGTCATTTTGAATGTATTAAATTTACTATTAATTTAGAAAAAATGTCATCTATACAATTTCTAATGACTAAATAATAATTCATTTGTCTAAAACAGGGTTTATTCTTAACTGGACAGTGTTTAAAACTCATTAGCAGTTTGAAGATGGCCCAAATCGTATTACTTTGGTTTCCTTTCATTACCTGGATACAAGTGATCATTTTCTTCTTCTCAATATGTGCTATATATATATGTATATAAATTGCCAAAAGTAAAGTATGTGAACGATAAAATGATCTTCCTTCAAAATATTTGAGCACTTTGTGTACTAATCATTTTATTGTTTAACACTGCTATCATTTATTGATTTCCTTTTCGAAATGAATATTTTTTGAAACACATTTTACACTCACATGTTTTCAGCTATATTTAACTCAAGTGGACAGGTTTTTTCAGTTCGACACGTATACACATTATAACACGCTAATCTTTTAGCTCTAGATGACAGATATGACAAGGAATTGAAAATATGATTATAAATGGCCATTTTCAAAAGAATGATTACTGAACAAAGAATATTCTTTTCGATAACGCCTTCTTCAACCGCTCTTGCAGTTATATATATACATAATAGTGACTAAATTAGTGTTATTAACAACATTACTGTTGTTTAAATAACATGGAATCACTAATAATAATGTCAATGGATTACAGTTTGATAGCATCAACATAACAATACAATGAATAAATGTCAGAGAAATTAGAAGAAGTAATCATTATACAAATTCATGAATTTATAGTCTCTACTGAAGGTCGGCCAGAGCAGTACTAGTGCTGGCTGCACTTGCTTCCTCTCTACACAGAGCACCGGTCGTTGAAGACAAATAGCGATAGCCTCTGATGCTTGGAGTATGCAGCACCTGGATGCTTGTGGCAATTTATTTGGTACCCGGTAGATAATGGAGAAAGATTCTTCAATGCTGACTTTGTGTCCGGTTTGGACCAGGTAGTCTAATATCCAGCTGTTGATTGTTTTCACTACACCTTTACTTAGCCACATTGGTAGATTTTCCCCAAGCAGGCCAATATAACTCGCTCCGTGAGTGCAGTTGAATTGGTAGATACAATTAGAAGTGACTGGTCCAGTCTAGGTAAGATTTGTAGTTTACTAGCATTAAAAGTCTTTTCAACTGAATTTCTTCACTTTTTTGCAATTTTTTCGCTAGATATATCGCCGTTGAATTGCAGTCGTATATTTACATATATATGTATAAAGGCTTCTTGTTTACGGAAGCCTTCAGTGTCACTTTGTTCTGTCTGCGCCTGCCTAATATACCTATCTGCCTGTGGTACCTTCCGATTTATTGAGCCACGTAAATATCAAAAGACAAAGGCTGGCCTGTGACTGTATATTGTAATCACAAGAACAACAGCACATGGTGTTCATACATTTCCTCTACAACAATAAAGTAGGCCTCACAGCTGGGAGAACTGATTGATCTCAGAATTAATCGCAACGTGCGTGAGAGATGATGATATACTACTTAATGCGGGATCCTATCAATTCAGAACTCAAAGGAACTACATAAAATAAACAATAACTGAGAGTAGGGCATAATGGGGAAAATGTACATCAAATACAGTTTAACCATAAGAAGGAAATTTCGCCAGGGCATATCAAATACTTATTCAATTCAAGTATGATAAATATCTATTGAAATCAATAACTTTGGCTAAAGGACTAAAGAAATGATAAATGAAAAATTTACTGGCTACTAATTAATAATATAGGAAGTATAATTTCAGACACAAATGAAATGTTGGTGAAGAATTGTTAGAAATTGTCAGAAATATCACCTAATGTTATCATGCTGACTGCAAGTGAAAAAAGCTGCTCGATTAATTGCAAAGGACAACTTTTTAATTGTCCATCTGATTCTTATTAGTGTTTCTTGCTATCCTCTTCTTTATGGGAACTTGAAGAATTGTCTTCTTCTCCGATTATGTAGAATGCATGATCTATGGCTGATAAAATGACGTTTCCCAGTGCAAAATCACTTATCATGCATCTACCACTAAATGATAACATTAGAATGCATACCTATCTGAATTTGAAATCATGAGGAAGAATTATTAAAGATGAAGTATGTGAACATCTTGAATCCAACAATGTGATTACTTTCGTGCAAATAAATCCACAAAAATCTATTTTTAAGAACACCGCAAAAATTAAACCTTCATCGTGTTTGATTAAACTTCATCCTGTGCTCCAGTGTATGCAATTCAACTAAAGATAACCAGTAGCTAAGAGTACATGTTCAATTTAAACTCAGAATAATTTTGATTCCGTTTACTTAATTTTGGTTGGACAGATAGTTATTTATGAATTATTACAACAGTCAAAGTATTTCTGGAACGATATTATTGATAATATAGCAGATTAGAAAAACTCGAAGCAAACAGCAGAAGAACTGAACTAAAAATAGGTCAAGATGAACTTCCTCAAGCGCATGGGAACTGAGAAATCTTCAGAAACTTCCAAGGGTTTAATTAAGACGTGACTGGTAGCGATATTCAGAAGCACAAGAATATACACAATGAGATGTGGGTTTCATTTGGTCACCGAATGTCGGCTAGACTTTATTCCAATCATAAAAGAGAATCAGAAGAGGTAAAACCAGCTGGACACAAAATTAGAAGTAGTAGCAGACACAGTTTCAGAATATTATGTAGTCTAGGAAACCTTGAAGGTCATCAAGTGGAAAGCCTCGAAATAGGCTAGTAACACAGAGAAATTTGACTTCATTACTGATAAACTGAAGTATAAAGCTATGAAGCACACTTGAAGGAGAATGCTGGGAGGACCGCCTGGAAAGACAATTGAGTTAACCATCACCTACTACTCCACCAGAAATTCAACTGGAAAGAGAACCCAAAATCCTCATCACACAAACTGGTGCTGTTATAACAGAGAGTTTGAAGGGAAAACAATGTGTCTGTCGATTGGAAGAGAGGCTATTTTGATGAACCTCAGTCAGCAGCTATGCGATCACGGCCAGTGCCGATTGATTTGCAAAGGAGAGTTTAGTAAAGCTACTGAACTGAAGATAGGAGTAAGGCAAGTTTGCCTACTGCCACCGATGATACTCCTCATTGTGGTAGACTGGACCACGTAACAGACAGTGGGAACTGGAAGGAGGATTAAAAAGTTCTATGGGATTTTGATCACCTAACAAGCTGAAAGACATTTGAGCAAAGACCAGCAGGCTGACATAGGAAGCAAGAGGCTGGACTCTGATCGAACATAAAGTGTACAGCGTTCATGATTATGCCCAGTTAAATACAACAAGTGTCACTTACCACCATCGGAATTATTCTAGAAGATGTATCCACTTTCACTTATCTGTATAAAATTGTTTCAGTTGCAGGTGCACACATGTAGTTGAGAGTGGTAGGACAGGATCATAAAAGCACAAGAAGCAGTCTTTATTCGCATATAAGTGTGGATATCTACAACACTTAGCAGACATAAGTAACTTCGAATGTGAACCATAATACGGAGCAGAGACTATGAAACTACCTAAACTCATGTGTTATAGTCTGAATGCAGGAAATCAATCATTGCATTCTGTTCAGTCGCTAGCCTGAAGTTCCTAGAGTTAGATGCAGTCACAAAAGCCCCAACAACAGCAAAATTAAAGTTAGCTGGGGTAAAATCTGCCGTACCATTTAACAACAATGAAGTCTTTTCAAGTATTGGTTTGTAGGGATTTAATTGATTGATTACAGGATTTCATCTTGGGCTGATATCAGTTAGAGAACCGTTGGAAAACCGGGGTTACTGGATAGCTGTTTCGTCCCACTTTAGGGCTCCTAATCAGTACGCACACACCGCCAGGGTTCAAAGCCAGGACCTTCTGGTTACAAGATGAGCTCGTAGACCATTGAGCCACTGTCACCGGACTCAATGGCCAGTCCATGAATTCTAAATTCTGCCAATTCACGACATAGCGCGACTTCATTTAACTTTATTTTCATGTGATTATTCAGAATCTCACACCATGGAGTTTCATGATTTTATAGTTAAAAATGTAGTATTAATTTTAGCTTTCTGGGAATTATGTTGAAATACATTGTTGAATTCTTAGCCTTATTTCTTGTAAAATATTCACTCCCCGTATAGAATCTTCAAGTAAACATTCTTTGACAGTATATCGTATGACGCAAAGTCACTCTACCAGAAACATGACTGAATTCTCAAGAATATTTTCCCTTCGTTTTCTTCTCAAAGTCCATGTCGGTAGGTTGAAAGTCAATCAAAAACTTACGTGAGTTGCTTTTGCGATGCAACACAGAACAGAGTGAAGTAGATGCATGAGGCTGGAAGGAAATTTTGAGTAGCACAGTGATATAAGTAGGCCACAGGAAAGATCAGTTATGAACAGGGATCCGAATATCGATTTCGTGTTAATTCCACCAAGAATTCTTCTCTTTACAAGCCTCTCCGGATTTTAATAGTTATTTTATTGTTATCGAATTTACAAATGCTGCATTTGAAAGAAAACAGAAACACTCCATTATGGATTAGATTTTATTTTGATAAATCACACAGTGTTATACAGTAATATTGACTGATGACATTTTGAGCACAAACTATTGCTCATAATCATATCAATAGCAATAGTTTGTGCTTGAAATGTCATCAGTTAATATTACTGTATAACACTGTGTGATTTTATCAAAACAAACTTTTATCCATAATGGAATTATACTCTACCACAGTGCCCAAGTTTTATCCCTGTACCAATGGAATAGGGTGTCTTGTTTTGACTGAGTCCCGTGTCATTAAGGTGAAGGAATAAAATATGTATATTCAGTTTTGATCGTTTTCTCATTTGTAGTGCCTTGTAAATTGGTATGAGATATCTGCTTTATAAATGGTGGGGGAAAGTGATTATAACGTAATTGAGAGCATACGTAACAGCTCTACATGAATATGTTGGGCGAATGTTTGAAGAATATAATCGCAGGTTGTGAATTACGTAACAAAGAGGATGTATTTAGCGTATGAAATGGTGTACGTATAACGACAATCTCATTTTCATTTACAGTAATATTCAAAAGTGAGAAAAATAATGTGATTACAGGATTATCTATTGTCAGTGAGATCTATTTTAAGAGAACAAGTTAACTCTAAATAATCGTTTAGCTCAAACAAACATGCTTAGAGCAGATATATTCATCAGCTCGGTTTTGTGTCCCAGTGTATACAGGTTATTGAACAGTTTAACGAACAGTACACTCCATAATACTCCCTGTCAAATATCCAAATCTCTGAGATCCTGGACCGATCGCTGATTTCAGAAGATTAAGCTTAATACTCAGAACACTATGCACTGTAGCCGACACGGAACAACAGAAAATGGTTGGGCAGTAAGATTATTTCTTCTTCAAGCGATAACGAAACAGATTTACAGTGGTTAATCAGTGCTAAAGTTTCTTATCGTATTTCTCTAATCTTCTTCAAATCAGCACACAGTTAAGCGACGACAGCCTTCTTGTTTCCCGTCAAATGGAGACCAGTTCGAACAAACAAACTACTCAATGCTCACCAACATTGAAACTCCCTATATAATGTGCATACATGTTCATTTATATAGGTAGATTGTCACAGTCAGATGAAGTGAATTGGGCTGAATAGTATTCCAGATAAATTAAACTGACTGTTTCAGAGGTTGGGAATAGAATGGTATGCAAAAAGTATCTAAGAACAAATTAACCAAAGTGGACTAATGTTCTCATTGAATTCGTCTTCAGCCACTAAGAATGTAAATCCATCACTGTAAGCACACAGTAGGCAGTAAACAGCGAATAAGTACTATATCATAAAGTGTATTTTGATACGAGTACAACATTAGATTACAGTCAGTGAGTTTCGGATGATACTTTAAACGCATGTACGGTTATCATGTAATATGAAATCAAATAATTCAATGATTTGATCGAATATTTATATTGAATAACTGTATAATTTTCGAGGGGTTAGTTGTAGACAGCGGGGCCTAAGTCATATATACATATTCATATGTATATGCATATATTCTGATTACTTTATCTTAAATTGTTCGCTACGTAATCGGTCTGAATATCAACTTATTTGTTAAATACTCCCCTTATTTTTGCAAAATCATGCATTGCGTAATCCACCATTTACGCTAATTATTATAGTCAATCATCACCTTCTTGATACGTTGATACTGAATAATCATTATTAACAAGATTCATGAATGTTTCTATCGTAATAAAATTACTACATATTTATATTAGAGTAGAGCCATAGAAGAGGATCTAATTGAAAAAAGAATATTTTACGTCTCTTTTTTGTCTTCTCAACAAATAAATCATTAAAGTGCGCTAGATGTAAGTTCAAGAGATAACAAATAATGGTAATAATAATGAAATAATACCGGTGATCTAATTCAAATGCACACAGAGATAGTCGGCAAGGGGATATTAAATAATCAATGGTAGCGAGGAAGGGAAAGGAACTGGACTGTGTGAATACAAAAGCAAATGTGGACAGCATTGCGTGAATTCAGAGTAATCATCTTAATAAGAAAATTTACGAAGTCATATAAGTCTTAAAATAAAAGTTCATTAAAAACCAGGTATAAAAATGAGGAAAAATGTGATAAAGATTTGAAGTATTGATTATAAATGTTTACAGAACATTTTCTGACTTTATTGCAAGCCAGTGTAAATAAAGTAGCTAGAAATACTTCTCCTGTAAACGGTGATCACCTCTTCCGGTATTGATTGCTACTGCTTTGTCCTCTCACAGAACATCTTTTCGAGTCATTTAGGATTGATTACTTAGGATAGGGTGGATCACCAGGACCACCGGCCTTAGTATAACTTGGATGCGCTCCAACTACAAACTGAAATAAGACTGAGCGATGTATGCATTTAGTCACCTCGTCACCCATTCATACTGCCACATCTTTACGCAAGCATTGAATCACACATTCTTCAGAAATTTTCACTATTTCACAGATATTAGGTCATGTATTATCCTGTTTCTAACTTTCTCATCTTGCATTGTATCAGTAACTGAAGAGTTTCAAGTACGGTACTTTCACACTTGCAAACTATCCTCATTGATATCATTTGCATTGTCTAGGTATTACGTAAATGACTGTGTTTGATAAACTGCAAGAAAACATCAGCAGCTTTGAATACACATGCAGCGTATTTTATATTATTAGACCACTAGTGATCCCATTAGACTGTCGTCCGTCATTTGCGGAAACAGTTGACTCGAACGACCAGAATTTTGGCTGTAGCTGCAAGAACACCATGTAGTATCGTCATTTCGGGGCAGTTTGACAAGTCTTCAAGTTTCAGAGCAAGCAGGTTATAGTCTGATGTTTTAGCAATCATAGTTGATTAACAGTAACACTACTGAAGTCGTATTAAGTAGTCACACAACTTTCTGTTTATTTACTTATTGTCCTCCTCAACTTTCAGCAAAATCAGAAGCAAGCATCACTATATGACTCTTCTTTTGTCTTTATGAGAAGGGCCCCAGATAGTGTCTTAGTTTGCCACATAAATAGTACTTATGTGCACTGGAGCTCATTAATTGCAGTGCTGTGCGCTGCTGTAAATCTTCAGCTAATCTTCGGTACTGGAAGTGTTCTACAGACTAAATGGCAACACCTGTAGCTGATGTTCTAGTCCACTTTTGAGTCACAGAACTGTTGTCAGTTAGTAAGTCTTCTGCAATACACTGCATGTCGTTCAAGTGGTAACTCCTTCACATATAAACGCTCCATGATACAGTAAGCGGCTTTCAGCCGACTGTTCAGCAGCGTCTTCAACACTACCACGTACACTGTTCACCTCTGCACATACATCAACATGGAAACAGCTTCAAATTCCTGGTGCAAGCTTCCAATATCAACTCCCTCAAAAGCAGCAGGTGCTAGTGTTTATTTCCGTTAAATGCAGTAGTATTTGACAAAAAAGTAGTTTGTCTGGAGAAAGGCTTCAGAATAGGGGCCACACTATCTGATTTGATTCTTTCGAGCACTTTTGAAGTAGTCATGAAGGGAATGAACTGTGAATTTCCTCCTAGCCATGAAATATCTTTGAGGTTTCTTGTCGGTCAATCATTTCGCCAATTAAAATTTCAATGGTAACATGTAGGGTCTTGTCTATCAATGTTTGCACTTGCCTGTTGAACTGTTTCTTTTATTCTGCTGGGTCTGCCTTGTTTATGGTAGCGTAGAATTGTATAAATGCAACTATCGGATGTATTAAGCTGAATCTTGCTCCCAATGTCCTGGATAAGATTGGTTTCAATGCATAAGATTCTCAGTGCTCCTGTGGCTGTGGTTTGAGTAATCTGAGTATACATCAAAAAATTTGCGAATCCCACTTCAACCTCATCTGTCATCACTTATTCCTCGTCATCCAGTACTGTTTCTTCTAAATTCTGTTTTCTGGCAGCCTTACAATCTTTAAACATCAGGTAGGTGTACAGTGTTCCCTTGTTTACACTTGCTTCCATCAAAATGATAAACGTCGACTGAGTGTCTTGATGAAGCCTTAACCAGCAGATGTTATTTCATGCTTGCGATCCAAGCGAAGAATAAGTTATTTTTAATAGTGTTTTGTGCTTTGGACTCTCTGTTGTGATTCACAAGGTAGTTTCTCTAACTATGCACCTGACCTTACCTACTGTTTGGAGTAAGTCAAGGGTGTCTAACATCACCGATGATGTTCCTGATTGTGACATACTGGATCATGCTGTAGATGGTGTAGAATTAGAAGGCAAGAATACGTTGGGAAGTGAAGAGGACTCTAGAATATCTGGATTCTGCAGACGACTTATGGATACTGTCGCACCAGTCCGAAGATATACCGGAGAAAACAACTACATCACTAGATGTAAAAACGAAAACTGGACAGAGCTGATGAAGATAACCAGTGATCGATCAACATCAAAGGGACAAATTTGAAAAAAACGCTTCTCTCACGCATCTAGGCAGCATCATTTCAACTTCAAGCAGATAAGGATGTCAAAGATAGGATTCGAAAAATGAGGCGGAACTTATTTTTACTGAAATCCGTGTGGAGATTTTCATCAGATGGTATAAAGATTGTGACTCAGACTTCCAGCACTGATGTCGATTGACTTCTTTTGTACCCTTCAAAGAATCAGCGCATCATTAAAATCAGTTACTCAACAGTTGAAAAGAGTGTTTTTACGATATTGTGGACTTGACGTAAATGATCTGACCTACCCAGAAAACAAGTGTTTGAAATGGTTGAATAGAGAGAGTGAATGGTATGCATGTGGTCTTTCCATCCCATCTTTTCACATACACATCAAAGACAAAGTCTAGTTGTATGAAATTGCACAACGTCTAAGTGCTTTAGAATGAGATTCATAATGACTTGCCCTTTTTTAAGAGTCCTACCCTAGACTTGTAAATAATTGGATTAATATAAACCGATTGCTCTAAATATGAACCTAATCATGTTACTCAGCTGAAACAATCGACTTATACTGAAACTTTACTTTGCCTTCGACAGCATGTTGAATGGTAATTGCTAGTGAAAATGTCAGTGCCTTCTCTATAAGTTGGTACGATAATATCACCAGATAGCTCATGGAAGTGCAATGAGAGCGATTAATGTTGGCTTTGGTAGTTTAAAATCCCACCTGTGTGCGACTTTCGTTCTGATGATGCAACGGAAAGTATTCACCTCTTCCTTGAAACATCCTGATATGAAGAGGTTTACAATAGTGCCCTATCATCCACAAATCTTTAATGATAAAATTAAGTGTATAATGAAGCATAGGATGAGTTTAAACGGAAGTATTGGGCAAAACTCGTTTCCATCGATCTCAGCAATATGTTGACTTTTGATCCGTGAAAAAAACAGGATGTCACATGACTTGCAGTAATAAATACGACCTGATGAATTCAACAGTGGAGTTCGAAGTCATTGGAAAACTGAAATGAAGCAAGTGATGAGATCTGTATAGCTCAAATACAAAGTTGACACTGTGAAATTCTAGGAGACAGGAAATAAGAAATGCATTATGTTCGAAAGGCAATCAGGCAAAACAAAAGTCGAGAAAATATACATTTGAAAGTTAGCCTCGTTCACTGAAACTGTTTCCAAAGTAAGCGGAACCGTACTGTGTTACCGAGGAATGTGACCTATTCTTAACCATCAAAGGAGGACAGAATCTAAATTTGTTCAACCCTGGAGGGTTCGTAAGTTGGCGACTAGAACAAGTTTATGACAGATATCGCTAAGTAGGGTAGGGGATATAACTTTTACTTTGACTGGACACTAGTAATTAGAGTGATGTGTGTAGTCCTATTTTTGGTGCATACTGAATTCTGTGGCCACCATTCTAGGTAGCTCGCCGTCACGGTCACATTAATTTGATGATAGTAGATGGTTGGAGGCAATCAGCAGGAAACCTTCGACCTAGGTTTCGTGCTAGTTGGCACTCATCAGCAAGGCGTATCTGCAACCTTGAAGGAACTGATGTCCCTTCTGAGATTCGAACCCGCGTCACCCAGTGCTGCAGTCAGAGACGTTACCACTGAGCTATTCAGGCTCGCGACTGACCTCCTGTAGGACTGTATTGGATACTTTTGATTGCACACTAGTCAGTAACTAGTGTAATGCGTCTAGTCCTAACTTCGGTGCAGACTGAATTCTATCAGTCAGGTTGTAATGTGGCCACCATTCTAGGTAGCTCGCCATCACGGTGTATATTGTTTGTGATGATATTAGATGGTTGAAGGCAATCGGCAGGAAACCCTCGACCTAGGTTTCGTGCTAGTTGGCACTCACCAGCCAGCAGGGTGTATCTGCAACCTTGAAGGAATTCATGTCCCTTCTGAGATTTGAACCCACGTCATCCAGTGTTGCAGTCAGAGATGTTACCACTGAGCTATTAGGGCTACCGATTGACTAACTGTAGGACTTTTAATTGTTGCCGTTACGTGTGCTACCACAAACATCTCTAAAAAATTCTACAATGGAGTACCGAGTGATGAAAACCTAAAGGAATCAAAGAGAATAAAAAAATGACGCGCTATATAAAGTCATATCTTGAGGACTATTTGTGAGTACTTGGTAAACTGAAAAAAATACTGTGAATTGTTACTATTTTGTTGTGATCAAAGTTTATGAATGGTTTAGCTAATCGAAATTTCAATTAGTATATAAATGGGATACTGATTCTGATGCAAGCGATGTGCAAAGCTCCGACACGTAAGTTGTTTATGACAGTTTTAGTACCACTTTCATCACAATCGTTTGTATATTCTATATTGTCTAGTTGCTTTTTAAGTAGCATAAGAAAGGTGGCGGTTTTAATGGCATCGTAAGCAGTGTGTACCTGCCATGTCCTTTAAGATTTTGATAGTCAGTTATAATCCTAAAGAATTTTACTGACATAAAATTTGAATTATGGAAGTGAGGTCGTTGGTGTTGTGCGTTTCTGTTACAGGGTAGATTTCGGCAATTAGTCGACTTCTCTCAAACAGTAGTCTAGTACTGAGAGATAAGATGCCTAATCTCTATTTATGTTAGATGGAATCTCGGAAACTATTAGCACCCATCAACGATTAGTGAGATATACTGACCTTCTTTCACACTTTATCTCTAATTATTTATAAACCTACCGTGAGTTGAACACTGAATGTGACTTATTTGTCAGCTGTCTTATTATTCCAACGTAAAAATAACTGACACAGTGAGGAAAATTTCTGAAAGCACAAATGTTCGAGGAAGACGTGTCGTGGCTTATACCATCAGCAAAAGAGACAAACAGAAACGTAGTAACGTCAACCAACTTTAGAGATGGATATGTATTCGGATAAAGAGGCTAGTATGAAGACAGAACAACTGTGGATAGCATGAAACAAGTCTTAGTGTCGGTGCTATAGATGTCATGACGGGGTAAGTGTTTATGGTTCCTGGTATTGACATAAATTTTTAAGTAGCAAATTGAACAGCTAAGTGATCAATTAACTTGCAAGACCATAAATGGAGATCCTTCAGAGACAATATAGGAAGCATGAAATGAAGACAGAGTAATCACAATACGATTAACTTACGAGAGGTGAAGCTCCAGTGTAAGGTTTTCACACTGTCCTCAATGCACATCAGCTTGGCATCGCATAAGTACATGTTTCTTAAGAACAACATCGATCATTAATGGAAAATGAAAAAGTTTCAGATTCTTCTGAGCAATCAGGCAGAGAGTTTGGATCTATTAAATTCTTTTCACTTACCCTCATTAGGTTAATACAACCGCTGTTTGACACATATGCGTCTTCAGCACACTAATCTAATTATTTTTCAATACTCAACAACACGTTATCCGCTCTCTATTATTTGCATCTACTGTTACGACAAATGTCTCGAAATATCTTTTGTTAGACGCGACTGTATATTGCTGAGCCTCTGAGACAAGCTTTATTACATGGCAGAATTTGAAGATATTTATTCTGCCGTATATAAATAGTCAAGCATAATGCAGAATACAGTCAGCGCACACTTTTCTTCATTACAAGGCTACTGCATCATATATAAAATGAAGAGAAGTGAAAAATCCAGAAGTAAGTAATTTTTCCGAGTTAATTCGATTCTTTACACAACACAGTATTGTTCCCTTCAATTTGGATTACCGTGGGCTATACAAATTCCTATGAATATGGGCTAATTCATAACGTTTTAAATCTGTAGACAAATAAATATATTCTAGGCACTTCTTATAGATTCAGTGCTTACCATTCATAATAAAATTAATTAACTTTTGCAAATGTTTTATTTTTCTGCATCATTCATGGCTTATTTCCATAGAAAGACAAATGTCAAGTCAAATGTCAACATTAGTCACTTGGAAGTCAATGCATGCGAATAAAACATCCAACCGATTTCTTAAGTACTTCATTTGGGTATGAGAATAGTGTACGTTTCTAAAATATTTCAAACAGATGTTAATCGACGCATTTTTGATGGTACTGGTGACTGTTGGTATGGTTGTAATGGTCAATACTATGTAGGTTTGCAATTCATTGTTATAAAAGAATAACGATTTATTCAATAGAGGTAAACTCGATACATGGATTGAAAAACACTACTATGTGTCATATATTTTTATGTGAGTCGATTTCGCTGATATTTCAATTTCAAGGTTTTTTTCAAAACTTTAATGAGTTGTTCACAGTCGATTTTGTGAAACAGTCTGTTGTCTTCAAACTGAATTCACCGTTTTGCAATCTATGCAGTTTGAGGTTAAATTTAGTAAAGTTTCTGCCAAGAACCGAGAATATTCAGATCAGAATATGTTACCTGCTTGATACTACTGATGAAGGTCGAGAAAGTAAACACAAATTCTTCACGCTATAAACTACTAAGTTGCTGTCTGGTGTTATTAACTGGATGCCATATACATCGACCAGTAGCGGTGACTCATCCATTCATGACAATAGTTTCATCGGTTGGCCATTTCCTCAATGATACAATTAATACAAACTGATATGAGTCAGTACAAGATAATTCGTGACACTTGTGGTCAGTCATAATTTAACGCTGGATTAAGCAGTAACATGCTGTCACTCCAACTGAGTTTAATTGACAAAGAGTATGTTCTACGATTGTGTAATGCTATCTATTTTGCAGACATTTTAAAAATTGACACTCATTCATTCGCAGTAAATTGTATGACTACCTATACATAGAAACGGAAATCCCTGTGTTAACCTATTAAATGTTTGTTTTCAGATTTCTCGGATTGTTACCGATTCTAATTCTCTTACTTCTGAAGAGATTCAGAAATCCCCGTATGGTTGATCATTCGCTGATATCACTGAGCGTGAGTATTGTTTTTACTGCTGCAGCTCATCTCAGTAATTACTGTGTTTTACATGGAACAGAGTAGCGTTGAAATCTAACTTATTTCGAAGATCTTCAGCAACGTTCGGATACAATGACTCATTTTTCTTGCATTATAATACTTGCATTGATACTCAAGCCCATATTAGGAGTTAAAATATGAAATAGTAACATATATTAAAACGGCGATCTGAGTGTAGTCAACTCAAACTCCCCAGGTTCGAGTGGTTCGAAAGACCCGCTCTCTGAAGTCGTCATCACATATATTCTTTAGGATATGAAGATGTACCTGCTTTCCATATACCTTGTTCCGAATGAATTGATACATGTCGTACAAAATGTAAGTTACACATCAGTATCTAGGCTTGTTAAGTTCCTTTGAACAGCACGTAAGATTACCTAACCATCTGCAACCTCTACCATAGTATATTATTCAGTCCTCAGTTCATAGTCTGAAACCTGATTTAAATCTCTGTGATGAATGGACATTCTGAAGTTAAAGCTGTTTATTGAGTGATTATTCATGTCATTGTTACCAAAATCTCTTGCTGCACACTTAATGTAATTCTTAAGACTATGGTATCTTCTTATAAAGCGGATCACAATGCGGAGGTCACGTTGCTCATTAACACCGAATAGGATGAATGAGTCACTAAGGTGGTCACGTTTACACATGATAGGATGTAAATAAAGCCCGGAATAGTACTTTGGGGTATGACATTCTTATCAGTTTACTGGAGTGTGATTATATCATTAACCCTTACTATCTGTCTCCTTTGAAGTCTAATTCTGAAGTCTGATTAATTATGTAACTGCCTACCATCAGAAAATGACACGAATACCAATCCACGTGAAAGTTTTTCCTCATTTAGATTAATTGCACCAGCAACCAGAATTTCAGCACCACCTTCCAGGAGAGAATTTATATTCAATCCCTTAATTTCTTACGCCTGAGTGGTGTGTGGTGTGGATTTCCAGGAACAAAACTGTTGTTGATGTGAAGAACAACCCCACCACACTTATCATGACTGACGCTACCGCTTCGTGGCCAGCGTTGATGTGCAGCGGGGAGAAACAGTACTTCAGCAGTAGCAGCAGTGATTAGACACAGACTACTTGCTATAGGGGCTAGCTGATGAGAATTATTTCCAAAACTACCTGTATTAGTTCATATTAGCTATAGATCTCATTTAATGCTTGGTTTAGCCACACAGGTCTTGGAAGTATTGGTGTTCTGGACCACATACCCAAAAATATACAAAATACAGTCTTTTCTCCCCATTTAGTATTTACGCTTTCATACTGACAGTGTTGCTTTCCTCTTCTAGAGGTCAGTCTGAATGGTCGAATAGATGGTGACTGTGCGCAAAGGTCACGGTACTATCTTAAAGAATCCCCATCAACGCGAACTTCTGTAGGCAGCTAATTTACTGACATACTCGGAATGTGGAAACCAGAAACATTTGCTGTTCTTTTGGTCGGACCAGTGAACATGTTCAAATAGTGCGAATGTTTCTGTGCAAAGATTTCACTGCACTATTGTTAATTTTCAACAGATTATGATCGATTTTACATTTATGTATATCTTCCATCTTCTTGCCGATTTTCTTCAACCTGTGGCTTAGATATTTCATACTTTCTTTATTTCATCACACCTTGTGCTGTAGTCTTCAATGACCGCTCAGTCTTGATTGTCGAACCCGTCAGAAGGGTAATCTTTGTAGTGACACATTTCAACTTAGCATTAGATTTCCAGTCCGTATCACCCTTCTAAACTACGTGCTAACCAGGAATTTCCATACCTTACTGTGGATATCACACTGATTACCATGTGAGCAATCAGACCTATCACACTAACAGCGTTGTAGAGTAGTGATGAATGCAGCACAAAACATATACGACAGACCTACCACAGTTTAAAGCATACAGACTTCATGAAATAAACACCTATATCGGTGTATGTGTACATATATACTTGACTGCAGTAATCTTCTAATACAGTACTCCATTGAATTTTAGTTTATCATGATCGCGATGGGCTTCGCTGCCAAGTTTGTCGGTATCGATTGGATTTACGCTCTCATATCCTGCTGTGTGACAGTAGTGATTGCTTTCTTTGTGATCGTATTGGCTTTACGACTCAGAGATTTGAAGTTCAAGCATACTTTAATTATTCTCATCGTTTCGTGTGTTTTGGCAGCAGTTGGAATTATTGTGTTTTTGGTTGTATGCCTTACAAGTGGGAAGGTGAGTTTGAATGGATATTTTTATTATCAATGCTGCAGTACTTTACTTGCATATGAGAACGCTAACGTTTGTATTCATCCATTGGGTTAAAGATATTCCTATACGTTTGATCAGGGATGTTAGGAGATCATTATTTGCAAGCCTCTTGGTGTTTATGATTAAAAAACTGTGAATAATTGTCTTGAAACTGAACAAAATAAGCTTTCAGTTTGTAGATACAGTGATATAGGGGACTAAGAAGTCTAAGAGGGGTTTATTATTCCAAATGAAACCATTTCTGGATAAGACTGAATGGTTTCCTTTAAAGACCCAAAACTTATTATACCAATAGCATATACGCTAGGATGTGTATACCATATTTTATGATTTATTGAAATACTGAGCGTTTAAACTATGCCTCATCAGAAATCCTTCAAAATTTTAGATTAACTGATCTATATGAAATGCAAAAGTAGTTGACGGACGTGTTAACAGAAAATAATGAAAAAACGGTTAGTTACAGGATTTCATCATGAGCTGACATTGGTTAGAGAACCATTGGAAAACGTGGGAGTAATGGACAGCTGTTTCATCCCGGTTTGGGACTCTTCACAGTATGCACCCACCGGGGTTCGAACCCAGGGTCTTCTCGCCTTGTAACCAGAAGTTCCTGGGATCGAACCCCGGTGGGTGCGTACTGATGAAGAGTCCCAAACCAGGATGAAACAGCTGTCCATTACTCCCACGTTTTCCAATGGTTCTCTAACCAATGTCAGCTCATGATGAAATCCTGTAACCAACAATCAAATCCCTACAAACCAATACTTGAAGAAATGGTTAGTTTCGACATAACTAATCTTTCTTTCAATATACAAATCAGAAGTGGTTTTGAAGTAGTCAGAAGAAGAACTGAGCCTACTTACGGAACAGAGCTGCCCAAATGAGGAAATTATTTGGAGAATCCAGTAATATCCTGTGTCTACAGTCCTCAACTTCCAGGGGAAACGCTTAGAAAAACATAATGAGAGGAATTGGGAGCACTGATATCCCAGGGAGAAGATGGATTCTAGTACATTTATTCCTACTTCGAATGTATTTTGGTGATAAGTGGGTGATATTTTTGCCCTGCTCAGGTCAGGACATCTGCAGTTTCTTCAGAAATATAAGCCCTTCAGTAGAGGCAGTGAAACTTGCATCTGATCCAGAAGATAAAGAAGAGAAACTAGGTACGTTAAATTGTAAATCAAGACCAACAGGAGAAGGTTAACTTTAAATTATTGTTTATCAAAACCCTATACATTTTAATCGGTATTTACAATTCAGTTCATCTCATACATTATCTGTAAGGGGTGGATTAGCTCAATATCCAACAAACCAAGTAATAGCTGTAAGGAGTACTTTAAGAACCCAACTGATGAAGTAAATGAAATGAAGGGAGAGTGGTTGCTAAACAAATTTCTCACAAAAACCATTCGGAAGGTCATAAAAATTACAATAACATAAAAAAGGAAGAATTTAAGGCATCTGAAGCGCTAATATAAACAGAGTGGATATTCATATCTCTACGTAGGTTAACAAATATACCAGTCGTTAAAGTGCTGGAGAAGGTGAGATAGTTGGCAGTCCCCTGCACAAGGTTGGATAGGGCAACTGTTGCCCACTCTCCGGAATCATGAATCGTCTGTTACATCGGACGGCCTTTGGCGTCGTTGGCGCCGACCATGCACAAGGTCTAGGGTTTGATCCCCGGCCGACGCACACTCGATATCAGTGGTCGGCCTACTGATATCACATGCTGAAAATTCCATACTTGTACCAAAATACTGTATGGAATCAAGCTATAATAAACTGAAAATACAGTAATGAAAGAATAGATCTACAAATTTACCCAGGGACGAAGCTTTTACACTGAATAACCCTAAAGTTCCATTAAAGACAAAATAATCAACAAAATACTTTGTAGCGGCTGAGGGGTCAACTTTATTGGCCAGAGAATAAGGCCGGAGTGGGTCGGGACTCAGTGATTACACTCTCTACATTAATACACAGTCACACAATAGTGGTACGTAATTCCTGTTCTAAAAGTCAATATAGATATGTGAAAGAGATTGGTTATTGAATCTTTTATCATTGAATTCATACGCAACATATACAATAGGCATAGCGTTGCATCAAGACGAGAGATGATAACTATATTACTACCTATAAATTCAGAGTATGTGAAATAATGAAACCATGTACATGAAATCCAATTAGTTAATAAATAATACAGTATCCAGGTTGAAAATGAGGCAGTAACTCATCGAAGAAGACATTGAGAAATGGTCGCGCTATGTCGTGAACTGGCAGAAGTTAGAATTCATAGGCCATTGGATCGGGTCCCAGTGGCTCAGTGGTCTACGAGCTCGCCTTGTAACCGGAAGCTCCTGAGTCCGAACCCTGGTTGGTGCGTAATTGTGAAGAGTCCCGAACCAGGACGAAACAGCTGTCCAGTACTCCCAGGTGGTTTTCTAGTGGTTCTCTAACTGATGTCAGCTCATGATGAAATCCTCCATTCAAATAATACAGTTTCCCTCAATATTTGTTACATCAGATAAAATTATTCTATGATAGCATTATACTCCACCACATGGTGCCTAAATTATATTCTTATATCAACCAGTCACCTTGTATATTTCTGAAATTTTTAGTTTGCTGTCAAACTTGTCGTTCCCTGTTGTATGATTATCTTCACGATGTTGGTAAGTTTGCCAATGATATCTTCATTTAACACCTTCAGTTTAAATAATCTGACTTATTATCACATATATGACGTATTTAAAATTTGTTTATTCGTATGGATTACAAAATTATTTGACATCGCAAGGTAAACAATTTCGAAAATACGAGTAGAATGCAGTCTTGTGATTCGAATCTAGAGAAGGTTAAATGTCAACAACAGCAGATTTTATGTAGATAAGAAGAAGTCTAACTTCACCAAAATCGTAATAGTGCCACCAAACAGTTGGAGATTACCATCATATCGTAGTCGTATAAAATTAGGAGAAATCTTTCCTTTGTCGGGTTAAATTCAAAGCAAGAGATTCTTATGACTCCATCCTTACTTTACTTAAATATGCAGTATCGGTTTGGTGATCTCAATATCAACAAGAGGGCAGCTTTAGGTGGCAGTTGCTCAAGCCACCCATATTTAGTATATAGCGACTGAGTTTGCATTCGGTTGAGAAATAAAGCTTTTGAGTACCTGCGGAATTCCTACAGCTTTATAAATATCACATATGCAACCAGTGCATAATACACAAATGCGCCTGTTGAATAACCACAGTTAGTACTCATAGATTCCAGTTTCGTTTCCATGGTGTGTGACACAAGTTGAGTTAGCGGGCAACGATTTTTAAGACTTGTGTTGATTATTGTCTCTGTTATAACACAAGTGGTAAACAATTTAGTCTTTTGTATAGCTCAGCAGTGGATTACCGTCATTATATGAATTAATTAATTCATTCTATATTGTTTGATTTTCTAACGCAATTCAGGTCATTTTCCTAACAATAAACAGACTCCGATTTTGCATCTCATACAATGAATTTTATTGTACAATAATATTTCGAGCCTTCTGCGTTTGGATAGAAATGCTTTTTCTGTTCACATCAGTATATATGGCAGTGGAAGCAATATTCGATGAAATTCATGAGAGAAATCGTATGCATGCATTGAAATAAACAGATACAATATTATTTTTTCATTTTTAGTTTTCACTTTGATAGGAATGAAGAAGTTTCACTTCAGGGCTGAAAGCATAAAAATCGATTAAATTTACCAAATATGATCTTAGTTTTGATCATGGATTTATGTCATTTAGAGAAGCATTGAAAACTCGAGAGTAGCGGAGAGCTATTTCGTCTTACTTTGTGAGTCGTCATCACTATGCACCAAATGGGTTTCGAAACTGGAACCCCCAAGTTACGAAGGAAACTTCCGCCCCTCGAAACCTGATTCAATGACTCAACCTAGGATGACACGTTTGTCCAGTACTCCGTAGTTCTTAGTGGCTCTCCAACTGACATTAGTCGATGATTACATTTGATCACATTTGAATCTCCTTGAGCCAAAAGAAAACACGACTGGAGCCCTATGTTCTTCTAGGAACTAAAGAATGCAATAATATAATAATAACAATACATTTGAAGCATTTGTAGAGCTGACTCAGTGAATACTTGGAGAATATAAAGAACATGAATTATATTGAGGGTTTGAATATACCTTTCTCACGATGACAAGGAGTAATTGATTAGAGTTAAGAGTACCATAAGTCCGAAATTATGTAAGTTGTTAAATTATTGAGAGTTAAAAGAATTGAGTATTTGTAGGATTGATATCGTTTAGATTAACAACTTGACCAGTTCAAATAAATATGTTATACCACGTTATGGAATTAGGCATTACATTTAGTGGAGTTATGCAACCAACAAAAGTTATTCTGGATCAAACGTTTCAGTCTTTAATACGATGTCATCCTAATCTCATTAAAGAGGGCATTATTCAAACATCAGGAGACTAAGGACAAATACTGATTATCATCGTAGGTGAGATATCCACCCACCTACATATCGCCATTGCACGCTTCGAATTCAAAGTAGAGAGTAGTCGCATTCTCACTCCTGTTTAAATCCTACTTATGCATGATTCTTTGACTTGTCCGACTGGGATTCTTTATACCCATAATCATGAACATATTTCGCACTGACAAAACTACATTCTGCTATAATCTGGTAATCCTTAAAATAATAAAGTAGCTTTGGTGAAATGCGTGTAATTATTGTTGTTTTTGAGCACATGTGTAACAGCTAAAATACCAGAGATAAAAATATTCTGAGTCTATACCGAGAGAATAAATCTAGTTTCACTCTCAAGATTTCAATAAGTTAAATATCTCCATAGTGTAATCAGAACAAGATGATTTTTCAACGAACGATTGTTTTCAGTAACTTCTTCAGGCACTAGGAAAAATAGAATACAAATAGCCAGTGAACACAAATAAAAATTATATCAGAAACTGTATTGGGGGACATGTATAAGATGGAATGATAGTCAGTTAAATCGTATATAAAATGTTCAGGCAATCAAAATGAGAAGAAAAATACAAATAGACAACTGGGGGACATACTAGTGTATGTATAATCAGCAAAATATAATTTTCATTGGAGTGATGACTTATATATTCAGTGGTGTGAGAGAAATATGATTACAGGCTTCATCACGGGTTGATATCAGTTAGAGAAACACCGAAAATCCTCGCAGCACTGAACATTTCCTTCTTCCTAGTTCGGAACTCTTCATCAGGATGCACTCGCTGAGTTTTGAATCCAGGACTTTCCACTTACAAGGCGATCTGGTAAACCATTAAGCCACTAGGACCAGATACAGTGACCCAAGTCAGGTAGGAAATCAGTGACTTGTCTGTGGTATTGGCTGATAGTTTTGCCACATATGTATATATATACTCATGGGTCATCGGAACGAGTTCTAATGGCTTAAAGGTCTGCAAGCTCACCTTGTAACCATGGTTCCCGGATTCAAAAGTCAGAGAGTTCGTACTGATGAAGGGTCCCAAACTAGGACAAAAGAGGTGTCTAGTACTCCGAGGTTTTCCACTGGTTCTCTGATTGATGTCCACTCGTGGCCAAAGCAGTTACCAATCAAATCCCTCGAAACCAACACTTTAAAGTGTGATTCATGCAAAATAAATACAACCAAATATGAAGAACTGGGGAACACTGAATACAAGTTCAAGGAGTGACAGATAGCAGGTGCAATGATAAAATAAAGAGGTTAAATTGTGAACTGTAATAAAAAGCCGGAGACATTATAAGCTTATTACAATTACAATGTCTGACACATGGTTAAGGTGATAACAGAGTGAAATAAACGTGGTGAAAAGGAATAAGAAAGACGTGATAACATGAGATGATTACATCTCTGATGATCTGATGGTAGACCAGGGTAAACAAAGAGTATCCCCGTGCTGATTTTGCACATATAGGTCAAGTTTCTTCTTATTAATCTCTGTAGCTTCATTTATGGCTAGGGGACGTGTTCGCATGCCTTTAGACAGGCTGTTTGGTATTCGATAAACAACCGTAAGTGGCTCATCTACTTTGATGCATTATTCACTATCCCACTGATGTAATAAAATGGCACTGTTTATTGATTTAGTTACTCTTTTTCCAAGACAAATAGGGACACGTTAAATAGAGCACAATGGTGAATTCCTCTGCATACTACTTATATAACGAGCTCTACAGGAGCAGCTGAATTCGTATACATAAATCTCTGCAGCCATTATTTATAACTGATCCTTAGTGCCTTGTGTGTGTATTTCTGTTACCTGAAGAATTTGTCGAAAGCAGCAGTTCACTCAAAAATCATCTAATTATCACCGTTCTTAGTTTACAGAAATTAACTTTGGTCATGGTTTTGTAATTTGCCTTAACAAAGTGGGGAAATAATGGTCTTTTTGTGATGAATATTTATTACTAAGTGAAATTGGAAGATATTATCACTGTATAGTACAAACCATGTAATTGTGCAATCATGGACCCAGCTAGGCAGAACAACAGAAAATATAACAAAGTGGAGAGGCGTCGTTGAAGCCCTATGTTCCACTCGGAACCGATTATTTTTATTTTTTTCCATTTATTATTTTATTTCTTTTGAGTTCCCAGTGTAAAACAGGGCTTCAAGCTAGAGCTTCGAAGTTTCAGTAACAGTGGTTGTACGTTTACGGGAGAGCGGTGTTGCTAGTCTCATGTCCAACCTTCCGTCTTTACTGGGCTTACTACTGACTAAGCGGCGTAAAGGAGTGCGTCGACCAGGGATAGAACCGCGGACCACTTAACTTGTTAAATGAGGTTGGTAAAAATCTGAAGCGCTCCTTAGTGCTTAAGCAGTTCTCGTAGTGTCTTACTGTCAATCAATTACTGTGTTATTGTGAAACCAATTATTGCACCGAACAAAACTATTTTTTTTCTAAACTCCAAGCATCAAAACAACTTAGAGCGTTTTGTTTTCAACATGTTTAAAGTCCAGAAACTCAGTGTTTCACACTTCGTGAAATGTATAGCTTTTGTTCTACAGTTTAACATTCCTAATAACTGAATAGATTACAGTCTGATATGCTGGAATGTACTTTGAGCGGATAGAGTTATTTCAGCGTCGATTTCTAAACATTAAACGTTGCATTACTCTCATAAACATCATTTATAAAACAACAACATTTATAACAATAAAAACAGAAATATGAAATTTAAAAAAAATTATCAATTATTAACGTCGGTGAAATCCTGTTAACTCCATATTCAGTTAGTAACCACCAAGAATGAGTTCAGACGAGATTCAAGGCAGAAAACAGATAGTCAGTTGTCTTTTCATACTGATGTCCTCATTAATATTGTGTAAGAGAATGAAATAACACCTGTATATCAGCGATAATGAATACATGAAGAGCTGATATTAGATAGCTGAAGACAATCGGTAGAAAGTTCTAGACCTAGGTTTTGTACTTCATGATAATAATCAGTGGGGCGAATCCGAAGTCTAGGAGGAAATCATGTTCCGTATAAGATTTAAACTGGGTCATACAGTGCTATATTCAGAGATATCACAGTTGAGCTATTCGTGATGGCAATTGACCTCTTGTAGGACTGTAACGGATGCGTTGATTGGTTACCAAGTAGTAAATAATTTCATGCGTCTAACCGTTCGTCTTGTTCAGACTCACTCTGATCATTCACGTTTGCGACGGCGTAAATATGATGGGTGTCATTTCATCACAGTGTCCTCTGAATTGAAGTTAGATGTTTGGAGTCAGTCAGTAAGAAGCCTTGAGTCTAGGTTCCATGCTTGTTGGCACTTCTCAACATGACGTATCTGCAGTCTTGAAGGCACTCCTGTCCCTTCTGAGATTCGAACCTGGATCAACCTTGATAATTACGAAAAAAATACGTCGAAAGCCTGTGTGAATGAGATGTGAATACAAACTGTGTTTCTGTCTCAGTTTCTTTATGACCTGAATTTGATCGACGAAACCTTTATTTCTCTTGTTGAATATTTCAATATCACTTACTTCAGCGAATATCTTATTATAAATAATTCGCATATTTTAACTGAATGAATGAATGTTGTCTTATATGATGATTCTAGTGAATTTGATGATAATTACGCATGTATCTTAACGCCTTTCGGATAGGAAAATAACATTTCACCTGGCCGCAAAATTGATTTTGACAATATTGAAATAATCCGGAAATATTTCAGAAATCATGAAGAACGTCTAATATCAGAAGCACTTCATATCAAATGGAATCCAAACTGTCTGAATAGGAATGATGGCCTAAAACAGAATTTGACCTGGTTACAGTACCCCGCTCACCCGTGAAATGGCAAAATCCACACGAATGTGATAAGCAATTTCAGTAGGTAAACACACACTGCTTTTATAATTTTACACACTTATCAAATCCGACAATTTACACCTGGTTTTGTTATCGTTACCAGTTAGCCGATTTGACACCGAAAGATGATCTCATACTGAGGAACGATGATTAAATTGTTATATATATATTGATGATTAGTGGTGGGAGTGTCTATATAGTTAGTTGTAAATAACAAATACAGATTAATACGGTTCCATTTTTCATTAAGAATAAATAATTGTTAAAATAGTTTTATCTTCTAAGAATATTTTCCGAGTATTAATTCTCACTTTTATCTGCTGCTTCACTGAGGATTATGAGATAAGTTTCTCAGTTTTAAAAAGCAACAGTAATAAAATGCAAATATGGTTCAGTAGTACCACCAGTCGGTCAACGCCAGTTGACTTTGCACTGCATTAGGTCGCCTCTCAGCTTTGCGATGACGCTAGATTCATAAAGCCAGTTTTACTAAAAATGGTGTTAATGTAGTGGTGATGTATGTTCCACTTGTTTCTGCATTAGATTATCCTGGTATGAATACTTTCATATTTGATACTAACTAGTGGTCTTATTAAAATAGTCTTACAGTGTACCCCTTCAAATGTCCAACTATTAGCTTTAGCTTCAGGTGTGAATAAGACTATCCTGGATGATTTTAGTACCACGATTCGAATAATGTCGTTGGAAATAAATCGGATATTACCCAACTTGGAATGAATTCACCTACTAGTCATCTTTGGAAGCCACATATCTAAATCACTAAAAATAATTTTCCGTTTGGCTTCTTACAGAAGGAAGTTGAAACGTTCTGTCATAGTTCAACCACTTTTTATAACTAGAATTTAATTGGTGGATGGTGACTAGCACTGGAATCCAGGATGCGCATTTCGTCTTATTTAGGACTCGTCAACTGGATGTGCCTGCATTCCCCAGTGAGTGATGATCTTCCTGCCGAGGTTCGAACCCAATGCTCATAGTTTCAAACGCCAAAGCGTTATCCACTAGACCACTTTGGCCAGGAGAGCCAACTCTTGTGCAGATACACAAGAAGCCGACATGTCAACCTGAGACCGAGCACTTCGGTTTAATCAGTCGATGGGAAATTCTAAAATTCAATTCAATACTTTTTATAACATTTAATTATTTCAAGTATTATATCTATTCTTTATTACTGTTATCCCTTAGGCTTCCGTAGGCTTCTTAAAATAGACCTTATCATATTACATTGGACTTTTAACAGGGTTAGTGGTGTGCTTTTAACCAAATAAACTGACACCAATGTAGGTAATAATTTTCATTGTTGAAAACTATTGGGTAAAGTCATCTTGTACAAATCTGGGAAGTCTGCGCAGATTGCCGAACAGATGTGAAGATAAAGTATACAAGTGTTACGAAACAGTGATAGAATATGGAATGGATGTGGACTCTGCAATTAGTTAACTTGGTTTTCTGTAATCTGCCCCAGTTATCAGGACGAGAACCACTAGCGCACTGATGAAGTGGCTATCATGATGTCATCAAGAGCATCCAAGGAGCCTATGCAGTTGACAGAGGCGGCGATACCCAACTCCAAAGGAAGGAACTTTACAACTCCTCAATGCTACAAGCCTAAAAATACGCAGGACAAGAGAAGAAGGAAGACTTCTGTAGAAAACTGAGGCTCTCGGCGAAATACAAGATAAAAGAGAATTCTCCCCAGATTTCATTGCACTCAGTGATTAAGTGATCGGTGATAATGTGAACAAACAAAAAGATAAACGTAATGTGACACGGATTTCAACTGAGCAGCACTAGACTAACAAGACAGATTTTAATTCAATGCTGCTAAAAATGCAATAAACGAAGTTGAGAAGGCGCGAAAATGTGAGCTCAGTATGTAAACAGTTCAAGGTAAAACATGTAAGTCTTCAAAAGAAACAGAGATAGACCAGAATTCGAGTTGGAAACTGAGAAAATACAAAAGATACCTACACTGTAGCCATCAGAGCAAAGACTGAGATGGGGAATAAAATCACCGGAATTAGTACATCTGTGGTGTATTGGTAGAATACTCTCTAAGAACGCACGGTTTACCACTTGAACACAATTAGCCGACTTTAAACTCGGTAAAGACGGAAAGTTGGGCATGAGGTTGGCAACATCAATACGTAAATCATGATGCTCACTCGCAAATTAAAAGAATAGAATCAAAAAAGAAATAACTTTAAGACTAAGTCACTAGAATGAAATCCATTGTTCATGGTATTGTTTTGATCTGAAGGGACAGATAAATAATCACATAGATTTCATTTCAATTTCAAGAAAGTCGGAACGCACACTACTAGACAGGAAGTCCAGAAGAGGGGTTACTGTCGGCTCAGACGACTAACTAGTGCACGGAAAATACAAAGTCAAGCTGAAAGTCTACAGAACAACTGGAGACGGAGAAAAATTCAAGTTTAGCAGTCAGAAATTCATGACTGAAAATAAGAAGGATAATTTTCTTGCCGCTATCACAGCAAACATTGAGACAATACGTGAAAACAATGAGGGAACCTGCGGCGAAAAAGACTGAAAATCTTTTATAGTGACATTCAAACAGGTATTTACAGAAAGTCTAGGAAGAAGCGAGATGCAAGACAAGAAATAACTCCATCTGTAACCATGAAATATGGAGAAACGGAAGAAGAACTAATGCAAAGATGGACGATGGAAGAAGAGGCCCAGCTAATCATAAATCATACTCAATAAAGAAGCAAAGATGAATGCTACCAAAGACAAAATACAATTCTAAGAACAGAATAGCAAATGAAGCTGAAGTGCGAATCACTCCCTGAGTTAATCTTTAAATCAAAAATAAACGGTATATATATCACTCAGTCAGCTAATAGTATTCGTCAAGACCTACGCTTCTTGTTTGCTTCAAAACAGTTTATCTTCATTTTTATACAAATTTCACACACCGGTAGTTAACTAAATTGGTTAGTTGTTTCACCAGTTACCGCGCTGTCAATATACGCATACAAAATAGACGAGGTCATTTTTCAGGTTACGTAGTGCAACTGTTATGTGTATTTTATTCTTCAATGATTTTCCTGATTGCAGTAGATTGGATAATGCGACAAACAGCGGGCAATGAGGAAACAGGCATAAAATGGACTCACACAAAGAACTTGGAGGATCTGGACTTCGCCGATGATATATGCCTGATTTCCCACAAACTGGAAGATATGCAAGTGAAAAGTAACAAGTTGGCAGAAGAAGCATCAAAGATAGGACTCCAGGTGAACATAGAAAAAACAGAGGTGATGAAGATCCCTGGCCAACACCAACAACAACAACAGACACCAATCAGCATAAATGGAAAAAACCTGAAAGAAACTACCTCCTTTACCTACTTGGGAAGCATTGTTTCAACTACAGGCGGAGCTGACGAGGATATCAAAGCAAGGATCGGAAAGCAAGGCAAGCTTTCATTACTCTGAAGTCTGTGTGGAGGACAACATCATTCAGCGTCAAAAATAAGATAGGGATTTTCAACTCCAATGTGAAGTCAGTACTGCTATACGGATCAGAGACTTGGCGTGTCACAAAGAGCACCTCAAGCAAGCTACAGACCTTCATTAACAGATGTCTTCGCTCAATACTCAAGATCAGATGGCCGGAAAGGATCAGCAACAAAGATCTCTGGGAGCGAACCAACCAGGAACCCATTGTGAAACAAATAGGCAGGAAAAAATGGAGATGGATTGGCCACACTCTGAGGAAACCAGCAAGTGACATCACTAGACAAGCCCTCGAGTGGAACCCGAAAGGGAAGCGGCGAGTTGGTCGTCCAAGGGTGACCTGGAGGAGATCATGTGAAGAGGAGATGAAAGCATGTGGGCAGACCTGGAGCCAGGTGAAAACTCTAGCAGAGAATCGAACGCAATGGAGACGCATGGCTGAAGCCCTATGTTCCTCTAGGAACTAAAGGAAATAATAATAATAATAATAATTCTTCAATACAGTGGGTAACAGATGAGTCCCTAGACGAACAGAATATAACATCACATTAACTTCTCTGAATCAACATCAAGCACATATATAATTCTCAGTCAGGTGTTCCTCCTAAGCAAATAATTCCTCTAAACGTCTACCCGAAAACAACATATAAATACACTATGTTTTATGAAAAATCAAAGAAAGAACAAACTACATTGAAAATTTCCAACAGGGATATTAAATACCGTCAGTAAAGGTGAGCTGGGAACCTATTCACCTCGTAGTTATTTTTTTTTGTTTTATTTCAAAGAAAGCGATGTTTCAACAATTAGTGTCTGTTAAACTCTGAGTGATCTCCTCACATATTTTCGTGGTGACAGTTGTGCTACTACAAAGTAGTATAGATGACCTGAGAAGATTTTTCATTCGAAATATGTATAAACATTTTGACCAATAAAAGGATTCCGCTTTTCCTCGTCAATTAAAACTGTTTAAGATTATCGTTTCACTTGGCTTCGTTTAATTTCCACTTTTTCCTTACTGACGATTGATTTTCAGTACTAGTTGATTGCAAATAGTCTACTCTGAGAAACTTCTTTAATTCTTCATGCTAAACATAAAACACTTTGACTATCAACTACCCCTATTTGGATACTCCCTTTGTAGATTACAATACACAGGTTTGATATCATGCTGAAACCACTACTGCAAAATATTTGAAAAGAAGAAAAAATACGTAACTATCGGTTAGAAGAAAGGCTACCTTGTGAAAACATCGGAGAATTGCAAAATAGGTCTCTGCAGAAACTGACACAGATACATTCTTGTGTCCAAGACAGGCATAATCTAAGGCTGCATCATCCCTGAGGGAATAGCATATGCACTGAGTGCAGAGTTCCGTCCGGAAAAGCTGGATTCAGGGAAAACAAATCATGTGATGATCATATTGCAACTCTGCTCAACATCGTCGGACAGAGCACAGAATGCCAGTCAAATCTCTATCCAAACTTCATAGACCTTGACTTCGCCTTTGACACCTTTGACTATGAAGTCATTTAGTACCAGTTTCAACCCTTTGGCTTGCTCCAAATCTGTATGACCTTTCTTCAATAGCTGTGTAACAATGGTACATATCAAGTGGTTCACAATGGAAAGCTCAGAGAAGCCTCTGAAGTAGAGACAGGAGTAAGACAAGGCTGCCTACTATTTCCGAAGATATTCCTAATTGTTATGGACAGGATTATTCGGAGAAGACAGGAATGCATGGGATTAAGAAGACGACACTAGGCGTTCTGGACTCCATGGAGGATTTGTGTCTAATGTCGCACAAGCCTGAAGACTTACTGGCAAAAACAAACAAACTGGTACAAGAAGCAGCGAAGACACAACATCAAGTGAACATAGAAGAGACAGGGGTGATGAAGGAAACCAATCAACAAGAAAAACAGGCACCATTGAAAATTAACAAGAGAAACTTGAATTAGGTCATCTCCTTGACTTATCTAGGTAATATCTTCTCTACTACATCAACTTCATTCAACAGCTATATATATATATGTACATATATAACAAAGGAACGAGTGTTTCCTTTAAGATTTGAATTCGCACCACTCGTCACATAAGTGAAGTATTTTATTGACAAGCTGGCAAGGTTATGTTTGCATATCAGGACTGAGAATTGTGAAGCTCTAATATTTATCATCACTTGAATATTCTAGTTTATTCAGGGTCTACTCCATCGATTGAGTCTTCTTCTC
The DNA here is from genome assembly GCA_944472155.2 of Trichobilharzia szidati. Taxonomy (NCBI): domain Eukaryota; kingdom Metazoa; phylum Platyhelminthes; class Trematoda; order Strigeidida; family Schistosomatidae; genus Trichobilharzia; species Trichobilharzia szidati. The sequence continues at coordinate 132,516,767 of OX235271.1, forward strand.
GCGAATTGGTGGATTTCAGAGAAAATGTATTTTTGTTTAAGTTTCATAAAGTCCCATTTTTAAATGTGGAATTTTGGTGTATTATAACCTACAAAGCGAGTATTCAAATAGGGGTAGTTGACAGTCAAAGTGTTTTATGTTTAGCATGAAGAATTAAAGAAGTTTCTCAGAGTAGACTATTTGCAATCAACTAGTACTGAAAATCAATAGTCAGTAGGGAAAAAGTGGAAATTAAACGAAGCCAAGTGAAACGATAATCTTAAACAGTTTTAATTGACGAGGAAAAGCGGAATCCTTTTATTGGTCAAAATGTTTATACATTTTTCGAATGAAAAATCTTCTCAAAGCATTTATACTACTTTGTAGTAGCACAACTGTCATTACGAAAATATATGAGGAGATCACTCAGGGTTTAACAGACACTAATTGTTGAAACATCGCTTTCTTTGAAATAAAACAAAAAAACTACGACATGAATAGGTTCTCAGCCTACCTTTACTGACGGTATTTACTATTTTTATTAAAAATTTTCAATGTAGTTTATTCTTTCTTTGATTTTTCATAAAACATAGTGTATTTATATGTTGTTTTGTGGTATAAGTTTAGAGCAATTTATTCGTTAGGAAGAACACCTGACTGAGAATTATATGTGCATGATTTTGATCCAGAGAAGTTGATGTGATGCTATATTCTGTTCGTCTGAGGACTCATTTATCACCCACTGGGTTAAGGAATGAAATACACATAACAGTTGCACCACGTAACCTGAAAAATGACCTCGTCTATTTTGTGTACGTATATTCACAGGGCGGTAACTGGCGAAACAACTAACCAATTTAGTTAACTACCGGTGTGTGAAATTTGTATACAAATGAAGACAAACTGTTTGAAGAAAACAAGAAGAGTATATCTTGACGAATACTTTGAGCTGACTGAGTGATATACATACCGTTTATTTTTGATTTAGAGTTTAACTCAGGGAGAAGAAGTAGACGGCGCGCATCAAATAAATGTACAGATAATACCTAATAAATAACTTTGGCTTGCTCACTGATGCCCAGTCAGTGATAAGATTCTTATACGTGTGCAGGTGTAAAACATTATAATGCAGGGGAATAATGAAAGCTCGGTAGGAGGATGTTCATAACAGCACCATTTTAGTTAAGGGGTTATAAAAGACTCTGCTGCTACAATCAGCATAACTGCTGTAAGTTTCATTAGGTAATTCAGTCATAAAAATATTGTGCCCATTATGTCTTTCATATTTTCAACTTTATTCTGACATACAAATCAAAACAATATGATGAACAATAGATTTCAATCCAGGAACTTAGTCTTAGAGTTATTTCTGTTTTTCATTTTATTCTTTTACTTTACGAGTGGAACACAGGGTTTCATACTTGAGCTTTAAAGTTTCATTAGAAATGGTTTTAATTTTTTAAATGGTGAGGTTTCTAATATGATGCGCGATTTTCTCTCTTTACCAAGCTTATTGTCGGCTAAGTGAGGTTAACAGGGGCGTTGGTTGTGAATCGAACCCAGAACCACGTACGTGCTTGAAGAGTATCCCACCGCTCTTTCCCTGATGTACTAATTCCAGTGAATACTGGACAGCTCTTTCGTCCTGGTTTGGGACGTCTCACGATGCATACTCACTGGGGTTCAAACCCAGGACCTTCCGGAGAGTTCGTAGATCATTTATCCTCTGTGACCTATTCTTAGAGGAATCACAAAGAAACCAAGTATTCCACAGTCCACCACCACTGAAGATACGGTGCATCCATCCTGCTAAAAATTGTTACATTGGGAAGAAAATTTTATCAAGCGTTGCTGTGTAGCTCGTATTGGTTTTTAACTAAAACCTCATCTATAGAATTTTACAGCTGAAATTTGTCGTAGAATTTATAATTGTTACATTCATACAGACTAATATCATGGTTTCAAATATTCTAATTTTACCATGAGAATATTTAAAATGATCAGTATACCCTTGATATCATTGATCAGTCTATCTCGACAGCAACAAGCTAACACTATTGAGATGGCGGTAGAGAAAAGCATCTGACTGGTATTATCTTGTACAATGAAAGATTGTGTTAAATGAACTCTATTTTCAAAGAAACCGGTCTGTTTTAATCTACCCGTTTTTTGTGATCTAAGCTAACCTTGAGATTATGTTATAGTTCCTCCTTATGTGGTGAGCACATGAATGTTTGCTCTGTATTTTTATAAACTGCAATGATCAACAAGCAGCATCATTATGTCAGAATTATTTCATATTGTTACACACTAAATACTGTCTTCGTCAATAATATATCACCGGAGTTAAATCAACAGGTCCTGCTGACTTATGAGGTCTTAGAACAGAGATAGCCTTGAAGCCCGATATAGAGTTGGATGGCTGGTGTCTGTGTTTCATTTACACTTGGGTTAGATGAAGTACTACTGCATTGTAACCGTTGTCAGTTGGATTGATGCGCTTCTGTATTTGACCCCACCCTGGTCCATCAGTAATTCAGTTATCATAATCTTGAACCTTAAATATTTTTGTTCTGTATGTATAATTTGATTATCGGTCAATAGGACCTTGCCACTTCTGTGTCTAGTGATGATTTATTATACATAGGAGCATTGAGTATAAACAGTGAGACTTTACTCATGTTTTTGGTTATATACATCAGTAGATAAAGAACTTTTTGAATTACAAAGAAATCCCATCTTATATTCAAGCCTAATTTTATTCAAAGATTATTTCTTCTTAGAAGCAGCAATAAGCATATTAGCTCCATAAATAATTACAGTGAGTAATTACCTGTTTTCTGAAATCCCTGGAACTAAATCCGTTCAAATAATGGACTTTTTTCCGGAAAGTAACTGATGCATTGTTATTCATCTATTGAAAGGTACCCTGTTTCTGAAATAATAAGAGAGATTTGTAGCTTAAATGGATGTATCTGATGTGGTTGTATGCTATGAGCTGGGTAGTTTAGTTCCAATGCTTTCATTATCCTCCTGGATACTATTTATAGAGTAGATATCAATATGAAGAGTTGTGCTCCATAAAAAAGTTGAACACAACAATTTCCTTAGGTGGTAGTATTGACTACTCATATTCAGTTCATATTGTTTAAATACATTCACGATAATTAGTCAAAAATAAGGGACTAGTTATCGCATTATCAGAAATCTTTTAACTTTCCTATCATTACACAACAATAGGAAACTGTGCAAAGCGGTAGACCATAGTCATACTTTCATTTAAACTTCAGACAACACAATTACTCCAATATCATTCTGTAAGTGCGTTGGTGGCACAGTGGTAGAATGCTCGCCAACCACGTCTCATGTGGTCCGGGGTTCGACTCCTGGCCGACGCGCTCATTTACCTCGCTAAGCCAGTAATAATACTGGCAAAGGGGCAACGTTGGGCATGAGATTAGCAACCCCATCCTGTAAAAATTAACCACACTACTACAGAAACTTCAAGTCTGTAGCTTGAAGCCCTATGTTCCGCCGGGAACGTGAAGGAACAAAGAAAAATCATTCCGTAAAAGGAAAACTGAGTCAGAGAGAAATAAAGAATCTCTGAAAAAGAAGGATTATTGAATAGACGCTTTATTTTATGTCGGCACTGTTCAACCGAGCATATCCATGGGTATGAAGTGGGCGGAGCCCAAGAATGTCAGCTTACCGGGAGAGTTCTAAGCATGGCTTATCGCAGAATTTCGCATTGACTTTCATATTAGATGAAAACAGTTTTCCAGTGATTTTTGTGTATTTCAAATTTTCTCTATGTGATATAAATGTCCATTACGCGATACCTTTTGAAATAAGTTCGATCCTGATAAATCTAAAACAATCTAGTAATTCTAACACCTAAAAATTGATATCAATTTTATTAGAGTTATACTTTTTCCAATTAAAATGAGTTTGACTGACACATAAATAAATTTATCTCTATAAGTGTGAACTAATTTTAAGAATCTAAATTATTGATTTTTATTCTCTTCACTGGTAGTAATGTGATGATCATAAATGGATGCCAAGATTACAGGTTGTTCTCATCAATTAGGATTATCTGTGTTCATATGCCTTTCATTCACTTAACATATCGCATGCAGATAAGATACTGACAACAAAGTTAAAAGTGAAGTGGAGTGGAGTGAAATTTTTAAAAAAATGAAATAAAACCATGAAATTCATATTTTCTTCAAATACACAGGCTGAGAAATGAATAGATATAGTCTAAGGAAAGAACATAGATGAAAGCATCAATTTATATAATTATCAAAAGTTAAATTAACGAGAAGCATATTGAAACATTGAACATTTGGCGCGAAACCAATTAAAGGCAATATTAATATTTATTATTATGATTATGGGCATATAAATGTTTTGGTAAAGTTATTTAGTCGCCATACGTTTTTACCAGTAAGGAAATTGTGCATGCTAGTTACATATGGTAGAAAAATAAAAGAGGATTGAACCTAGTGAAATTCCCTCACTCCTGAAATGAAAACCCTGAGGTGATGTTGTCGGTAGATTAATTTGCTTCACAGAATATGGAAAGTTGAGTTAGATTTAATGTAACCAGTTGGGATTGCAAAAAAGTATCCTATGTGTGTGTTATTGGTTTGGATGAATGCTGATATAACCACAGAAGAAGATTCTTGTGTCAGCTTGTGGCCAAACCACTAGCTAATCAAATCCCTACAAAGCAACATATGAGAATTAACCTGATGCACATTAGCAACTGGCTCTATACGGGAAGTCAACTGGGTTACTAGTGAGAAGTTGTGACCAGCCAGGTCCACCAAGTCAAACAAGAGAACATCTACTCGCTTATGACATTAGCCGGTGATTGTGCTATATATAGCACGAATTGGTAGAAGTTGGAATTCATGGGCCATTGGATCGGCTCCCAGTGGCCGAATGGAATACGAGCTTGCCTTGTAACCTTTGGGTCCTAGGTTTGAACATCTGCGTTTGCGTACTGGTGAACATTCCCAAACTAGGATGAGCTAGCTGTTTACTACACTCTAGTTCCCCAGTAGTCCTCTAAATGATCTCAGTTCGTGATCAAATCTGAACCAATGAAATCTCTACAAACCAGCACTTCAGTTTATTTATTTGTTTATTTGGATTCTGACCCAATTCCTTTGTGTGAAATGACTTTTTTTTGTAGGATGTAATGAATGAAATGAAAATGTAACGAAATCTTGTTAATTATGTCTTACTAAGAATTGTCCTAATTATAATTTGTTATTCAACTTCAGAATTTCTTCGTTCATCTGTACTGTGGCTTATTGACTAAGTAAACAGTCAAAACCTTGGATCAAAGCAACACGTTCTTACTCTTTTGCTTTATTACGTATAACAAATAGTAGAGAGGATATGTTAGTTTATATCTTCACTTATTAACGGTTGAGTGTGAAAGATTTCATAATACGGTTACCACTCTATTTCCTTTCTACTACTCTATCGTCTTAGAATATTACCTTTCCCGGTCACTTCGATTTAAAGACAAATTGATACATTGAAGTGCAGAGAAATAATTTTCTACTTTATGTCATTTAAATAATCACCAATCTCATTTCACAATGTCAACCACCTCAATTTAGGCGTTTTTTATTGATTTAAAGTTTAAATTAGTAACTCTAGTCTTTTCACAAAAATACATCTATCTTGTTTGCTAGAAAATGACAATCGGATGATAGTCACAGTGGATTTCATATAGGCAGAAAACTTAATTTATTACTTTCTACCTGTCAAATCCGTCTGCAGAATTATTATTATTCCCTTGAGTTCCAAGGAGGAACATAGGGCGACAACAACACGTCTCCACTTTCTTCTGTTTTCCGCTGTCCTCTTCATCTGCGCCCACGATCGCTGATAATTTCTCATCTCCTCCTCGCCATACGATCTCCTCCATGTCACCCTCTCACGTGCGACCCACTTGTTGCTTCTTATCAGAGTTAGACTGCATCGATGGCCTGCGTTGCGCGTGATGTTGTTCGATAGCCTCCTCAACATATGGTCAATCTATCTCCGTTTTCTCTTACACATTCGTTGAGCAATCCGCTCTTCGTTGGTTTGTTGTCAGAGTATCTTGTAGCGAATTTTTTCTGGCCAGCTATTCGATCTTCGGTATGCAGCCAGTGAAGTGGGCAGCTGTTGATAAAAGTCTGCAGCAAGCTGTTGGAAATTATTTTAATAACATGTAGTGCAAGTTTCTGACCTGTTTAGAAGCAGAGACTAACTTCACATTTGTGCTGAAAATCCGAATCTACTTGTCTGTGCTGAGGCGGAGTGCAGAACATTTCCAAACTGATTTCAGGTTGATGAAGGTGTATCTTGCCTTTCCGATTCTGGCCTGCTTTGACATCTTCAACCATGCTGTGTGCCTGTGGTTGAAACAGTGTTTCCTAGATAAGTGAAGGAAGTGACCTCTTTCAAATTTCTCCTGTTTATATTGATTAGTGTTGTTTTTGTCTGCTGATTTGCTATCCTCATCACCTCCATCTTCTCTAAATTTACTAGGAGTCCTGTCTTCGCTGCTTTTCCAGCCAGGTTGTTGCTTTTCGGCTGTAAGTCTCCAAGCTTCTGTGACATCAAACATACATCATCCATGCGCGAAATCCAGATCTTCTAGAGTTTTATTATAGGTTCAACCTATTGCTGTCTTTTCACTCCCATGCACAATCTGATGCAAAATCCAGTCCAGTTTGTAAAATGTTTTGTATTTGATAAATTGGAAGATAATCTGAATATTTCCGGCTATTCATTATATGTATTTTCTACTTTTGATCTTGGACTTTCAATAAGTTTACCACAATTATACCACGTGCCCATGTTCTTTCCTTATTAGCACTGTCAAATATTTTATATCAATTTGTTTAATAGGTAAATCACACAGTGAAACAGCATTATTTACTAGATGACGTTTCTAACACAACTCATTATTCATAATCACATGAATTATAATCACATAACTTGGAAACTTGAGTCTCATAGTTTTCTTTATTCCCTCCTATTTGTCGTAGGGGTAGTAGAATTTTCCAGATATCTGTGACAGGTGTTGAATCGTTCCTATTACATGTGTTTGCAGTTGATTCGATAAATAAAGATTTCATTATCACTCTCCCTCCACCCTGTTACACTAGATTCCAAAACTGTCATCTTATCCCATCCTATTGTGTGGTCGTGTATAATTGCATGTAGTGAGTACTATAGCTGCTGAATTATTCTCTAGATCTCTTATCTTATTGGAGTCACCTAATCTAGATTTTGGTAGGTTTTTATACACAGCTAGTCTGACTGCCCCTGTTCTACTGCTTTGACCTATGTATTTGACCTGAAAATCATTGCAGGCAGGGTATTAGATAAACTAAATTGTGCGTCGGTGGTATAGCGGTTAGGACGCTCACCCACCATGCACGTGGTCCGGGGTTTGATCCCCGGCTGACGCACTCCTTTACCTTGCTAAGCCAGAAATAATGCTGGTGAAGAGGAAAGGTTGGGCATGAGGCTGGCAACCCCATCCTGTAAAATAAACACTGCTATAGAAACTTGAAGCCGCTAGCTTGAAGCCCTATGTTCCCATGGGGAACGTGAAGAAAAACAAAAAAAAACAAAACAAAAAATTGTTTCGTTTTATATGCTCCACTGGCAGGATCCTTTAACCGACAAAGCTTGTTTCTAATTGAGTTTTGTGTGTTTGAATGCCACTTTTATTCATGTACTGTTAAGAAGTCGCCAGAAGGTTTCTGAGGTTCCTTCTTTTTATGGAAGTATTACTGATGATTTAAATTATCTATTGGTGGTGTTGTCACCATTCTATGCATGTTTGACATGCAAACACGTGTAATAGGAACAATTCAACACCAGTCCCAGATATCTGGAAAATTCTGCTCCTTTTACGACAGGTAGGAAAGAATGAAGAAAAGTATAAAACGCAAGTTTCGAAGTTATATGATTATAATTAATTTGATTATGAAGAATAAATTGTGCTTGAAACGTCATCTAGCAAATAATACTGTTTCACTGTGTGATATATCGAATAAACAAATTAATATAGAATTACATGCTGCCAAAGTGCCCAAGTTTTATACATATATTAAGTCAAATATTTTAGTAATTAGGTGAACTGATGGAGGTAAAAATCCAGGACACCTTGAATGCTAATCGACTAAGTGATTGGTAACACGCTGCTCTAGTGAATAACGCCGGGGTTGAATAATCGACAGTGTAGTTGGAGAGCTCAGCCCATTCTCCCTTGATTTGTCAATGGTTAATAACAGAAATTCATCTTGAAATATTAATATTTCCTGTGTCATTGACATCATTATTTCAACATTTTCCTGATCACAACTTGGAGAATAATTGTAACGATCAAAACTGACGTCTCTTAGTTCGAACTCCAAAAACTGATCTTTGCGTTCTAGTGCATAGCTGACCAAAACTCCCCTGACTCACTAACATTCACAAAACGCCCCAACAATAGCAGAAAAATAGTCATTTACAATAAAGTCTGTGGTACTATTGAACAGTCAAAATCTTTCAAAAGAATGGATACTGAACAAAGAGTAGTCTTTTCGATAAATTCATCATCAGGCTCCACAGTTATATATAGATTATAGTGAATGAATGAGTTAGTGTTACGAACAACATTAATGTTTAAATAACATCGAATTAATAACACTGATAGATTACAGCTCAATGGCATCAACACAAAATAAGCTGAATGTCAGAAAAATTAGGAAAGATAGTATTTCAACTTCATGAATTTGTAGTCTCTACTGAAGGCCAGGGCAGTAGTAGGGGCTGGACTTGCTTCTTTTGAACACAGAGCACTGGGTGTTTGAGGTGAATTGCAATAGCCTCTGCTGTTTGGAGCATGCGGTGCTTCGATGATTTCGGCACCCGGTAGATTATAGAGAAGGATTCTTCTGAGCTGGCTTTGTGGCTGGTTTGCACCAGATGGTCCAATATCGAAATGTTAATGGTCTTAACTACATCTTTACTTAGCAATAGTGGGCACGAAAAATCAAGTTCCTAGAGCAATGGCCAATATAACTCGCCCCACCATCAGCGCAGTTGAATTGGTAGATGCAATTTGAAGTGGCTAGTCTAGGTACTTCATCTTTCAGTCGAGGTAGCACCAGAGGTCGTGTAGAGAATAAAACGTGTAGTTCGCCAGCATTAAAAGTTCTTTGAACTGATTTTCTTAATTTTCTCGTAATTCTCTGACTTGGTATATTGCTCTTGAATTGTAGTCGTAATCTTTCAAATTGCAAAATTACATCAACAATGCCGTCAGGCAGCTATAAAGATTGGATTCTTACTCAGGTACGAAACAAGTACCATACAACAGAATTATTTAACTGAAATCAACCGTATTAAGTACCTGAGAATCAAGGAGAATATTCGCAGAACTCTGTCAGCAAGAATCAGGCACAAAACACTTATTGCAGAGGGTCAAAGATCGGAATAATCTTGACTCACTCAAACAAATAGCAGTTATAAAGCAACACACTATCGAATTCGTCACACAATCACAAAGAGAAGTATTAAAATTAGCGATTAAGCAGGAATAAAGACAACTAATAGGGATCGATTCAGCATGAGATATGCCAATGTCAGAACATTGATGTAAAGTCTAGGAGAAAAGAGGATCATAATTACAAAGTTAGTTGGAATGTCTAAATAAATAGCTATATGGTAAATAGATCGTTTAGGAGAGGTTCTTCAAACATTTATTCTGTTACAGTAGTAACGCTGAAATCAAATTTATTCACTGAAGCCTTTCTTAGATGAATACGAGTTGAACTATGAATATTTTCTAATTCCTTATCCAACTTTAAAATGCTTATGTCCCTTTTGTGAATAGTGAAATAATCGATGTTACCTCATGAAGTTTAGTTAAATTGACATGAGAACATATCAGATCGATAGTTGTTTTTGTCTCTCTGTGAGAATACACAATTTTTCTACCCACACAAAATAATTAACTTATGAGTCAGTATGTTTATCGTCACTTTAAAAATGAGGTGTATGGTGAATCGATTTAAACAAAACTGCTGCTCACATGTTGTCGTTATTGTTATTCATTTCTAATAATTTTAAGAAATTTGAAATTCTCAGTTCTTTTAATATTATTTCTAAATTGTCATGCTAATATTCGCGCATCCTACAGATTCCTAATGTACCATGAATTTGCTAAGATTCTAAGATTATACTCAGCAATAAGGCAGCCCGGTGGCTGTATTAACCAGTCAACAATATCCACGCGTTTTACCTTTAGCACTCAATCGGTTAATATTGGTTAGCAGCTATACTGTCTCGGAAAGCATTTAAACGCTCACAATGTATATATTACATAAAGTCTTAAGTTGACACACTGTTATTGATGTATTAGGTGATGACTGAAGCTTAAAGGAAATTACGGATATCAGTAGGATCCGAAACAGAGGCCTACAGATCACTAATCTGACTCTTTATCATCTATTGTACCAGATCCAACCGCTAACCAGCCCATTATTGCACTACATTCACGAGGAGTGATACTAAGCCTAGCTAAGCAACTATTGTGATGAATAACAGACAGTAACGTATCATTCATTCTAGTGACAGCAAGGGTATTTTCTAAGGTGATGTAGTCTGGTGTTATTGTCCAGCTGGTACACAGGTAGCCTGGTAGTTGGGTAGCCACTGGTTGGAATCTGCCGCAACCCAGATTTTTCACTTATCTATCATCACCCATTATATATAAAGCAGAAATAAATTAAGAACAGTGTATACACACATATATTCAAGACTAGCCTAAATCATCACATTACCCACAGAAGAAGTCGAAAATGGCTGTCCGACTAAAATAGGTAATTATAAATTATTTAAATTAATCCCAGCGTGTTAAGAAAATCAATGGGAAGTGATGAGTGGGTTGTCCGAGAGTCACATTGAGGAGATCGTGCGAGGAGGAGATGAGAAATTCTTGGCTATTGTGGCTCCAGTTAAAGAGGTCAGCGGAAAATAGAAAACAGTGGAGACGTGTTGTTGATTTTCTTAACACGTTGGGGTTAATTTAAATAATTTATAATGAATCAATCTGACTCAGCGCTCAAATTATTCCAGGAAGTTTGTAACACCTACGGCCTGGAAACCTATAAAATAGGTAATTGTTAAAAGAACATTCGGTAGTCTAATTCAAAACATTACGGTGAACACACTCAGTCTTCTTTACTGTAATAAATACAAGGTTGAGATAAAAAAATATTCAAAGCATAACCACTGTATTCCTGTTTTGTCTTATTCCTGGAGTTTCCAGCCATTCGTACCAGTGAACATTTTCGAAGCAGATTCCACAGCCATCAGAACTCACTTGATCTACTATATGTGAGCCAGTTAGAAGGATTTTTCACATTAATTGAAGGAACAATTAAAAACGAAGAAGCACCTAACAGTTGTTTGATTTTGGTTTGAAACATTTTATTAGTACACGCAGGCGTAGATGGGTAAGGTGGAATTAAGAACTGTCAGGTAATGATATGACTGGTGTACTGACTAGCCACCTGGTTGGAAAACAGAGGCTCAAGATCCCCAGCTTCTGCAAAGTATTGACATAACACCACGGCTGTTCATCGAATGGATCACTGTGATCAGGCCTTCACATTACAGCTATATGAAGTTCATTTCAATGTTAGTTACCAAAGAATAGCAGACTAAAATTAAGGTTTTTTCATGTGGGTGATTAAGTCATGATGAAATCATCTTTGATATCCATTAAATTACCACGTACAGAACAAATGAAAGGGTGTTTACCTGAAAGTTAAAACAGTCTCGTGAGTGAAAAAATGACCAAAATGAACTGGGGATATCGTGTATGAAGGCAAAATTATTTTCCTAACCTTTACTCTTGCGTATAAAGGAAAATGAAAATAAGAAGCGAATAAGCGTGTCTTCACTATCCTTTTATCTAACCAAACAGACCAGAAAAAGGCTGTAGAATAATCCACCGATAAAGTCGACATGCGTAATTTAAAGTGAAGTAGGAAGTATTGATAGCGAAACTGTTATGTAACGGAAGAACCATCAGTTAGTTACATGTTTGGTAAATCGAAGTGAGTAATGCATGTAACCAGAAGAAATAAACAAGTATTAAGTGTTGTAAAGACAAAATCTATCTGATATAACCAATCAAAGTTAATCACTCCAGAATGAATAATTGCAGGTTTTGATTAAAGAGCAATAGTTATCACAAAAACTAAAGCAACTAAATTAACTTCCTCACTAAAATCATCTGAAACGCTTGTCAAAATGTTCACAAATTATATGAGTCTATTTAGAAAGATCACAAGTTCCATTATTATCAATGTTAATAAACCAGGATCCACCCATAGAGTACACTTTTATAAACACTCTTGAATGAATAAGAATGAAGTCCGCAAACAGTAAATTATACTCCTGTAACAGTAACTCTGATGACATAATTGTCATTTGTTATTATTATTCAGTTGAGTTCCACGTGAAACATAGGGCTTCATCAACACTTCTCCATTTTTTCCTCTTCTGCTGACCTCTTCATCTGGGTCCAAAATAGCCGATAATTTCTCATTTCCTCCTCACACGATCTCCTCTGTGCGACTCTCGGACAACCCACTCATCACTTACCATAGTGATTCCTGTCGAGTGGTGGCCTCGCATGCGATGCCATTCGACAGCTTCCTCAATGTATGCCCAGTCCATCTCCTCAGTAATGCATACTCTAAAATAAAGTATATAATAGAGCACGAGGATGACAGTGGGTTTTATTTTCTTGACCTTTGCATTTTACTTGACACGGAAAGTAAAGTGGTAATATACGTTCACAAAAAATGAGACATGGGGTCCATTGTATCCGAATGCCAAAAGCTTTTGTTCTCCAAGTTACAATAACCATCTGGTTGAAACACGATATTTGGAGAAAATAGAAATGATGGACACTTAATTATTTATGTTAAAATTTAAATCCATAAATAAATTTAAGGAAACACTGAATTTCAGACAGGTATCTGTTTGTCAATTAATATTTAATCCAGTTTATTTTCTATAAAAGGAGATTAATTAAACTGTAATTAAAGACCTATTACAGAAGTTTATTTGAAATTTGCAATTTAAGCTTCAAACAATCGATAAACAAGTTGAATAATTGAACACTTTGATGAAAAATAGTGATAGTATAACATTTTAGAGGGTTTACGTGTTAGGTATACGTCTGATCATCAGCTTATCTAATATATTATGTACATATAAATGTCTGAAACTAACTTGCTTCACCAACAGATCTGAGGAGAAAATAAAGTGGAAATCAAGAATCAAAAGGTATATTGACACAGTTCACTGATGTTCATATCATTGTACCACAGCATAGTTGAACATCCGATTCATTTTGTTTGTTTTTTGGATTTTCTAAAAGTTGAACATTTTGACGTTCGGTGGGATATTCAAATGAAAGATTTGTAGGCGTAACTGACTAGTCTGTCAGTAATTACTTTCATAGATCGATTTCAGACCGACCAGTTAAGAAATCCATGGAATACTGATTAGCCAAAGAAGTGGAAGGGTAAAGAATTGCTGACCTGTAGATTTCAATAGGACAGCTAAATGATATCATGTTCATAGTAAAATCTGACAATTATACAATCGAGTTTGAGGCGCTATAATTTGGCCATAGACTAAACTTTTCATGGGAGTACAGACAAGTTACACCATGGCTTCTTCGCTGTTCATAATTCTCCAACTGAAAGCCTAATTTACAAAGGAAAACGGAAATAAATCACACTTTAACTAAGTGCCTTGAAAGCGATTATATTACTGGGAATGAAAGGGGTCTTTGTATGTAAGATCAAACAGTGGAAGGTGGCTAAGAATTGCTTGTGGAATTGATAATAAAATATAACAAGCTTACATTAAAAATCGAACTATCCATGTTCTATTATTTGATGTATTTTGCTTCAGTTTCTTTTTTCTAATTTTCTTGCTTTCCATTTTTATTAGACTTCCTTTCACCTGAACATTCCTCAGTCGCAAGCGTGCTTGTGTGGGTATAACTGATGACATCACACTACGGTCTTGGTAGAGCATACCTTTATTTGCTTTATCCCATTTTGTTACCTCATCTTAAGATATTTTACAACCGAACTTTTTTTCTCTGACTTACAGTTTAAACAGTTTTCACCCTTCCTACTTTGTATCATTATTCTCTTGAATTCCAAGTGGAACATGGGGCTTCAAGATCAGATCTCCATTTCACTCTGTTTTCCACAGTCCTTCCTAGCTGGCTTCAAGACTGCCCACAAGATTTCATCTCGCCCTCACACGATTACCTCCATGTTACTCTCAAAAACCTAACTCATCTTTCTTCATTCGTGTTCCACTCGAAAACTTGTCACACACTGTCATTCAGCATTCCCCTCAGTGTGTATCTGATGCATATCCATTTTCTTCGTCATATTTGTTGGGCTACAGGTTTCATGTTTAGTTTCCTGCTAGAGTTTCTTGTTGTTCATCCTTTCTGGATGACCATTTGATCTTCAGTATGGAGCGAAACAAACCGTGGATAAACGTCTGCAGTTAGCTGGAAATGCTTTCGGTGACGAATTAAGTTGCTGAACCACATAGAAGAAATGACTTGACATAAGTGTTACAGATCCGTATACTGTTCTTTGTGCTGTATGCAGCAGATTTCTTCACTAACTGCAAAGTAATGGAGATCTGTTCCACCTTTTTGAACCTGGCTGGCATTGACATCTTCATCCTTGACGTCTGTGGTTGAAATTATGCTGCCCAAATAAGAAGTGACCTCATTCAAATTACTCCGGCTAACAGTGACTGGTTGTTGTTGTTTGTTACTGGGTATCTTCCTCACCTCCGTATTCTCTATGTTCACTTGAAGTCCTGTCTTCGCTGCCAGTCTCTTCTGCCAACATGTTGTTTTTCGCCTGTAGATCTTCGAGTTTGTGTGATATTCGACATAAATCATCCTCAAAGTCTAGATCTTCTAGAGCCCAGCATATGCTTGTCTCTTCACTCACCAGGCTCTGCCGCATGATCTAGTATACCACAGTCAGGAGTTTCTTCGGTGACAATAGGCAGCCCTGGCTTGTGTTCACTTCCAAGGCATCACTGAGTTTTCCCCTGTGAATCACTTGGCGTGTGGCATTATCATATAGCTGCTGAATGGGGTCAGTATAGCTCTGGGGCACTAAGCAGTGTTGCTACCGGTTCCAAATTACTTCGCTGCCAACACTGTCGAAGGCCTTTTCAAAGTTGTCGAAGTTGAGGCAGAGATTTGACTGTTGTTGTGCATACTCTACAGTGATGGTGTGTAGAGTTATAATTTGATTTTCCTGAATCCAGCTTGTGTCGGGTAGAATCTCGCATCCAGTGCATCTTTTAGTCTCTCCAGGATGATGTGGCTTTGTATTTTGCTTAGCATAGAAAAGAAAATGATTCTGTATCGGTTACTGTAAAGACCAAAGTCGCCCTTCTTTGCTAGTTCGACAAGGTAACCTTTTTTCCTACCAGTAGGTACCTTTCCTTCCTTCCAGTGTTTCTGAAGTATTTGCGTGAAGATATCAGTAGAGGTCTCTGGGTCCATTTCCAGTGCTTCCAGAAGAATTGCGTCTGGTCTCTTTGCCTTCCCTGATTTCAGTAGCTTGATTGTGTCCAAGACTTCTGCCTTTGCGGGTGTATTTGTTTCCTCTGGAAGTTCTGTGCCTGCTGTTGATGGTATCAGTGGACGAGTTGTAGGTGGTGGTTGTTTCAGCAGTCCTTTGAAGTGATCAGTTCATTGTTTCCTTTGTTTCTCCTCCCTGGCAGTTAGGTTCCCTTCACTATCTTTCATTAGTTTTATCTATGTTGATCTCTTCCTCAATAATTACCTGGTTATCTTGTATAACATTCCCGGATCTTTTTCGCCTGCAGCCTATTCTGCTTCAGTGTCGTTTGTCTTTCTATGCACTCATCTTCACTTCTTTATTCAGTGCACTGCACGATAAATTCAGCTTCTTTTTCTATGGTCCGTCTTTGCATTTGTTCATCTCCTGTCTTACTATTCTCCTCCACTTTATTAGCTTCCAGGTGTCCGTACAGAGCAATTACTCGTCTTGCCTCTTCTTTCTCCCTAAAACTACTACACATTTTTCCACTTAACATCCATCTCACAGAGTTCCATTGTATTTCCATGCAGATTTCTTTGGTGATGCTAAATAATGTCTCCGATTTCTCTCTGATAGTAGCAGTGAAGCTGTTCATTGTAGTTTCATGATTCAGATTTTGAATGTGGAACTCGAATTTTGGTCTGTTTCCAGCTTCTTTTAACTATTTCAACTTGACTTTCAAGCTTCCTTGCACTGGATGGGGGCTGAATCCGCGTCTGATCCTTCTCTCAGTTTTACGTCTAAAAGAGTTCGTCACCACTTCTTTGAGATTGAGATGAAGTCTAACTGATATTCTGTGTATTCGTCTGGGAAAACTAATACCACTTTGCGTATATACTTGTGCATGCGCCCCCACTCACCAAATTACTGAAGGTGCAGACATTCGTAAAGAGTTCATTTCGCCGAGGAGCCCTCGACTCATGATAAGTTCTGTTCCTTTGTTACTTGCTCCCAGTTTGACGAAAATTCATATCATCGATTAGGACTGTGATATCGGCATTTGGAATGCTATCCATTACTATTTGCAGTTGTTTTTTGAAAACCTCCATCCCTTAATTCGCGTTATTGATAGTAGCGTATCACTTGGTAACTGTAACTTTTCTGTCTTTTAAGTTGAGTCTTGTTATTATTATCCTAGAGGACACTGGTTGTCACCATTCCTACTTAATTCTACTTTATAATTATTGCAGCGGTCAATATGAGCTTTTAATGTGAAATCATTTGATTTGTCTGATTATTGCAAGTATTATATTTACCCGTATGCATTCGCCTATAATTCTCAATGGGTTGTAGCCACACTATTCTTTGAGTTCATTCTCCACACACTAATATGCACTATAATAATTAGTCATGGTCTACGCATCCAGCCTGCGTGTAAAATATGACTCGATTTGTCAGAGGCTGACTCATGGATTTGTAGATGTATGCTAGTAACTCACGTACATAGTAAAATAATGTGCAAAAAACCAGATGAGTAATTTCAACCTCGGAAAGTAGATTACTTTACTTCATTCGACTATATGCGTCACTTCTGTCTAATAAGTCAGGTGACAGTGATTAAAGCGTAAGCGGGTTTCTAAAAGACATACTTGTTTAAATAAATCTTAAACATATTTGTAGTGCAAAGTCCATCAAAATTCATGTAATTAATTCAAATGGATAAACCTTTTCGAGCTTCTCAGAATTACTTTTAGCTGTCAGGACATTAAAGTTGACAGAAATGTTTCAGTGTAATGGGTTATGACAGGAGCTGCAGTGAAAATCTAAGTCGCAGCAGTATTCTAGTCAGCAACCGCCAGATTACTAATCCGACATCATACCAGATGAGTTACAAGACCCAGCTATTAACGAGATTTTCGTTTCATGGACGTCGGCACAAATAATACCTGACTGTCTTGTGAAGCAATCATAAGCTAGGTATTCAATTTATCATCAGATAGGTCATCCGTCTCCTATCAATTACAGAAATATAAAATTAAAATGGGTGGAGCGCTTTCTTAGTTGATGGTGATACTGTCCGTGATATTCTGAGGTTAGTGGACTGTTCCTGATTAGTGAATAGTGACTGAAGAGCAACGTAGCTAGACTGGTAGAGTTGCGGATAGGTAACTCGAAGGCTGCTGCTTCCAACTCTACTGGTATCAAGTTTTTCAATTCCCTTTCAGTTATCCCTCATAACATTAATAACAGTACACTGAAGAATATCGAAGGTAGTTTGCCCATCAAATGGGATCTGCTTAACGACGTATACATTTCTGAGGGTGTGTATAACACAAACAATAGAGATTACATTTCAAAAGTGTTCAAGATGTGGATTTATAAAAACTACCAAATATGGGCTGGTCAAGTGTTACAAAAACTGCGATATAATCTAACTCTAAATTGTAAACATCGACGAAATTATGATGATTACGAGGTTTGAATTAGCTATGTAAAAATTTTTCTTAGTCAGAAAGAAGCAGAATTTTAGACTTTTTGGTCAAATTCACTTAACTGGAGTTCAGATTCAATGATGATGGTATATATGTTTGTTTTACCAAGTAATTCAATGATAAAAATACAATATTTGTTTTCTTTGATTGACTAATGCTATAATTGCCTCTGGATTCCATCCAGTTCACTAATGCCAAATATAAAGTAGCGTTTATACGTACTGTTCATAGGAACAAATTAAAGATCGTTTTCAGGTGTTGGTTTGCAGGGATTTCACCATTAATTTACATCGATTACGGAACCACTAGAAAACCTATGAGTATTGGATAGATGTTTCGTTTCACTTTAGGACTCTTCAGAAGCACGCGCCCACCGGGGTTCGAACTAAGCTGGTCAGGTGTGAGGACAAATACTTGCTGATGACACTACCTTGTGATCGCGCTATATCGTGAATAGGCAGAAGTTAGAATTCATGGACTGGTCATTGGATCGGATTCCAGCGATTCAGTGGGGTACGACCTCGTCTTGCAATCGGAATGTCCTGGGGTTTGAACCCATGAGGCGGGTGAGTACTCCTGAACAGTTGCAAACTAAGGATGAGATAACTATCTGGTACTCCTGAGCTTTCCAATGGTTCTCTAAACGATGTCAGCTCATAATGAAATCCTGTAACCAATCAAATTCCCTCAAACCAACAAAGAAATTATTTTCAAGTATTGGTTTGAAGGGGTTTCATTGATCGACTACAGGATTTCATCATGAGCTGACATCGGTTACAGGACCATTGGAAGGCCTGTAGGTAGTACCGGATAGCTGCCTCGTCCTAATTCAGGACACTTCATCACTACGCATCCACCGCCAGCGTTCGAACCCACGACCTTCTCGTTACAAGGCAAGCTCATATACCATTCAGCTACTGGAACCCGATCCATTGGCCCATGAATTTCGTCCTTCGCCAATTCACAACATAGCGCAACCGCTAGCCAATGTCTCTGGCGAGTATTTTTCCTCACACCCGACCTGCTGCACAGTACTTGTCACAACGGCCTAACTGAATAAGGCCATTCGCTAATGAACATCTCATTGGTTTCCATTGATTTACGTTCAGTCATGGCTTAAGAATCATGCTCAACTCCAAAACATGTATGTTTCACAGATCATTCCCATAACCTAGAAGGTCAGTACTCCCAGGTTTTCCAGTGGTTCTCTAACCGACGTCATCTCATGACGAAATTCTGCAGACAGAAATTATTTGTCTGACCGTTCTCTTCAACAATAATACCTTACCGATACTAAACTATTATTTATGGTCTTGCTTTGGGAATAATAAAGGAGAATGAATTCACAATTTGTGCTACGCTTTGGCATCAATTTACATAGTGCAAGTTAAAATTGAGGCATGAACGCTATATTTTTGAATTTTATAGTGATAAATACAGTTTATAAAAGTATATGAATTGATTGTAACTACTTTATCGTCTAACTAAAAGCCTTTAATTTGAGATTAAGCGAATGGCTGAAACTCCAACAATCTGAATCAAAGAAATGAAATAAATGGTTTTCACCGCAAAAATACACTGATACATTTCAGCTGTTGAACTTTTCTTTCTGTACGATAAATCGTATGACAATAAAAGACGCTCTAGACAACAGCTCTAAGATAATGCTGTGTAATAGCATCATGGACTAAGTATTTGTCGGCAAGTACTTTATTGTGAATAAATTAAATTAGACAAATACGTCATTCCGAGGTTTCGTGCTTCTGATCCATCTTGTCGTTCCTACTGTAATGAGACCATGAACCTATTATAGTGGTCGATGTTCAGTCTGGAAATAAACCAATAGAAATGTGGCCTGCATCAAATAACACCCAATAATTTATTGACCATGACCACAGACTAATTAACATATCCTTGGTAATATTTTGAATCAGACATTACTGCGTAAAATGTACTCTGCAGCTCACTTTGTTATGTATTGCCAATCAAGTAGTGAGGGCTGGGGAAACAGGTAGCGGTCGTATAATGCTGTTGGCGTAGTCAGGTGACGTTCGAGATCAGTACATCTGTGTCCAACTAGGTGTCCGTATTTCAGTCTCGACGTATTACGAAACATAACAGGACCTTCATGCTTTCGTTGTTGTCATCGACTGATCTCAACCGTTCTGATGTGGGTCTGGTTATATTCATTCAGTAAAACTATTTAATACTGACTGACTGAGATGAGTAGTTGCTTACCACTCTCATCAAACATGAGTCCTTAACATCCACCTCGTGGCGATTTAAACAAAAAATGGTCGTTCCGCTCGTTCGGAGCTAAGCTCATCAGTAGTGTACTGGTTTAATTTAGACCGGCCCCAAACGAGCCAAACTTCCACTTGTTGATATGACTGATATACAATCAGTCAGTAGGATGCAGTCTCATGCAAATACGCTTGCTTTCTTGAGTGTCATTTATCGTATCAAGCAAGCATATTACATATTGTGATCTGAATAATTACGGTTTCCAAAGGAATCTGTGGTGAAATTTCACTTGGAACTCTGTGAATGATGTATTTAACTGCTAAATGCATGGTAAAGAAATTTGGTACCCCTACATAACAAAATTATTTACACCTTATCTTCAACGCACCATTTCTATAGGTCTTGAATATTGTGCTACTTCTGGCCTTCATATAGTGTTTGTTTGTGTTCTTTTCAAGTCTTCCATGTATCTCCACAACGTTACATCATTTGCTTTCTCTTACATAAAATCTATCTCCCTGCTACTTGACATTTTTATACTGATGGACGTCTCTTTATACACTACTGATAAATCTTATCAGTAGCACACCGCTACCTGCTGACTATGCATTTTACTGCTAATTGTTTAGAACATAATCCGAAATATCTAAATAAAAATTGTAAGCCTCAGGAAGTCAAGAAATATCATTCACATAGACATGTGACAGATGTATCTACGTAATATGTACACTCGACTAAGTCACATATACAACAAGAAGCAAATACATCAAAATACTTGACTGCCTAGTGTTACCTAACTGACGTCTTGTTTTTTTTGTGAGTACTGTACAAACAGTGTATCATATCTTTAGGTAAGCCTTTATAACAAAACGGTATTTCTGTGACGGTGTTTAAAATTGAGAGTTTTTCTCAATTCTCTTTGTTTCAGTGTATAGTGGGACCCCCTCCCCCCAGTTGTATTATAAACACTGCATACTAAATATTACCATTTCTCTCTGACTACTACTTAAGGTAGTGGGGGATATAACTTGAAATGGTAAGTTTAATGAATGTGTCGGCAGACAAAATATCTGGTTCTAAAGAATACTATTCAACGGGATGGTTGTTAATATCTACCCAGTGTGCATAACTTATTTCCAACACATTCGAAACATTATGTAGTTATTCCAGTCGAAAACAACATTCACTTGTTTGTAAACACGTAAATATACAATATTTTACTTCATAAGTTCTTTTTAATCACTTGTACTTGTAAGTACCATTCCAAATGAAATGCTTTTTGAACAAGTTTGTGTGAACACATTTGGGCTTATTTACATGTTCAAGGAATAAGCCCATTAGAATTCACTCAAAATAGTTGTTACAGATTTCTAAGTTACCACACAGTCATAACTACTCAATATCACTAGCATCCATCTCTCCACCTCCAGCTGGAGAATCCTAAATAGGATGAAATGCGTATCTTGAACTCTGCTGCCAGCAACTATCAGCTAAATAGTATCAAAATTTTGCTATCCAGTTTTATTCAGCTGTTTTTCACACAATCTGTTTTGTTATTTTTGCAATGAGATTCGTCTGCGCGTCACATTTAAACTGTTTTATTCCCACATTAATTATATTCAAGGTTTCGAGTGAAATCGAAGGGATGTGCTCATAATCGAATTGGTTCACGCTACTTTTTTGTTGAGGCCGGGACGTGTGTTTCGTACAGTTCAAGACTCATTGGCAGAATGTATTTACATTCCAAGTGAGTGACTATGTTTTCATGGAGACTCACCCCAGCATCCATGTTACATCAGAACACGCATTGATATTTGGCAGCAAAATGATATACGATGATGGCAGGATACGAGAATCTTACATTGGGATTTCAATATGTGAAAGTTATTCGTATTCCCTTTCTTTTGTCTCCCTTTCAATCTTTTCATATTGTTTTACAAGGATATTCATTTCTCCTCTTTGCCATTTAATCGATCGCTCTACTATTCAAGATCCTTGAAAAAGACATCCCAAACAGTATATTACTAAGTGGTTCTTGCTAGTCACCCACTACACACCCGTAATTTCAAAATCCACAGTGTAGTGTATTGGTTTAATTAGCATCAGCAGGTGTTTTAATATAACGATTTCATACAATTGGGTGTATAAGACAAGAATAACAGACGTTGTAGGGTGAACTGAATTGATTTGATTTCATACAGTCCTGATACTGTGAAGGAAGAGTTAAATTTTCTTAATAAAATCCTAGTCGAAAATGAATATTCGTCAATTTTTATGGACAAAAATATCCAGTTAAAACCTATGAAATGTTATTTGACGTATGTATTCAAGAAAATACTCCATATGAACCTCGAAATCAAAGGTAACCTTAAGAGGTATGGATCTCATAGTCCCTCTAAGGTAGATTCGCTGTAGTACTTCTGAGAATAGTGTTTTCAAGTTAACTATTGCTGTCCGATAACCTGCCCCTGTTGAGCTAGGTATATCTGACGTCTGATGCAAGTTTTATCCAAGAGGGTACAAGAACATCATCCTGTGTGGTTATGAAGTGGTGGAAGTGGAACTGTAAGAAGCACAATAACTAAACACCTGATCCATACTGGTCAGCCACTTTCTATAAAGTTATCTATAAGGAGAAAAATAACCTGCTGAAATCACTACGCGTGCGATTAATCTGTATTGCTGAAGCTCTGGTCATGGAAATTGGAAAGTCAGACGTTTGTGTACAAAGAAGAGTTGTTCAACTAATCCTTCATTCATGGTCCTAATCTGTATATACTAAACTGTTATCATCCCCTTTCTTACTTTAGTCCTATTTATTTTTCGTTTTGTTCATTCACAGTTTGCATACCCCTCTCTTATTATTTCGATTGTCATTATTATTTCACTTTAAAGAGTTTCCGGCACTATCTCAATATGATGTTTTTGCAGTGCCATCTTATCAGAACCATCACGAGGTTACGTAATGTTTTAAGTGCCAACTAATCTTGTTAATTCTAAACCCCCATCTAAAATTCATACATTCCAGGAACTGTCTTACAAATTACATAACCCATTTTATCACTTGATATTTAACTATGACAAATCGGCGTCACATTTCATATCGTTATCTCGAAAAATCATATATCGATGGTACAGCTTGATAAAAAATTACTGTATTACTTGTCTACAGTTTCTTCCGTGCACTAAGTTCAAAACTGGTGATTTATCATAGTCAAATGCAGGTAGTTTAATAATGTCCAACGGTAAAAATCGATGTAAAAAAAATGAGCTTTTCTCGCATCTGCACACTAGTAATAACAGACATAAAAATGATAAAATTCATGACGCAATTAATCAATACAATGGAATAGTACAAGTTGTTATCGCAATATGAATTATATCAAAAAAACAAAATAACAACTGCTAGTCATACTATTTGAGATGGCCTTGGATTAGAAGACTACTAATAATGTAACGAATAATGACTAGGGGTGACATAATATTGATAGGGTATGATTAGAGTTCAAAGTAATATAGAATTTCATAGCAGATAGGGCAGATTAAAAAGTTACAGAGACGGTAAGAACCTGAAAAACGATAAAACAGTGAAGGGAATACTAAGAATCAAGAGAGCAATGCGATAGATAGTGTAATATCTTAGAAAAATGATAAAGGCGATAAAAGGATAGGACAAAAATGACGAAATGGCAAATAAAAGATGGTAAATTAATAAAGTGCGTAAAGGTGCACCAAAAAATTTACCTAGATGTGTGAATTAATTTTCAGTTTTCAAGTGTTGGTTTGCAGGGTCTTGATTGGTCACAGATTTGACCACGAGCTGACGTCAGTAACACTGAAGAGCCATGAACTGGGACGAAACAACTATCCAGCACTCCCTGATTTCTCAGTGGTTCTCTAAATGACGTCATTTCACGGTAGAACCATTAACAAATCAAATCCCTACAAACCAACACATGAGAATTAACCTGATGCTCACCAGCAACTCTCAACTAGCGTACTGATGAGAAGTCATGAACAGCGACGTCCACCGCGTCAAAGAAGAGAACATATACTCGCTTATGACATTAGCCTGTGGTTGTGCTATATATATCGCGAATTAGCAGAAGTCAGTTCTTTAACTGATGTCAAATCGAGATCGAACTTGCAATTTTCAACTGACCGACTGTCACTGCTTCTACGGAATGTAGTGATCAAGTCTTATTTTGTTTATTCAATACACTTCTGGACTGATTAAATAAGCTTTATCGGAATGTGTCTACCAGTAGCACCGCTAGGTAGTTTTGCAGCACTTAATGACAAATATTTGGTCACCTTCTCAGAGATTCGTGATTTTCAGCCTTGTCTTCTATCATATAGGGTGACCAAGTGGATGAATAAGTTGCTGATCGATCTATTGTAAAAGAGAATATGAGGGACACCGACAAGTTTGTGTAATATAGGATAATGCTGATTTGGTATAAGGCATGTTGAGAAACCATTCAAATAAAAGTTTACTGATGAAATAAAATCAGAACATATACAGCCAGGTGACTGAGAATGAAAAAAAACTAAGTTTGTGCTAAGTGGTCTAGTCTTTTGATTTCAAACTGAATAACCTGTATTTGCCATTATGATATTGATTGACCTTCATTTCACAGTGCTATAAATGCAGTTGTATTGATAAACAATTGAGATTCAGTGACTATATTTGTCAACAGCTATAGGACAATGCTACATGTCAGGTGATCCACAACATCAAACTCAGAGAGGCGTTCGAAGGGAATACAGCAGGAAGACAAGGCTGCCTGCTTATTATCACCGATGATATTCTTAATTGTTGTGGACTGGATTATGTGTCAGACTGAGGAGCGGGGAGGCGGGAATACTCTGGACGACCGATAAGAAGATTCTAGAAGATCTGGATTTCTTGCGTGGATGATATATGCCTAATATCACACAAACTTAAAGACTTACAGGCGAAACCAACAAACTCGCTGAATAGGCTAGCAGTGGATACAGGACTCCAGTTGAAAATAGAGAAGACTGAGGTGATGAAAACAACCAACCAACCAACAGCGGCAAAAACCAGTACCAATCACCATCAATGGGAAAGATTTAACAGAGAATACCTCCTTCACTTATCCGGCTAGGAAGCACAGTTTCAACCACAGGCAGTCAAAACGGATGAAGGTGTCAAAGCCAGCCAGCTAGAATCGGAAAGGCGAGATACGCCTTCATCAACTTGAAACCAGTTTGAAAATCTTCTGCTTCACTCAGCTAGCATAAAGAACAAGATTTGGATTTCTGACACAAATGGTCAGTCAGTACTTCAATAAGGGTCAGAAACTCGCACTGCGTGTCACGGAAAGGATTTCCAACAGGCTACTGGAGGCCTTTATCAGCATTTACCTTCGCTTTGTATTGAAATCAAATGTCTAGAAAGAATCAGTAACAAGAATCTCTGACAGCAAACCAACCAAAATCCAGTGGCTCAACAAATATGTAGGAGGAAATGGAGATGCATCGGGCATACATTGAGGAGGCCGTCAAATAACATCACGCGCCAGGCCATCGAGTGGAATTTGTATGGGAAGCAACGAGTGGGTTGTCAGTTGGACGGTGACATGGAGAAGTTGAGAGAGTTTGGGTAACCGTGGACTCAGATGAAGAGGACGGCAGAAGACAGAACGAAGTGGAGATGTGTTGTTGAAGCTCTATGTTCCATTTGGAACCAAAGGGAATAATAATAATAAAAGCTTTATTTTGTACAGAATATCTGAGCAGTGTACAGGATTCTCAGAGTAGTTTATTACCAGAATACTTCGTCTTTATCCAGGAACATCAGGTTAAGTGGCAATCTGTGGTATATCGTGTGAAACAACACTGTTCGAACTGAAAGATAGATTATTACCTCTTGATATTTTTCTTTCATCTTCGAGATTTGCGCACTGGAAGTCTGAAAGCCAAATAACCATGCATGTATTCACACTTTGTGACTAAACGACATAATTGAATGTTTCAAACAGTTAGAATTACAGGAGACATGATTCATTGTGTTGGACAGAAATTAAGGTATCCCAGTGATTCAAGCAGGTGTCATTGATGAGTAAGATTAAAAGGCCTACACCTAAGTCTTTATTTATGCTTATTTCTAAGTTTATCTTTCCACTTCATAGCCGATTTTGTCACAAACTGACGTCAGTTAGAGACATTGTTAAACGTCAAGAAACACTAGACATTTGTTTATACCTAGTTAGGGATTCCTCAGCTGTGCACCCGCAAGAATTTTTGTTGGAGCTATAATGTTATGGTCGCCTCTCGACCAAATTATTATGGGCTCAGTCCTTTGAGATGTTTCGTGTTCATTGTTAGACAGTTCAAAAAACAGACGCAGCAGTTGTCCATTTTACCTTAGTTCTAGTGTTTCTCCCTGATCTCACGCAATTTGTAACGAAACCAACCTTGAATTCATTTAAATTCAAAAAGTATGTTTTTTCATTTCCAAATACTGCTTCTACCAGGATTATTGTCAACAATGCACTGATTCAGAAGTGTTTTCATGTAACCAAAGTAATGGCCAACAGAGGCATAAATAGCACATTTTGCTAAACTTAGGGTCATTATGTGACAAATATCGCCCCAGCGTGTTTCTCTATAAAGGGGATTACAGGCGTCAAATATTTATAATGTGAAAACTGACCATCAAATCAAGAATCTTCACACTATACCTAACTAACTATATTTCGCCTTGTAAATAAGCGTGAAATTATTCTATTACGTGAGGATATATGTACACACAGATTTAAATGGCTGCCGCAATCTAGTGTCTATCCATCCACAGCTAGGTAATAACACTCCATTTTTTCTTCGAAAGTGTGTTTACTTAGTAACATCTTTGAGTCAGTTTCTTAAACATTTGCCTAGAGACATCATGACAGTGATGATTGTATCCACAGAGTGGTGAACCTCGTCAGCTGACTAAGAATCAATGGAAGAGACTGAACTGATCGACAAACGAGATGTATATCTAAGTCACGAGTTCTATACTCCAGATATAATATTTACTATCTAATGTTTAGTGGAATCTGTTCAAATGTTTTATTCAACAAAGTTTAACTTGACAAAAGTTGAGTATTAACTTTTGCCATACACAGCAGAATCGATCAACAATTCATTTTCTTCTAAAGTCCAATCGATAGATATTATCAGCTAGCTGAAATATTTTTCTTTCATTCCTCTGGAGTCAGAATTCAAGATGGGGGTTCGAGTTTTGAAGTTTCGGTAGTAGACGTATTGCTTTTTTGAGGTGTGGGACTGTTAGCTTCACTCCCAATCTTCCGTCTTCTACAGGGTTCACTATCGTTTAGTAAACTAGACGAGGTCCGGCAACGGAATCTACATCGCTTGTGTGTTCGGTAAGCATTGAACCATTGATGCATGTGATTAATTGTACATATATTCTTAAAAGCTATTATGACTTGGCTTAGAGATATCTGCTGTGAAGCGAGCAAGGCTGGTGAGGGTAGATCTACTGTTTAGTGAAATAAATTTAACTGATTAAAAAGGCCCGTTAAAATTTTCAAAAGATTGAACACGGAACAAAGAGTACTCTTTTCGATTCATCATCAGGTTCTACAATTATATATACATTATAGTGAGTGAATGAATGAATTAGTGTTATGAATGACAATAATGTTGTTTAAATAACATCGAATCAATAATATCAATAGATTACAGCTCAATAGCATCAACACAGAAATAAGCTGAATGTCAGAAAAATTAGGAAAGATAATAATAGAACTTCATGAGTTTATAGTTTCTACTGAGGGCCAGGGCAGTAGTAGGGGCTGGACTTGTTTCTTTTGAACACAGAGCACTGGTTTTTTGAGGCGAATTGCAATAGCCTCTGCTGTTTGGAGCATGCGGTGCTTCAACGATTTTGGTAATTTGTTAGGCACTCGGTATATTATAGAGAAGGATTCTTCTACGCTGGCTTTGTGACCGGTTTGCACCAGATGGTCCAATATCGAGCTGTTAATAGTTTTAACTACACCTTTACTTAGCCATGGTGGGATATGTTCTCGAGTACGAAGAATCAAGTTCCTAGAGCAACGGCCAATGTAACTCACTCCACAAGCGCAGTTGAAGTGATAGATACAATTTGAAGTGGCTAGTCTAGATACTTCATCTTTCAGTCAAGGTAGCACTATCGGTCGTGTAGAGAATAATACGCGTAGTTCACCAGCATTAAAATGAATTTAACTGGAAATGAAAGAATGATAAACCTAACATAGATTTTACAATTTGGCAGGAATGTCATCCATTAGGCAATTTACTTTCGTCGTTGTCTCTTCTTCTCCTCAGAGCTGCAACCTTCTGCTCGAGTTTCTTATTCACAGAGACTTTTTCAGTGACAAGTATATTATCGATGCTTCTTCAAGACCGATATTCTGTAAAATACTTTTAATCACTTTTATGTAATACCCATGACAAGGCTCTAGGCGTTATGTTTTGAACCGCAGAGAACTGAAATATTACAGTAGAGTAGACAAAAGAATTGTTCTTTTGTAGTTAGTAACCAATAGTCGCGGGTGTAATTAATTAGTTTTCAATTCATTTCAGTTTTTTGGTAACACATGACATAGTTTCATTACTTCCCGTCACTAAATGGTATTTTAATGTGTAAAGAAACAGGCCCTGAAATATAAACAATTTTCAGTATAACTGAAAACAACAACAAGTATTAAATATTAACGTGTTAAATAATATTCAAGTATTGGTTTGTAAGGATTTGTTTGATTAGTTACAGGATTTCATTATCCCAGTGGCTTAATGGTCTACGAGCTCACTTTGAAATCAGAAAGTCCTGGATTCCAGCCCTGGTGGTTGCGTACTGTGAAGTGTCCCAAGCCAGGACGAAACAGCTGTCCAGTACTTCCAGGCTTTCCAAGTAGTTCTCTAACTGATGTCATCTCATTGTGAAATCCTATAAAATAATAATTAAAAAGGAAGAAAACTGGCCTACACCTGAAAGTTAAAGGTTATGGCAACCAATTCTTAGCCGGTCAGTATAATATAAACCGTAACAAAACAAACTTCCCGCTCTTTCGTTCCCGCCAAGTTGAATGGATAAGAGGCAGGCGGTAAATTACGATTTGAATTTCTTCATGTAGTATTGATCTTATTTAACTTTGCATTGAGGTCTTAGAGGAATGCTGTAATGATACCACACATTACGTTTGGCTGTTTTATAGGTATTTTATCAACTCTTTTGTGCAGTCGGAATATCTACTGTGGCATCCGCTGTACTGTGTGCAGAAACACCTCGCGACTGCTTTTATCCTCACTTATTCTAAGTCTAAATGTTAAATATGCATATATATATATATCACATGATGAATACCCTTCATCTGAATAATAACTGGCATCAATTGCAATCTAGCAAGGCATGCTGCTATAATTTACATTATTAGTATTTCTATATATGTGTCTATTATTATAACAATACTTAAGTCGATCAGCATGTTTACGTGCGTGCAATGCCACGAAATAACCAGTTAATTTAATGTAGTATTTGAATAAAACTTATTTAAACTTAAAGTATCATATTCATTTAACAATTTTTAAGAATATTGAAATAAAAACATCTTTATTTGCATTTAAACCATAGTTGAAACATGTGATACATCAAACTGATAAATTAACCGGTTGTAATCCAGAAAATAATCAAAAACATCAATTGTTTTAATCGATTAGCAAATGAATGTGTTTTCTTTGTGTGAAAAATAAGATAAAATTTGTCGTTAGTTGCTATTGTAAGTGCCTGACTAACCTTAAGTGTGTTTTAATCAAAATCTTATCTTATCGTATTTGCTAAGTCACAGGACTCTGTTGAGTGTCGTGATGCGTTTTACATGCGATGTTAATGTTAGATGTTACTACAAGTGACTAACAATGGAAAACTCAGCAGTGCCCTACGAGTAAAAAAACAGGAGTAAAAAAGTGCTGCCTACTATCAACGGTGATATTTCTAATTGTGGTGGACTGAATCATGCAACACACCATGGGCAGCGAGAAGATAGACATAATTTTGGCCCACAAGAAGACTAGAGGATTAGGACTTCACGAACGAATTATATCCAATATCAGATATACTCGAAGATCTACAGGGTGGAAACAACAGGTTGGCAGATGAGGCAGGTAATGAACACAGGACTTCTAGTGAAAATAGAGAGGATGGTGGTGATGAAGATGCCCGAAGACCAACAACAAGGACCAATCATTATCAAGCCGAGAAAATTGAAGGAAGTTACCTCTTTTACATGTGTAGTCAGCATAGTTTCAACTACAGGCGAAATCATGGATGAAGGTGTTAAAATGAGGATCGGAATGCCGAGACAGACCTACATTACTCTGTAATCAGTATGGTAGTATGCTGTACTCAGAATAAAGAACAAGATTCGGATTTTCAACACTCATGTTAAGTTAGTCAGGGCTTTTATATGGTTAACAGACTTGGTGTGCACATTACAAAAAGCATTTCCGACAAGTTGCAGACCTTCGTCCACAGCTACCTTCGCTCCATACTGAAGATCAGATGGTTGGCCAGCATGGATAAGAAATAGAGAACTCCAGTTGTAAAGCCGCCAAGGACCTGTCGTCGAATAGATTTGCAGAAAGTAACGTAGATGAAATGGAAACTCGCCGAGGAGACCTCTGAGTGACATCACGAACTATACCATCGAGTGAAAACCCAATGGGTGATGACGTGTTAGCCATATTTCCGAAGTAAACACGAAGGAGATCGTGTGAGCAGGAGGTGAGAGCTTATATTCAAACGCGGGGCTAGCTTTAGAGGACTGCTGAGACCCGGATGAAATGGAGATGTGCTGCTGCTGTGTTCCACCTGGTATCTAGGGGAATAATCATATTATATGGATAAAGGGCGCGCTGTTTGAAAAAAGGAGTGCTTTTTTCAAGTATTTGACAAATCGCTGTTTTTCTTGTGTTATTCACATCAAGAATATTTTTTAAAACTTTAACTTGACTTTTGTCTGTTAAGTTTTGATTTTAACCACTTATATAGTCTATATTGGGTAAATTGTCTTGGCTGTTTCCAGTAGAAGTTCATTATGTCAAAAGTACCACATAAATGTAATAGGGTGGAGTGTTACTTTTTGGTAGATGATGGAATACAGTGTAATAACTGTAAAAAGTGGTATCATAAGATGTGTACTGGATTACGTCCGGCTGCATACAAAAGTTGTAGTGCTCCAACATCCCACTGGATGCGCAGAATGTGTTGCTCTCCAAAGATGACTTTATTAAGGGAGGCTTACGAACTACTATCTAAAGCCATGGAACTTCCTGATGATAGCGTGGCTAGTAAGAGTGACACGGACTGCCCGTCTGAAGATGACGCAGTAAGTGCCATCATGAATGTTATCACACCGGCGGTTACAATCGCAGTTACCCCGGAAGTAAAACTTACTAGGCGTTCGAAGCGTCTTAGTAAGCGAAAAGGTAACAAAACGGAAGCTGTAAACAGCATCTCAGCACCAGAGAACACTGTAAGCGAAGTTCACCATGAAGGTGGTGTAGACACTGATCTTGATTGTACCATCAAAAAATGCAGCAGCCCTGAGAATCAACTGCAGGCAGATGATAAGTGGATAACAAAAATAAGCAATCGGAAGAAATATAGTAATATTGATGGTAGGCAAACGTCTGTCACCTGTAGCCAGGCTGCATCAATAGTGGTGAGAAAAGACGTAGCCACTGCTTAATACGACAAGCTCTCCTTGGACTCTAACATAATTGTTGAAAATTTAGAAGAGTCCAAAGAATCTGATCCTGTGAAAAGGCACGATCACGACCTTAAATTAGTGAGTAGTATTATAAGGAAGATGCTCCCAGCGAATTTCCCTGGAGTATCGATTAAAAAGCTGATTAGAATAGGCAAAAGAGATGATGAATGTTCTAATCAGCGCAGTTTGCTTAAGGTTGTCTTATGTTCTCCTGATGAACGGAATCATCTACTGGCTAATGTACACAACCTTGCCGGGTCAGAAATTTCAGTCAGACCTGATTTATCTCTTGAAGACAGACTAAAACGAAAAGAAGTTTTGTCCCAACTAGAAACAAGACGTAAAAATGGTGAGACTAACCTTAAACTGGTGGGTTTTCAAATAGTCAGGTCTTGGAAACGTATGCTTCCAAGACCTGTGTGGATAAGCCAGACCGCATAGGAAGCCTGAAGGTAGTGTACACTTATATACGTAGTATCGGGAACACATTTCGCGAGCTAGGTGTATTAGTGGAAGACCTTAGCCCAGGTATTGTGGCCATTATTGAAACATGGCTGGTTTCTGGATTAAATGACACACCTGAGCTATACGGATTTAGTTGCTTGTGCAGCGACAGGGTTAAGGGTCGTAGAGGTGGCGGGGTAGCTCTGTACATCAACGACTCCCTACATGTTCGTTCCGTGAAATCTGAAGCGCATGACAGTGGGACAAGTGAGGTAATTAGTTGTGAAGTAAGCTTTGCAACTGGCACTCTTCTCATTGGAGTTTTGTATAGAAGTCCCTATTGTCAGTGCGATGACTTTATTTTAGATCACCTCAAACAATGGAGTAAACACAGTAGCTGTCTTATTCTAGGTGATTTTAATACACCTCATATAGACTGGGTAGCTGTCACATCTCCAGGATCCGCTAATAAGTTTGACAGCCGGTTACTCTTGACTACCATGGAAAATGCCCTGACACAACATGTCTTAGGTAGTACAAGATTGGGTTCTACCCAAGGATCTTCCTTGCTGGACTTAGTGCTTGCTCATGACAACGACGAGGTGGATGGTCTAGTTATTCATCCACCTCTAGCAAACAGTGATCAATGGGTGTTAGATTTTAACTTAAGGGCTGGCAATTTAGTCAGTTTTCAACCCAAATCCCGACCTAGTGTTTGGCCTGCTGACATAGTCGATATAAAGGAGCGTGCTTCAACTGCCGACTGGTCAGTCAATATAATCTCATCCATTGAAGATGAATGGGATAGATTTAAGAATACACTTGAGAGGGTTACCACTGATTTCATTCCCTGGAGGGTTCCTAAAAGGCCAACAAATCGGCAACCATGGATAAATAGACAAGCTATAACACTCCTAAGACGAAGAAAAAGGTTCCGGAATCTCTTTTTTTCTACTGGGCTACAGCAGTTCCGGCTGAAATACTGTGAAACCAGAAACCAGTGTAAAACTTTGATTCACCAGTCAAGTATATCTTATGAAACCCAGTTAGTTAAAAGTTCACCAGGCTGCTCAGAAAGACTCTTCTCATATATCAAGAGGAGAGCACGTAAGAGTGATGCTATCCCACCTCTTACGCTTGAAGATGACCAGACAAACATGCCTGAGGATAACTTGACTAAGGCTGAGGCTTTGTCCAAGCACTTTAGTCAAGTATTCTCTGATAATATTGACACCAGCTTTGTAACTTTTCCAGAAGGTAACTTGAAAATGGCACCCTTATACACTGGAAATGATACTGTCCTAAAGTGTCTTCTAAGGCTCAATCCTGGTAAGTCCAGTGGCCCTGATGAACTCCACCCACGTATATTAACAGCATTGGCTGAAAACATAGCCGAGCCATTGTTGGTAATCTTCAATATGTCTCTGGACCAGTCTAAATGTCCAAGAGACTGGAAAGATGCCATCATTAGTCCGGTCTTCAAAACCGGATCTAGAAATTTAGTTCAGAATTATCGTCCTGTTAGTTTGACCAGTATTGTTGTTAAACTACTAGAAAAAATAATTCGTGATGCTATCATTCAGTTCATTGAAGGAAACAAACTTTTCGCTGTGGAACAGCATGGTTTTAGAGCAGGTCATTCTTGCTTGACCAACCTTCTTTTGGCCAGAGAAAGTTGGGCAAGCTCAGCTGATGCTAATATACCGGTGGATGCCATATTCATTGACCTTAGTAAGGCGTTTGACGGGGTTTCTCATTCAGGTCTTCTAGTAAAGTTAGGTAGTCTGGGAATCAATAAAGTGGTTGCCGAGTGGATTCAAGACTTTCTAAAGGACAGAAGACAAAGAGTACTAGTTAACGGGGTTTTATCAACATGGGAATCGGTTAAGAGTGGCGTTCCTCAGGGTACAATTCTAGGCCCACTTCTTTTCCTGATTTATGTTAATGAGATTCCATCGGTAGTTAGGTCATCCTGCTTACTGTTTGCTGATGACATCAAGATATGGAGGGCTTTACACGATGACAGTGATCAACTTGCTTTGCAGGAAGATTTAAACTTGTTAAGTGATTGGTGTAAGCACTGGGCCTTGGAGATTAACTTAAGCAAGAGTGTAGTTATGCATGTATCTCATAGTCACGTGCACAATTACTCAATGAATGGCATTACTCTCCCAGTGGTCACTGAGTACAAGGACTTGGGAGTGGTTGTGCTGCATGACTTGAAAACAGCAACAAACTGTAGAGCTGCAGCCCCTAAGGGTTTTCGAATATTATGGGCCATACGCAAGGCATTTGCGAACTTTGACGCTGATATATTTCGTATATTATATCCGACTTATATCAGACCTCATTTGGAATATGGGATCCAGGCAGTGAGCCCTTGTTACGAATAAGAAATAGACTTATTAGAAAAGGTGCAAAGAGTAGGAACTAAGTCAGTAAAGGGTTTCTAAACCCTCTCATATGAGGAGAGGTTAAGTCGACTGGGTTTATTTCCACTGTCATACAGACAACTTAGGGGTGACCTAATACTAGCATACCGTATCCTTAGAAATGATTTTGGAGCTAAATTATCTAATTTATTTCTTCCTTCTATCACCAACCAATTGCGAGGACATCACCTCAAGGTTCAAAAACCACAATCGAATCGTCTGCGTCTGGAGATTCATTTTTCGCATCGAATTGTGAACCATTGGAACTCCCTACCGGAACACGTCGTATCTGCGCCATCCGTTGATTCATTCAAGGCGAGATTGGACCTCCTGTGTGCAACAAATCGCAAGGATTAACACAGGCATATAGCCTACTATCTTAAATAAATTGTAAGCTATATAATGGAACTACAAGTCTATTGGTTTAAAAAGCCTTGCACATAAGATTCGTATTGGCTGACATTCACCAGGTTTGATTTAATTAACAGTAGGTGAACTCATATCGGCACTAGATGACTGAGACCCAAATTTTCGGGGAAACATAAGGTCTCTCAAGGCAGGGATAAAATAATCAAGACAATCTTAAAATTGAAGACTGAGTAAAAAACTGTGATGACCAAATGAAATGTATGTCGTTTATTCTACTGATTACCATAGCATCGAGAATAACCAGCCCCAAAACAAAACACGTAATCTTCTTATGTAGATTACAAGTAGTCTGTGCAGTCTGACTTTATGAGTAAAGTTTAGATAAAAGAAGTAACTCATAACAAGAATTTACTTACTATTTGCAATAAAAATTGTGATATTTTTCCAGGAAAACAATTCATTACAAAGTTCTGGTAATGTTCGCCTTACTCACTGTCACCGTTCTTAATGTGTTTGTCTCATAGAAATAATGAATGACTAAAACCAAAAAAAAAGATTTTCTACAATCTGTCCATAAATTAACTTGTGGAATACTCTGAAACAGTCCCAGAATAGTAATTAACGATCCTCTTACCTCTGAATATATATTGATCACTCTTCGACAGTTAGCTGAACAGTGTGATCAATGCACTACATGGCACGATGATGCAATATACTGTAGTGCTGTGAAGTTGGTCATCAACATGTCATTGACTTAACTGTTTTGAATTTCGGTATGCACTATTATGGTATATCTGCAACTTTGAAGAAATTTGTGTTTCTTTCAATACTCTGATATTCATAACTTAATACTGAAGATGACGTCTTCATCAGGTCACCTTTAAATTTGATGTGCGTCGGTGGAACAGTGGTTAGGACTCTCGCCGACCATGCACATGGTCCGGGGTTCGATCCCCTACCGATGCACACCTGATACCTATGGTCGGCCTGCAAAATTTGGGCTACCGATATCACATGCTGAAAATTCCATACCTGTGCCAAAAAGTACGGAGTGGAATCAAGCTGTAATCAAAAAAGAAAAAAAAATTGGTTTGTAATAAAAGCTGTTGATTATAAAAATCGACGGAAATTGAAACAAGAAAGTCAGACAGTTGTTTAAAGCTACATTATGATGTCAGACTACCAAATCTGTTAAACTGTATGTAAACTTAGCATCTCCTTTGTAAGGCATTAATCAGAAATATTTTTCTGCAAATACTGAATATCTATATGAGCATTTATGGCTCCAACTTCTTGCAAAGATGCTGTAACGAGTACAATACAGAAACACATCAATATAAGATTTACTTGAATGAGTTAACTGGCGGAATACTTTTATGCCTGAGAGGAGGTAACAACTATTTCAACAGCAGTAGGACAATTAAACCCGTAATCAATCTAAATCATTCCAAATTAAGACTTCTCTTATTTACTATCATTCTGTAGTGGTGAAATAAGTCTGACTATGAAAGACAGATCTCACATTTCCATATGTGCGTCGGTGGCACAGTGGTTAGGACTCTCACTGACCATGCACATGGTCCGGGGTTCAATCCCCTGCCGACGCACACCCTATATCAATGGTCGGCCTGCAAAATTTGGGCTACCGATATCCATGCTGAAAATTCTATACTTGTATTGAAAATACGGTGTGGCATCAAGCTGTAAACAAAAATAAAAAAATAATAAATAAAATTCTTTTGGCATGCTTACAAATAACTCATTCAAATCACTGGAATAGCACTTATCATCAGTTTTTTTTATTCCTTTACGCTCCGAGTGAAACATAGGGCTTCAGGTTAGAAGCTTGAAGTTTCAGTAGCAGTGGCGTTTATTTTTACGGGCTGGGGTTGCTAGCCCCATGCCCAACCTTCCCTCTTTGCCAGTCCTATTACTGACATAGCAAGGTAAAGGAGTGCGTTGGAGGGAGATCGAACCCCGGACCACCTGCATGGCTGGCGAGCATCCTACCGCTGTGCCACCGAGGCACACTTATCATCAGTGCTCATCAAAAATCCTAAGAAAATGGAGACCATGCACTGGTGACTACTAGACGAGCATCGTACTAGTAAATCGCCCTATTGAAAGGCGATGGTCTACTAACATCAAATTCCTCTCAAATAATGAAATGTCGCTCTACACAGGATAATCTGAGCATGGTTTGAAATTCTTCTACTGCATCGGTAATCAACTAACACCTGAATTTTAGAGGAGGCTTTAGTTTCAACATAATTCCTCATTCAATCCAGTCTCCTATACAGTTGTCTACAATCATCTATGATACTCCTATAAATTTTATCTATTGACTGTAGCACTCCGAATCAAATAAATTACTGAAACGATAAACAGGTGCGCCAAACTTAAGTTATTTATATGTTATCACATCTGTAAGATTATGTAATTCCATTTCAGTCTTAAAACTAATTTATATCTACATATAAATGTTTAAGAGACTTCTTTCCTTTCTTATCACTAGTTTACTACTGCATTCCATTGTCTCTTTTTCAGAGGAAAAATATCACTTTCTGTAACTGCACTGAATGCTTCAACCATATCAAAGTTATTGGAATCCAGCTATGAAATAATTCATTTTGCAATGCATAACCGTTTCTTCATAATCCTCAAACTAGTTCATACTTTTATTAA
The DNA here is from genome assembly GCA_944472155.2 of Trichobilharzia szidati. Lineage (NCBI taxonomy): Eukaryota > Metazoa > Platyhelminthes > Trematoda > Strigeidida > Schistosomatidae > Trichobilharzia > Trichobilharzia szidati. Next base: position 132,554,860 of record OX235271.1, read on the forward strand.
ATATATATATCTATATTTAAATGCAACAGATATCGTACGTATTAGTTTAAATTAGGCAGTTTATAATCACAACGTTCAATGTTCATCATGCTGACTTTAATCGATCTTTCCTAATTAAACAACTGGTTATAAAGGCATTCACATCAAATTTTTAATTCTAACCCAGTGATTAAAATGTGATCTCAATGTTTTTATGATCTATGTGTGTGTATACAAATTCTTCGTAATGACATAACTTTTTAACCATAAATTCTGTGAATGTTTATTCAAAAGAAATATGTGAAATAAAGATATACATGATTAGTGTGTAATAAAATTTTTTTGTTTTAATGGACACACTTTATTGAACATTGAATTTTTTTTTATGATGAAATAAAAATGGTGAGATTTATAATGGATTCCGTTTTTGATAAAAAAACGTCAATCTTATTTAAACTTAATTTTGCCGGATAAATTATAACTACTGTTAACAGATGTAAATTACTTGCCTTGCTTAGCATAGTTTAGAAAACGATTGAATCCGATTAAGTAACCCTAGCAATATATATGGCAATTTGACTGTATCAGAAAACGTGAATATTGTGAATCCGTTTTAATCTTGTAGGTTAGAATTTATGGATCGTTTGAAATTAACCCAGGATCTAAACAGTGAGATTCTCTATGGGTGAAATCCCTCGTGAAGTAATGAGTAAAGCATTCCTGAAGAGTCCCGAACAGTAACAAAACACCTTTCCATAACTCTTTGTTTTAATAAGGTTCTCTAACCGATTCCATCCGCAAAAAGTCTCCAGCTAACTTACTTAAATCTCTACAAACCTGGGACCTGAAAATTAATTATATATTTCCTAACTCATTTAGTCTCTAGAACTTACCAACGGTCAGAAAAGGTATCAGGTTGTTAGAATTGAAGAGTGCAGCAACAGGAATACCTAATTTAGGCCTGTAGTGTAGAACAGCTTATACTTGAGGGATAAACTTCAGGTAACGCACTGAAGATCAAACATGTGTACTGGTCGTAGACAACCAATCCTATAAGTGGTCAGAGGTAATCCAAATAAGCTGATGAAGAAGTCGCTAACTTCAGCAATTCTTTAGCTAATTTATATTTGTGACGTATACCTCAATGATTAAACCAAAAATATGGAATTACTATAATGAATAATCTTTACCGTTTTAGTGAATGAAGCCACTTAATAAAGCGCATGTTTTCTGCTATCCAAAGATATTGACAATGTTTTAGTGTGACAACTGTGTTACTGAACAGAATCTTTGAAATTGTTTCTAGTACTTGAATCACGCAGAAGATACAAAATGATGCTGCGTGATTTTACCCTAATTATTAATTGGAATGTACATATGAATCAGATTAATTCTCCAAATTTTTCCATATCAGTCAATCGAAAGTGAGAACTACCATCGCAAGTATTATGCTTTTCGCATTTTGTTTCCAAATCACTCAATAGCTAACGTTGGTCACAGGATCAATGAAAGACATGGGAGTATCACATAGTTGGGAGTCTTCACAGTATGTACTCAACAGGTTTGGAACCTAGGACCATCTGGTTACTAGGACAGCTTGTAGACCATTTGGCCACTGGGACTCGACCCAATGACGCATGAATTCTAACTTCTGCCTATTCATATTTTTGCTGTGATCACTAACCAATGTCATCGGTGAGTATTTGTCCTGACGATCAACAAGGGGAAACCCACCAGTCATAACTTCTCACTACAACTCCATGCAACTTGATCTTGTAGTCAGCCATTCGCGTTTGACGGTCAAATATATTTTCAAGTTAAATTTTAAATGACCAATCAAGGATAGACTGAGTAATAAGGACAGTAGTCAACTTTCACGATGTCATTTTCACTTAAGTGAATCATCACTTCTATTAGTCATCTGTCACACACTTTACTGGTCAGCTAAGAGAGTGATTTTCGCCTATTATTTATTTACCTTATAAGAATGTTAGCGGATAACCATGTTTTCTAACTTAGATACTGAAAACATATTGTAGATTAATCATATTTAATTGTTGTTAAGATCAGAGCGTCAAGCTCAAATTATAAATCATTCAACATATATTAACTTTGTACACCTTTGGTGGATTCACTTTATCTTCTGACATTTTCCTAAGGAAATGTAGTGTCCATTTGCTTATTTTTAATGTAGACTGTATTACTGGAAATACAAAACTTAGACTTTATAATGCACAAGTGGTTGCAGTTACAAATAATTGCATATTAGTTGAAAGAGGGAGTTTTTTCGAAAAATATGGTGTATTTAGACAAAACATTTAGAACAGTTTGATCACACATTTATTCGCTATTTAATTTAATTTGCAAAATGAAAAAATACGGAAAATTAGACGAAATAATGACCACTGAACAAAGATTACTCTTTTCGATAACTTCATCATCAGGTTCTACAGTTATATATCCATCCATAATAGTGAATGAATTAGTCTTATCAACAACATTAATGTTGTTTAAATAACATCGAATCAACAATGGTGTTGTCAATGGATTACATTTAGATAGCATCAACATAACAATACACTAAATTATTATTTATTATTATTATTGTATCCTTTAATTCCTAGTGGAACATAGGGCTTCAGCCGTGCGTCTCCATTGCGTTCGGTTCTCTGCTAGAGTCTTCACCTGACTCCACGTCTGCCCACACGCTTTCATCTCCTCTTCACATGACCTCCTCCAAGTCACCCTTGCACTGACGACCAACTCGCCGCTTCCCTTTCGGGTTCCACTCGAGCAATGGCTTGTCTAGTGATGTCACTTGATGGTTTCCTCAGAGTATGGCCAGCCAATCCATCTCCATTTCTTCCTGTCTATTTGTTTCACAATCGGTTCCTGGTTGGTTTGCTCTCACAGGTCCCTATTGCTGATCTTTTCTGGCCATCTGATCTTGAGTATTGAGCGAAGACAGCTGATGATGAAGGTCTGTAGCTTGTTTGAGATGCTCTTTATGACGCGCAATGCAAGTCTCTGATCCGTATAGTAGCACTGACTTCACATTGGAGTTGAAAATCCGGATGTTATTTTTGATGCTGAGTGTTGTTGACCTCCACACAGACTTGAGAGTAGTGAAAGCTTGTCTGAATGAATATCAGAAAAATTAGGTGAGATGATAATAATAATTCATGAATTTCTAGTCTCCACTGAGGGCCGGCCATGGCAGTAGTAGTGCCGGCTGAAGTTGCTTCTTCTGCACACAGAGCATCAGTTGTTTAAGGCGAATCGCGATAGCCTCTGCTGTTTGAAGTATGCGATATCTGGATGTTTCCGGTAATTTATTTGGTGGTCGGTAGATGGTGGAGAATGATTCTTCAATGCTGGCTTTGTGGCCGGTTTGGACCGGTTAGTCTAATGCCGAACTGTTGATGGTTTTTACTACAGCTTTATTTAACCATACTGGTAGATGTTCCCGAGCTAACATGAAAAATCAAGTTCCTAGAGCAACGGCCAATATAACGCACCCCACCACTAGTGCAGTTGAATTGGTAGATACCATTGGAAGTGACTAGTCAAGTCTAGCTACTTCATCTTTCACTTGAGGAATCATTACCGATCGTGTAGAAAATAGGAGGTGTTGTTCACCAGCATTGAAAGTTCTTTCAACTGATTTTCTTAACTTATTCGTAATTATTTCTCTAGGTATTTCGCCCCTGAATTGCAGTCATGTGTATAAAGGCTTCTTGTTTACGGATAGTGACTAGTCCTTTCCAACTTTCTTTGGTCATATATTATCTGATGAATTTGTCTGGATAGCTATTTTCATTCAAGGTATCATACACAATCCTTAGATCATCTTCATTTACGTCTTCTGAGCATATAGCTGTAACAATCCTTTGGCTGATATTCCTTACTAGGTTTCTTCTGTACTGGAGATGAATGAAGCTATGAAAATATATATTGTCCTGTCCATATGGTTTTTCTCTGCAAATTTATTTTTATACTACCCCATGGTTTTCTCGTGAGAAGGACATCTAGGAAGGTAATTGTATTTTGGGATTCCTCTTAGCACTTGAATTTCATAGCCGAATGTACTCCATTGATTTGGGTTATTATTATGTTCCTATGTGGATTTTCAACTCCAATGTGAAGTCAGTGCTACTATACGGATCAGAGACTTGCACTGCGCGTCATAAAGAGCATCTCAAACAAACTACAGACCTTCATTAACAGTTGTCTTCGCTCAATACTCAAGGTCAGATGGCCAGAAAAGACCAGCAACAGAGATCTCTGGGAGCGAACCAACCAGGAACCGATTGTGAAACAAATAGGCAGGAAGAAATGGAGATGGATTGGCTGGCCATACTCTGAGGAAACCATCAAGTGACATCACTAGACAAGCCATTGCTCGAGTGGAACCCGGCCGAAAGGGAAGCGGCGAGTTGGTCGTCAGTGCAAGGGTGACTTGGAGGAGGTCATGTGAAGAGGAGATGAAAGCGTGTGGGCAGACATGGAGTCAGGTGAAGACTCTAGCAGAGAACCGAACGCAATGGAGACGCACGGCTGAAGCCCTATGTTCCTGTAGGAATTAAAGGATACAATAATATGCGAATCATTATCACAAAGAATGAAGTTGTCACCCATATACAGGCAGTAAGATGAGAATTTTCCAATAAGGTTGTTTCAAAGGTCCATTTTCTAGTTTACTTAGAAAGAAATCTGCCAAAACGGGACCCGATGGGGTAATCACCGCCAACCCATCCACTTGTCTGTAAAGTGTGCCATCAAATTTAAAATTTACATTCATGGTACACCTTAATAAAAATTCTTTTAGGTTTGTCATTTTGATGCCAATATTTATCGACTGGTTATACACTTGTTCACTTATGTATATCATATAAACATATATGTATTATGCATATACAACTGTAGAATCTGATAATGAAGTTATCGAAAAGAATATTCCTCATCTGAAAATTTCACTGGGCATTTTTTATCAGTTAGACAAAATAAACAAAATAACAAGGGATTTAAGTGTAAGCACGACAATAATTAACACTACTACTCCTCGTAATATAATCAGATAAGAATTACCAGGGTAGGTTGAAGGTAACAATAAAATGTTTAATGTACAGATGGACAAAGCTAAATTCTACGGATGGTTATCACCTCAACATATCTAAGTATGTATCTCAGACACTTTATACATATACATAACCTTTTTTTATTTATGATTTTTCATATGATTCATATAATTTGTATGTTTTGGTATGGACGAGGTTGATAGTGTGCCCCCCTTGATTATCCAGACTTTGGAATTCAACTGTTTTTCGAGCTATGTGGGTATATATTCCCGACCCTGGTGTGAAAGACGCTACTAACCCGATCTATACATGTGTGTCCAAACACATGCAGAATAATATCAACAGTGTAATGTAACGTAATTACATGTACAGTTTCAGGGTTTGTGCTAGAGCGTGTTTTTTGGCTTTTTCGATAGTTGTGAGCTGCTTTAGATAGTAGGTTTTGTCAGTGACAGAAATAAGTCTCTGTCATAGGAGTTATTTCCCCTTTAGAAGGTAATTTGATGCATACATGTGTCGGCAGAAGATAAGAGAATGGGTAACAAAATTTATTAAGCAAAAAGACATCATATTTATTCATTTTTAACCACAATAAAAGTCACCTAGGTCAGTGGACAATAAATTGTTATGATTGCTTAGAGAATGACCCAAGGTTAAATAGTGGGAGAAAAAGTTGCTCAGTGAAATCATTTCATGTCCACAACGTACACTAGATCCCGATTTGAGGAATAAGCACTTCTACCTCTGCAGCCATTGGTTTACAACGTTGATTTCAGCCTTCGCCGCTTCCCATCAATCTGTGCCTATATACTCCTCTCAGAAGCACACGCCACAGACATCTTTGTTAGAAAGGGAGTAAATTGTGGTTTCTGGACTGACCTCTAGACATGTTCGAAAATTTCAAGGGATGTCAATTTTCAATTAGTCCATCAGTCAATATTTTATTTCCATCATCTACTGAATTAACATTACAGGTACCTTGAATCTTCTTAGATGGGCATTCACCATGTCTCTCATATATTGCATAGGACAGAAACTGGAGAAGTTTAAACACTACGTTATCTAAGTAGACTTCCTCTGAATCGATCACTTCACTGAACCTTCCTCTCTACGATTCAAAAATACGTTTAAAAATGTGAGTTCATGGCAACTTTCTTCCTCAAATGTAGGGTTAGTGTGATTTTGTACAGAGATAATTCTCTTCAGTAAACATGTCACAACCCCACGTTTATCGTATATTACAACGATACCATCAACGTGTCTTCTATAAAAATGCATTTTTGAGATCAAACCACCAGCCAGACTTTCAGAACGAAACAAATATGCACTCACTAATAATGATCCCCTGTATGCATATTGTTATGCTTAACCTCCTATGGTAATTCTTAACTGACTAAATTACCAAGAGTAGTGTCAGTTATATTTCTGCTTACTCTTAAATCTCTTATTATTTTGTTTATTTTACATAACAGCCCATTTTTTTTAATTTCTGAAGCAAAGTGAATTGGTAAGCAGTTGTGTGATCAAATTTTTCGAAATGTGTTGTGCAGATGCATCATGTTTTTCAAATGAACTCCTCCTTTTAATGATCTTATCGAAATTGATTGAAGGGACTGAATTTACTCACTGTCTGAAATAACTAAATATAAACTAAAATTGTTCTTCTCGTTGACTTAAAGTTTCACATAAACCATTCGTCATTCATATTACTACGGCAGAGGGAAGTTATACAGAACACTAACTGCCTGCAGTTGACTAATATATGCAGTTAACGAGGTGATGACGACATGGAACAGGAAAAATTATAATTCAGTTTTGATTTTCCCGTTAAATGATTGGACCGAAATGTTTGGTCTTTGCTGATATGTCGGCTCCTAATGCGAATGATTCGACGACTTCTGGGGATGAACTTAAAATAACTTGGTGGATGGTGACCAGCAGTGGAATCCAGGCCTCACATTTCGTCCTTTCTGAGAATAGTCATCAGGTGTACCTGCCTTCCCCAGTGGGTGGGGTTGTTACCACAAAGACTCAAACCCAGTACCCATCGTCATAAACACCAAAGCTTTATCCACTAGACCACTTGGGCCCAAACTACTTCAAGTTAATCCTCCAGCATCGTCGAAGCACCAGTACTGGGAGCCGACTTGTCGACAGAGACCGAACATTTCTGTTCAACTGATTAGCGAGAAAATAAAAACTGAATTGGAAATAAATAAAAGCCGACACAACAGCTGGTTCTCGTGGCCAAACCGGTCTAGTTGAAAACGCTTTGGCATTTGGAACGATAGGTATTGAGTTAGAGTCTCAGTGGGAGCATCATCAATGACCGGGGAATGCAGGTGCATCCGACTGACGACTCCCAAATGGGATAAAATGCACATTCTAGATTTCACTGGTAGTCACCATCCAATAAATTACTTAAAAAAAACAACAAACAACTGCCTGAAATATTAATCTAACACTTTTGTGCATGAAAAAAATCAATTTAGCACAGGAGAAACAAGACACTGACGATTTATTTGAAATCCTTTTAGTCATAATTAAAGTTCATTGAAATTAGTAATAATCTACACATTGGAATAGAACCCTAATACCCTAATTCAAAATCACCCAAGGAATGTTTGACATACTAAAAAAAGGAATTCTTATCCTGTAAATGTAGTTAATTATACTGTCAAATATTTACCACAAAATTAGGGTTACGATATAAGACATATTGCTAGTCTATTCAAATACATTAGAATAAATGCATCCAAATACTAGTTCACTTATAATCCGATGTCTTTTGAATGACTTAGCAATATGTCAAATGCCGGTGACCCGATTTTGTTATTAAACTTAGTGGAAATAGTTTTCATGATCGATTTATCACCTCTTTTTGTTCCCATTTATGTACCGGTAACTAATTTTAACGAATGTTGTAGTATCCTAATTTAAGTAATTGTAGATAAACGAGAATATATCATAATTAAAGTGAGGTCATTTAACGTTGGTTAACTCTTCCCCGCACATTTAAATAAAAAATGCGCTTTAAGACTAAGTGGGGTGGTGAACTACTATGATTATTCTTTCTGCTGCTACTAGTAAGACTGTCGCTACTGAGGAAGAAATAGCTTACAATATCACCTTGTAAAAGCAAGGATCTCAAACTGCTGACTCCTGTTAGGCAACCCACATTTATCCAAAAGTTTCAAACCAACATTAACGGTACTTCATCCACTAGAACTATGTGTTGTTGTTTTCTCGTCTAATCCTTCTTCGACTAATAACCTGTTTTTCGGGCGATGGCGGTTCGATATACTTCGACCATCTTATTCCACAAAGATTTGTTAACATATCTTTGAACTTTATATCATACTCCATAGGTAATTAGAAAACACTGTATAAGCATATACAGAAGGCAGTTTTTTATAGCAGGTAATATTTTTCTCATGAATTAATTAATGTGCTGTACATAGTGCTAAATATTCAGTAGTATCGGCTGAGTTAATACCAAAATTTTTCGTTGGTTACAATACATGTTACACATTTTATGATACGTATTCAAGATAGAATATGACCTAGACAGGTCATGCTGTAATAAGCTCAGTGAATTTTATGATGATTTCACCGGAAAACTTATCATTCTAAGTCATAAATCAATCAAGTAAAACATATAAACAAACCAATGTTCTGTAAAACATCGAAATCGGATGAAGGGAAATTCATGTAGCATTGTTCTTTGTGTCAGACAACGTGAAAATCTCAATCAAATGAAAAACCACGCACATAAATGTGTAATCATACTCATATTAAAGAGTTTTGTTCTCATTTTAGCAGCTAATCACTTGGTTAAGTCGACAAGTCATGTTTTACACTGATGATGCAAGTGTAGCCAGTAGATGAGACCTGTGTAGGACGAAACGAGCAGCCCGGAATCGTGTACCAGCCACCGGTAAACAAATAACATTGTGTCACTTATATTACTACATTAGGTTAAGGTGTGCAAACTTTTAGCTGAATAGCTGGACACTAATGAGACGACCAAAGCTGGTTTTCTAACAATTAGAACATGGTCAGTAACTCTCCACGACTGTTTATAAATGTATATATATATATATATATATATATACTCCATATAAATATTTGTGTATATTTAATAACTATAACGTTAAATTAAGTAGTCAGTTAATTCTCACGATGTTAAATGACAGTGTACATGGTAAAACAATGACTGATACATACAGATTTCAGTCACCATTTTAACCTAATTTACAAATATTACGCTATGCGCGTGATAACTATTCAACATTTACAGCATAATAGTCTGACAAAATTTGTTATTAAATTGATATAAAACTGATGCATAGACAAAAGGTAGAAGGTTAGTTGTAAAAGCAAACAAACAAACAGGAGTAGTTCCAGGTTAGTAGACTGAAAGTTCATCTTAAACTTTTTATGATAATGTTGATTATAAGTTAAAATCAGTGTCTACTGATGGATGACGCATTCACTGGTTGCTGTTTTACTGTCATATTATTGATTACTCACGAGTGTAATAAATATCACAATGATATTTTGAAAATTTTTTTTATCAAGGTTGAAAGTTGTTTATAACTCACGTCTAACAATGACTATCTCTGCATGTGACTGCAGAATATTTATCTTAAAGATTCTAAATGTGTTTGATAGTTGCCTCGCATAATGAAATTTAGAAAGTCGCTGCACAACCTTCGATTGTAAGTCTAATCCAGCCATTATCTCCATTATGTGCTCCTTAAAAAAGATGTGAATTTACTACATTCTGAGTTAGTAATCTTCGGGAAAGTCATCTGCATGGAAGGGCGTATTGATAAGTGATTAGCTATTTTCCCATTGATTGGTTTTCTGTTGAAAATCAAACTTTTTCCAACTCTGAGTTTCTTTCCTTAGTTCGTCTTATTGTAGTGACACCAATGAATTAAGTATTAATAACTGTTGTGAATAAATGACTACGTTTTTGGTCCTTGGAGTTTCTATTCAAATCCATTTGGTTTTTATGCTATCACTGCCTTGAACAGCCTTAATTCTAGTATGATGTATACCTAAGGTGGCTGCCATGAGTAGATGAGTTCACCTAATTGTATTTTCTCCACTTTTGTTTTTGTTTTTCTCTTTTTGTTATTGCGGTCCATGTCATGTAAAGTCATTTTCTTCTTGGATCTTTCTGTCTAGTGTAATTAGTTCGGTGAAGAGATATTTTCCTGAGAGTTCATTTTCTTTAGCTGTGTTATTGCACTTATATACAATTTTTCACGAAAAAGACTGTTTAGCAGATGAAAACTATTTAAACATTGGAATATTAACAACCTGCTTTAAAGAACTACTGTCGAGGTATACTCCTAATGTAAAATTCACTTTCAGTGACACCATTTCCAGATGAAAGGATGGAACTGTAATGGGATCTTCTTTGCGTCCCTCACTAGCAGATTGTTTCATAGTAAGACTAGGGAACGATTATTTAAGGTAGATTATTGATAATAATAATTATTATAACCTCAATCATCTGTTACAGTTATTTGACAACTGCCGTTCAGCATTAAATTTCACTGTTGAGTCAGAAAACGATTCCGAAATTCCTTTTCATTATGTGGAACTAACAAGAATGTCCATAGGGAACTCAAGTGAAATGATCAGTTGACAAGTTTCTACAGTTGGGTGATTGTTGAAAGAGAATAAAGTTTAATTAAATCTCTTGCTAATTGCATTCGACGCGCACGTAGCCCTGATGTTCCAGAAGAAGAACTAGACGTAGAAGAAATCTCCATCTGAAATGGATACCCACTGAAATTCATTGACGAGAACATCAAAACACAGGTTCGGAGAAACGAAACACTGCATTTGTGAAAAGAGAAAGTTCACATGAACTGTGGTTTCAAGGCAGACTTAACGTGTGATGTCCTTAGGGTGAGAATTCCATCATATCAGAGAAGAATATTCTTCACAGTAACGATAAGAATAGTGTTCTCAAGTCATTCACTGGTTTACAGAAGACTGAAAGACAAGATCTCGCATCTGACTACCGCCGTGTGCATATTTCAGCCTACCAGTTTCCGTAGAAGCAGGAACATTGGTCGTTCGGCATGTACTTAGTACAAAAAGGTTCAAGAACATTATCGTGTATGGTTGCAGAAAGGCAGTATTGGATGTATAAGGAGTGCAATAATTGAATACCTTGTCAACAATGGATATTCCATCTCAAAAAACTCATTCTTTAAAGTCTTCTACAATGTGAAGAATAGCCTTCCAGAGACAATACGCTTTCGTCTCTTTTGCACTGCTGAAGCGCTAACCAATAGATAAAGGGAAACCGGATCCATGTATACAAAAGCAAATTGTTCAGCGACTTCTGCCATCACGGTAAATACCTTGTTATTTTCTACTAACGTGATTTTGATTGTTTGTTCTTTAGCTCTTTACAAATCTTGTACATCATTCAAATTCTTACATATTATCACATTTTTATTCGCTTCTATGTGCATCCTGATTACAATTCATTCAATAAATTACTGCTCTTACCATATAAATCTAGTACACTTGTTAAGCTCCTCTTATGCACTGACTAATAGTAAAAACTGTGATTATGACAACTCATCACTTTTGTTATTACCCTCTTTCGCAAAAATATTGTGTACGAATGCGGTAATATAAGTAGGGAAAATGAATTCTCCAAAAATAAACTTTTCACTGGACTACTTATTTTGTTACTTTTATTAATGCAGTTAAAACATATTATATATGTATATATGCCACCCTAACAAGAGACTTGTCAAACTTGATAAACAGACAAAGATTGAACGCTGCAATTAAAAAGACTTTTTCGCAGCTAAGATCATAATAATTGAGAATGTGAAGTCCAAATACCCATCTAAGCCCTTAGAACACGCCAAAAATGATGTCACATCCCACTGTATTTACCAGATTCAACGTACGTGTAGACAAACACACATAGGGAGGACTCACCAGTCCATGCAATTAAAGGGCTTCAGAAGCAAATAGAATCCCAATAACCCATTAATGGTGAGAACAGGAGACCTAGCTCCTCTATTGCGAAACATATTATACAGACAGGACATAAAACTGTTGTTTACACATCTTTTAAACCGATGTAAAGAACGTGCTTGGAGCGTGTCTTAAATTTTATGAAAGTCCCAACAATTAGAAAGTTGAAACCACCTTTATGCATTGAAAGCAACTATTCGTCATGACACTAAACCTTCCTTGATATACTTTGTTTTGATACCACTGTACATGTACGACTACTTCGTTTATTTAGTTTAGCGACCCTCAATGTTATTTTGACCTTCAGTATGTACTTTTGACTTTACCTACGTATATTTCCTCACCTATTAACTCTTCATTAATTTCACATATAGTCCTATGACAGTTCCGTGTGTGATCAGATTGTTCAAAATGTGTTGCGTAAATACATTACACGATTCAGACAGATTACGTCTTCTTATCGATTTTCCAAATTAATTTTCTAGAAAATTCTCCCTAACAAGATATAAAAATATATACACACTTACACTTCAGCTACCTTGTTATCTCACCATGACACTCTCATAATATGCTTGTTGAGAGACAAAAGTATGTTGCATTTTATGCTGACTTTCATTTACTAAAGATTATAGGTTTTATGCAGCTGATGAGAACCGACGAAATAAAATGGATTCATCTAATTCTGCACCGATGTCCGTTCTTTCTCTGCTCAAATTTAGAAAAGAAAATTCTTGTATGATACATATTTGTGTATGAATTCGGTAACCATAGCTTTTATATTTGTGTTTACAATGGTAGCTGTGCAAGAGAGTTTCAAAGCGACATATTTTGTGTTCAAAGCAATGCATACAAGTAATTGAAAATCTCCCACTAGATCTCGTGTAGAGCGAATTTTGTCAGGTAACGGTTAAAGTGATATAAGTCATTAGCATAAGAAGAAGAAACTTTACCTTTACCTTCATACTGGACTCTGATTGACTTTTGGTAAGTCTGTTATTACTGTTGGACTTTATGATATTTAGCAGGGATAGAACAAGCATTGGTGCGGAATAATATTGATCCATTTATTTCGTCGGTTCTTGTCAGATCTGCACACCTCACAGTACTTAATAAAACTACCTATAATACGTGCGTCGGTGGCACAGCATTAGAGTGCTCACCAACCACGCATGTTGGCTCGGGATTCGACCTCAGGCCGACGCATTCCATTAACTCGCTAAGCCAGTAGTAAGGCTGGCAAGGAGAGAAGGTTGGGTATGAGACAAGCAACCTCATCCCGTAAAAATAAAGACCACTGCGACTGGAACTTCAAGCCTCTAGCTTGAAGCCCTAGGTTCCACTGGGAAAGTTAAGAAATAAAATAAAAATAAGTAATAAACTATAAAACATTTCAAAAATACATTTAGTTTATCACTGGAAATCAGTCTTCCAGGAAAGGTTGTTGTAAGGACGTCTTCGTGAAACAAATCATAAGGACGATAAGGTCACGTAAAAAGTGAGCAAATTTATTGTTGTGGTTGTGATAAGTGAATGATAATCGCGCAGTCAGAAATAATAAAATACAGTGATTAGAACTCATAAGATTGGAAAGTCAAGTGAGTGGTGAGTATGAAGTCGGATGAAAAGTTCTTCATGTAATTACACGCTGAGTTGAATTCAAAAGATCGAAATTTAAGTCTAATGTATTAGCAGAGGGAAAAGTGCATAGCGAGGGGGGAGAGAAAGTGATGAAGTCAAGACAACAAATAGTTACTAAGGCAAGAATTATTAGGGCAGTTGAAGTCCTATGACTGATTCCTTTCGAACACATAGATCAGGTTTCAGTCGTTTTATTGCTATAGATATGAACTGTTTTGACTCCAAATTACTATGAATGTTTCCAATCAGCCCAGTCGGTGTCTATCAGCTATCTGGCAATTTCCAAGTTTAAACTGTTCAGTTCCTTTAGTTGAAGTCTCTTTGGTAAATGTTCAAAAAATCTGACATAGGTCTTTCTTTCCCTTTCCCTTAGCTTAACTGCTCCCATAAATACGCATAAATGGATATACACAGTTGGAGGTAACAAATGAGGGGTGCTTGCCAATTTTTGACTGTGCTGACAAACAGGATGTCATATTAGACAGACCTGGTCAGTGCTGTACTTAGACGTTCGTTTGTCATCCTCAAATAATCATCATCTTTGAGTTAAGTTGAACAAAGTTAGGTTTCTTGATGACTGTAATTCTGTCTAGATTTTTGCATTCCATTTTGCAGTATTTGAGATCACTCCATGTGTCCTTGTGATAAAATCATCTTCTCAGTGTCCCATATTTTCTTCTCTCTAAGCTGATATACAGGAAGATGAAACTCCCACTGTCTTCTTTGAAGTTCCACTATGAAAGCATCATTTTCACATGAGTTTGTCCCTCCATGTTATCTGCTGTATGCAGCCGATGAGAACCAACACAATAAAATGAATCTAAATTATTCTGAACCAATGTTTGTTCTATCTCTGCTCAAATTTATAAAGTTGAATTCCTGAATAAAATTTTTAATAAAATGCTTTACTTATATGGTCTGCATTAAAGTACTAGTGGAAAGCAGCTTGTATAATTCATTCCTAGTGTTATCAAGTCATCTGCATCAAATTAGCCAATGGAGTCGATTAGTCCTTGTCCTCAATGAATTTTATACTTCACTTGTAGACCTTCTTAGTACCAAAAGTATATGAGATGAACAGTCGTGCTGGTTTAGTATTTAATGGTAAAAATCATTTGAGGATATTACTGTACACCTAACGTGCCCAATATCTTATGAACTATGTGAGACCAATGGTCAACACAGAATAAAATAACTAATCACAATAACCGTTTATAATACTTATTTTTGATTCACTTTTGATTTTTCCGTTGACTGATTGGAATGTCCGGCCTCCACTGACATGTCGGCTCCTTGTGCGGATGCTTCGACGACGTCTAGGGATTAATTTGAATTAATTTGATGTATGGTGACTAGCAGTATGAATCTGAAACTATAAGTACTGGGTTGGAACCCCATTAGGGAATGATGGTACGTCCAGGTGACGAGTCCTAAGTAAGACGAAACGTACATACTGGATTCCAGTGGCAGTTACCATCCACCAAACTAAATCATTGGTAATTCCTATTTATAACTTTATTATGCGATCGGTACTTGCAAAAATGCTGACAGCCACCTGAATGAAAATTATGTTCTATCTACCTTCCAACCCTAAACTTATAACTGAGTTTTATTTTCAACTATTCAGGTAAACCTCGTTCAGTGATCCCTTCCTCTCATTTGTTTAGATCTGTTTACCCAGTACTGTTTTGTAATAATGTTTTACCAGAGAAGGATGAGGGTTTAGCAATCACATTGAAGTTTAGTTTAGTCAATTTATGAAATTAGATGGAAATTCATGTGTTTAATAAACAATTCGCTATCCTGGAAATTAAATAGCAAGATAACATCTAGCCAACATGTCCACATTCATAAAACAGAGGCAAGCTTATCAGATTTAACTGTACGACCGGATAGATAATTTAGTTTTACACTCGCAGTCGTAAAACGTTTTCTTTTAAAGGCTTCAAACCAGTGATTCATCTCGGATGTAAATACAGTCTCTGAAGATCTTTACTAATAGGTTAATCAGATTATTTCAGAGAAAAATGATCTGCGGGACTGCTTTTATATTATATTAGATGGAATTAAAACCTGAATGGCGGTAGGATTTCAACTACTGGTATGAAGAATGTTATCCCAGCACTCTACCAGCTGGATTGAAGACTTAGGCATTAACCATGTGTTTACTTTATATCAGTCAATGAGAATTTCGTAAAGCATTCATTTGAAATGGAACTAAATAAATGTGTTTACTTCATTACTATGCTGAATGTAAAATTAGGTATACTCATGCCATTTTCAAATGTACTGAAGAAGATTGGTGACAGTGGGTCAGAGAGCACTTGTTTGGTAGGTGGGAGACCCATGGTATGAAGCGTACTCCTATCGACAGTACATTACACGTAGTAGAGTGTGTATAAATTCTGTCGTGATCTTGATGGGTGATAGGAAGTTTAAATGAATTTCTTTGTGAATCTAGGTATATGGTGTTGACTGATACGTCTACTTACATATTTATGACAAACCATGATGAAAATTGTGTATTACATGAATATATAAGTCACAGAAGAGAAGACCGAATAGGAAAGGTTCATTTTTAGCCATCTCAAAGGATTCGTCAGTTAGATATTCATTATTAAACTTATAGAGTAAAATTTCTGGAGACAAGTTCCACTAAAACAGGCTTTTCTATGCACCGAGTTCAGGGTGATCAAGAATGCTCTGACACCGGGTGGAAGCTCACCACTGCACCTCGGTGGGTTACAACTCGCAACGGACAATAATTGGATGCGCTCGGGTGAGTAGTTTTTTCAGCGGGAGGGCCTCATGGTCCTCCTTTATTTAGTACTTTGGTGGCACAGCGGTTAGGACTCTCGCCGAACATGCACGTGGTTCGAGGTTGGATCCACTACCAACGCACACCTGATATCAATGCTCAGCTTGCAATACTTGAACTACCGACATCACATGCTGAAAATTCCATAATTGTACCAGAATACTGTGTGGAATCAAGCTATAATCAAAAATTTAAAAAAATTACGTTTGCTTTTAGCACAGAGCTACAATGGTTCAAAACTTGTTATTAAACATTTAAGTAGTGAAAGGATAATGGCGGAAAAATGTGATATTAAGGGGAATAACAGTCGCCCTTTTTCGTCACATACAATTAATACAACATGAAGAATTTGTCTACGGATAGTAAGACATCAAAATGTTAGACAGAGGGGATAGGCAAACAGCAAACTCATCTTTAGGTCAATTTATATACTACTCAAATACACTAATATTAAATCTCGAGCGAATATGTAAAATATGTAGTCACTTTAAGCTTGACACACAAATGTGACACTGAATGGTGGTCATAACCGGTAAATTTTCATCAGTGGATTCTAATCTAGTTGTTGAAAAAAATGTCTATAAAGCTGCACTTGAGAGTAGTAAACTTAAATTTACATAACTTTTTAAGTCCTCATTGACTTGTCCTGCACTAGGAATAACTAACTGCCTAGTGAGATTTTGTTCTGAGTTGTTTTCTATCTGATATCGTTTCAGAATTTGAAGTTATTTAATGATGGTGAATATCAATGGAACACCATCACTCCCTACAGAAACAAGTATATCCAAATGACAAGTCCCTATTAAGGTGAAGTAAACATCCTAGATCCCATTACTAACCAGACCTTACAGAAGGGTCCTTGATAGTAGCCAACATGTCGGCTGTGATCAAACATTTTGCTCCAGTGAAAGTAGTTATAGGGAAATAAAAATTAACCCAAGCAAGTTACTTGAAGTTATTCATTTATATCCAGATACTGTTTGAAGGATTTATGCATTATAGACATTAGCTGAATTATATTCAAAGCGTGGGTACCAGTTTTTGTTCTTCTTGAGTTTTTGAAGACTCCTAATGAATTCTACTAATAAATCAAAAAGAACACATTACCTCAAGCGTTAACCTCGCCTATTCTATGTCCTTATAGAGTATTTGACTGAAAATTCAATGAAAACCATGCGCATTCTCTTTCAAGTGTTTGTAGGTCACTTCCTACTATTTCATTTTGGCCAGTTACCGATCAGACTAGCAGATTGGAACAGGAATCACATTACTGACTTTGATTTCCTACCACGCTTCAGCGTAGAGTGTCTTTTTTCTTTTGAATGACTAAAGCCTGTACAAGGTACAACTTGGTGGGCTGTTTAAATCACTGGACTACCTAAATTTTCTGTCCATCAAAATGAATTGTATTCACTCAGCTTCATATTGTTATAAGCATCTAATTACAACAATGAGTTGCAATTTATGCTCGCACACAATTTAAAGTAAGTTTCTACCTATTGCCAAGAATTTTTCGAAGGAATTGAGGGAACAAGAGAGACTTCGGGATGGAACAGATTATCAATTCTTATATTATTTGAGTATTCTGCACAAGAAGTAAATACCTGGCTATGAAAGTCCCTGAAAGGAAGATGCTATTTATGTATTTCTGAGGTATCATTTGTGTTAGTAATAATTCAAGGCCACTTCAATGATTTTTATGCGACTATTTACTAGCATACACTTTAAATCACAAATTTAAGTTTATAAATATACCAGACAAAGAATCTTGTCGGTTACATTAGAGAATATTTTCCCTTGTCATCCGCCAAACACAATAGTTCAACTTTAATCTAATTGCAGTGCGCTAACCTCATACCTCAAACATTTCGGTTGTTTTGCACATATAAACAATTGGGATGATACAATAAATGTCTCAAAGTTTCTTACTAGGAAAGTGTGATGCAGTTTGTAACCGTGAGTCCGACATATTCTTTATGGAATATTAATCTCTTATAGAATACAACATTTTGATTTCTCAAGCTACAGATGAATAACACGAAGCCCTGCTTGGAATTCAGGCAAGGGCAAAGTTAAACTATCATGGTCAAAGCTCCAGTTACCTTGAACAACCAATCAATATTCAGATGCAATAAAATCGCAGTCTTTGGAAAAGGTATTAAAAACATTGCAAACATGATATTACACCATGTAATTATCGTTTATGTGCAATATGAATTTCTCCCAGTCACTACACAGATGGTCTGAGATTTACTATTATTTCTGCCATTGTTCTAAACCCTAATGTGACAAAACATAATCCTACCTAACAGTATAAAACTACAGAAAAAGTACCTAGAGAATAAGTGGAATACTGTATTTGCCTTCTCCAGGTTCAAAAAGGCAGGCATGATTTTATTTGGAACTACCTTCTATTGTATTCCCTGAATCTGATTGGTTCCTGAAGGTCAAACCTTGAAAAACCTTGGTTGTGGCTATGATACTTTAACTTAGCATAGGCAAGTTTACTTTAGTTTATTACATAAGCAAAAATCCGTTTGGAGGCAAACCTTTTGTTTTTCAGGCTTTGAGAAATTATTTATATTATTCTTGAAACAATTGTTTTGTTTCTCTATTTAATTATTGCCACCTTGAATTGTGTCTTTTAACTGAGTTAAATTCTTTATAAAGAAACTTGTTTATCTCTCAGCTAAATCGAATTTAGTATTTTTCAAAAGTTTTGTATGAAAGCATTGAAAATAGCATTTATGTAGCAATATTTTTTAATGTAACAATTAGTTTGAAAAATTTTTTATGTGAAAGAGTAATATGATTTCGGCATCATATCTAATTGCTATTCTGATTGGTTAAAAGTGATTATTACCTACACGCAGTAAGAACCAATTATATTTCTAGGTTAAATGACAATAGAGTTCATTTAAAATTGGAATGTATTATTGGTTAAAATTAATTAGTAAACAATTTGGTTAACTAGTTATCCTTTTCTGCTCACGTTTGATGACTTTAACAAGATGATTTAATCGCACTTTACTATGGAGATTATAATGACCTACCCATTCGGTAGTAATGACTGAAACAACACGGAAAATTGTGGTTGTTGGAGATGGTATGGTTGGAAAAACTGCTTTACTGTCAGCATTTGTAAATGGTGCATTTCAAGATTATTATATTCCCACTGTATTTGAAACATCAGCTAAAGAAGTTGAACTACCAGATGGTCGTCATATAACTTTAGGCTTATGGGATACTGGTGGTCAGGAGGAATTTGATCAAATTCGTCAACTAGCCTATCCTGGTGCCAGTTTAATTCTACTGTGTTATGCTGTAGACTGTCCAACTAGTCTCGAAAATATTGTACATACATGGCTTGATGAAGTAAAGTGTTACTGTCCACATATACCACTTATCTTAGTCGGATGTAAAGCTGATAAACGTGTAGTTCCTAAAGCAGGGAATTTGAATAACTCTGCATCGAATGCAACACAAAACATGCTTATTGATCCAAACGATGCAGTCAAGGTGTGTAAACAAATCGGTGCACAGATTGTTATCGAATGTTCCGCATTGACAAGATCTAATGTGAATTCCATATTTGAACTAGCTGCTCGTATTATACTGGATACAGACAAAGAAAGTATGCGATCATCGAAATTTTGTAGTATCCTACCTATTCACAGGAAAAAATCAATTTCATCTAATGGTGCCGTAGCTGGCAAGTCAATCATTACACGTCGAAGCTCAGAATTGAAACGACGTATATCTAGTTCAAATTATTTTTGTTTCCTAAGAAGACGATGAATTGTTCAGCATTCAGATGACTTTGTTGTATCTTCAAAGAGTTATACAAAGCATAGTTAAATGATGTCTTTCGTTTAATTATATATAAATATATATTTTATCTGAAGCCGGAACAATGTTACTCTATCTAAGGAGAAACAAATGTCTTTCACTAGCTAACACACGGGAACTAATGTGCATATCAGGAGAATAAACCTACTCAAGGAATATTTATATATATCCTATATGAATGGATCCAGTCTGTGTTTCAAGGTAACCTTGTACAAGTTTAAGATTAATAAAGCATAACCATATATCAGGAATTTTCTCCTTCTTTCTGACAAAAGATTATGTACAGTTAATTATTGTTATCTGACACCAGTAGAGAACAATAAATATCACCTTGTGGTAAGTGTTTTATGTTGATGAATGCTTGTATTATTACACTTAAACGTTAACATACTAAATGTACTCATACGTAATATTAAACATGTACCAGTGAAGTCTATTTGACTTTGTAATAATGTATAATTTTGAACAATGTGTTATTATTACTATTATTATTATTATCATTATTCACTAATGAATATTCTTGTCACGGTCATTGTCATTGATTCACTTGTCTTATCACATTTATACTCACAGTTCTGATGATCTTCTGTGTTATTAGTTTTGTTATGAGATTTAAATGAGTTATTATAAATCGTTGTACAATAGGAAGTTTTACTCTCTTCTCTTTCTGTTGACAATGCACTTTGGAACTGGGTAGTCTGGATTTTATTGTTGCGTACGCAAAAGAACTGTAACAAGTGTTCTGTTTTGGTGATTTATGAAGGGGAACTTAAGGGTTATAAATAACCTGTAGACAGTTTACCAAGAATACCATATCACACGTTAAAGTGTAAAATGAAATGAATTCGTATTAACGCCTTCAACAGCAAAATCTTTTAAACAATTTTATTCTAAGACTAAGAATATTGCATATGTTGAAATAGTGGAGTTCAAGTGTTGGTTTGTAGGGATTTGATTGGTTACAGGATTTTCATCATGAGCTGACAGAAGGTCCTGGGTTCGAATCCCGGTGGGTGCGTACTGATGAAGAGTCCCAAACTAGGACGAAAAAGCTGTCCAGTACTCTCAGGTTTTCCAATGGTTCTCTAACTAATGTCAGCTCATGATGAAAATCCTGAAATAGTGGAGATTTGTAGCTCGGGATGAGAACGTTTTGATAAATTCAGTGGTGTATTTGCCATTAGGCCCAGTGCTGGAACTTCCGTAGTCAAAAATCAAGGCTAAGAAGCACATCAACGAATTTACTGAGGATGCTGTGTACTACTGAGTAGTTGAATACTATTCACATCAACCAGTAGTTCATGCTACCCAGGTCGAAGTAATTTAAGCAGCCGATGGCTGTTTCCACTGTTTGGGGTCAAGCTTACCAGTGTCGTAGCCAGTTTAATCCATTTCAGAACTACTTGAATTCTCACTACCTACTTCATGATATTTTCGGTGTTCGCGGAACTGAGCAGTTGGTCTCACTGTTCTTTTAAAGAGTATCCCTCGCTAATGGCACAAGTGCACATTAAATGAAAACGATTTCACATAAATTCACTAACATATTCACGTTTCTATACTAAAATGAGAAACTATGCTGGAGAATATGTAACACATTCTCAGCGAAACTGGATGGTAATACGTTCTCGTCCCACTGAGTCATCATAACTTATATTTATGTGAATAAATCTAAGCATTGGTCATCAAAATAGAAAACCACTTGTCATCCATTCTGACAACCATAAGCGACAATTAAAAATACAGCCGGAATGATTGTGTAATCACACAGAAAATGATTTATTTCAGACTGATAAAGATTGATAAGATGACAGTGTGATTACCCCAGTAATTTCAACAATGTTTTCACTAGTAATCATAGAGATAAACAATGCAAACTTGCAAGCTGTTATCTATTAGCTTTGCAAAGCATACAGAATTTATGAGAAGAGGTAAATAGACCCCCTAAAACATGAATAATGCAACTGATGAAAAAGAATGCACATTACTTTTTGTTTACCTGGTATGACATAATTCCTATTAAATTGTTTTGTTCCATTAGAGAGTATGGACCGATGCGTTAAGTGGGCTTTATCATTATTTAATGTCTAGTATGCCTTTTTACTGACCGAATAAATGTTTTAACCAGATGAAGAGAACCTTTAGGGTGAAATGAATACATTTGTGTTTGTGTGGTGTCTGTTACTTACAAGATTTATCAGTAGCACATCAAGAGACGTTCATCAGCACAAAATATCGAATAGCGGAGTGATAGACTTATTGTCAGAGAGAGGGAGCAAATGAAGCAGTTTTGTGGCAGAAGAGGGGAGAAGCAAAAAGAAGACAAAGAAACACAATACGAAGGGTGGAAATAGCACAACGTGGAAGATCTGTGAAAATAACGACTTTCAAATAAGGTATACATAATTTCACTTGTAACCGGGGTGGAAAAGAGACTTGGCAACAGAATGTTGAGTTGCACTTTGATATACACATTTCGAGAAATTATGTATACCTTATTTGAAAGTCGTTATTTTCACAGATCTTCTGCGTTATGCTACTTCTACCCTTAGTATTGTGTTTCTTTGTCTTCTTTTCGCGTCTCCCCTCTTTTGCCGCAACGCTGGTTCATTTTCTCCCTCTCTCTTCCTCTATCACTTCACTATTCGATATTTTGTGCTGGTGACCACCTCTTTATATGCTACTGATAAATCTTGTTGGTAGCACACGCCACACTCGTAGTTAAAATTGTACAGTTATTATTTTGCAGGGTTCTGAGTGGAGCATAAGGATTCAGAAATACATCTCCATTTCATTCTGCCCTTTGAGGCCCTCTTTAGCTGGTCCCACGACTGCCCAAAAGCTCTCATCTCGTCACACTATCTTCTCTACATTAACCTTGGATGCTCAATTCGTCACTTCCCATTCGGGTTTCACCTGAAGTCCTGATGAGTAATGTCACTCAGCGATCTCCTCAGGATATCATAAACTTGGCTACGTTTGAATTTACAGCCTCTTTTTTGAGTAAAAGTAGAAGCTTCACCTCGAGTTTATGGATGAACTGATGTGGATATCCATGTTCAGTCAAGTCTTTTCTCCGAAGGCTTATCTGTTGTTCCGTACAATTACAGTTAAATTAAGCATCTTGGTTGTTTATAGCATATTATCAAATTCTTCTGATTATCAAATTTTTTAGTTGACTATTCCAGATCAGCTTTCTAGTAATCGATACCCTCAACTTTCCGTCAGTCTTCTTCATTAGCTTTTCACGGAATGAAGATATTTCAAATCCCTTTCCTCCTTACAACGGTGAAATTTAGGTGGATGGAAGTTACTAAATATGTGCAATATATAATTCATATCAATACCACAGCCAACATACTTCTTGTACAGTTGGAAATCAGTGATTTTATGCTTAAGTGAACCACTATGCACAGTGGCGACTAATGGATCCAGCCGAGACCTTACGCCACTTCAAAGTGTTACTAAATGTGCTTCTTTAGTAGTAATACCTGTAAATTTGCTTTTGGTATTCAAACACTTAAGTAAATGTTATTCATCTATTTACATAAAGAAACATTGATGATATTTCCTTACCAAAGTGTGGAAGTGTTTAGATCATATGATTCTCCCTAATCAATTCAGAAATAACCAGTGTTAATTATGTGTTATTACAGATTACTTGGATCAATTATTAGTATTTACCACATTGATCTAGTTAATGAACTTTATTCACTAACGTACATAGTTTGTAAATTAATACATTAGTAAATAGTATTTATCATGTGGCGAAACAATGATTTTATAAATCATCAGCAGTCAAGATCACCTTTTCGTTTACATTACAGAAGAAGAAAGTAGCAGCAATCGACGTAAATTTGTTTTTGATGAGTTCATTTTATTTTCTGATGTTCTTATCAAATATCCCTATTGTATGATATTCCGTGATATTAAATTACAAAGTATTGGTACAAGGTTACAGTATACCTTATACTATGCAGTCTGTTCATTAGTCTAGTCCTAACAGCTGACATTTAACATCTAAAACTGTAATCGCAGGCAACAGCAATTCGAAATCTTCAGATGTTATATATTTCCATAAAGTTATACATGAGTCTGATCATGTAATAGTGTGTGGGTGGTTGAATAAACGTGGAAAAAGAACAGTTGTGGAGACCTTGTGTATACCTTCCCAATCAAAATGTAAGTTTTATATTTAGGGAGAAGCTAAACAGTCAGTTCATCTTGAAGATTTACTATATCGTATGTAGTCTGCTGTAGAAACATCGATAAGAACAGTCAGTAATTTTGAAGTAAACATCAGTACAAGCCATTTAGATTCCTATGCTCTCATCTCAGCCGACCGATGCTAGGATACCAGTATCGTTGGGCTGTGAACATGACGATGAAATGAAGCTGCCCATACCCTAGCCTCATACAAGCTCCAACAGTTATCAATAAAATGGAAATGAAGATATAGGAAGTGGTATCAGGGCTAGACGACGCCCTTTAACTACCGAGGCTTATCAATGCTACATGAAAGCAGTGTTGAACTAAGTGACCTCCATGAAGGAAGAAAACTTCTCAGACAAAACGAATGCAGTGCTTGTGGATCACGCCAAGTGTGATCTACCATGGTACTGTATTCACCCATCATCCAACCCCATCCAGAATAATATTGTGTTGTTGGTCCTCCAGTGTCAGTTAGGTTAGCGATAACTCTATCTACCATAAAAACACGGGAACAGCAACATTGTTTCCGCAACCTGTAGACTATCCCACTTCATAAGAAAGATAATAAATCTTCCTGTGGTAATAACAGACGATCAGCTTGACTAACACTGTATCTAAGATTCTAGGTTTCACAGCCCTTTGAATACTAAGTGAGTGTCAGGAAAATGATCTGCTAACTAAGACGCCTTCCAAGCTACCTGGTATTAGAAATAAAATGATAGGTTTGTAAAATGAAATCAAATAGATACTCACATTCAAAGTATGAGGCGAACCTATTGATATTGTTGAGAGTGTTTGTCAACATTACTGCAGTTCAATTAGAAGGTGAACTAGTTTTGAAGATGTTGCTTATTCAAATAATCCAGCACTGGCTTCCAGATTCAAACCCCACTTTACCAATTCTACGTGGATAACAGGACGGTGTGCATTACAGAGTACTTTTTTGACGTCTTTAAGCCATTGGTGATATCAAATCGGTAATACTGTGACTTGAATCTTGAATGCTTAAGGTTCATCTTAAACTATTTAGTTTACGTACATATAACTGCATACTTTGTGTTACCAATTCAGCTAACTATCCACATTTCAACTTGTTTTTCTGCCTCTACACCGAATTCGTCTGAATTCACCTCTGGCAAGCTTGACTGACTTCAAATGTGAGAAACAAACATCTGGTGTGCAGATCACTTCCATCTTCCCAGTGATCATCACTATCTGTTGACAGCAGTTAGTAGTGAATGCCTGATTTCTTACTTAAGTTAGTTATGCATATTTTTTTCTAGGGATGTAAAGATACTGACCCTATTAAGATAGGTATTGCTTTGTAAGATCTAACGGACATTAGCCATAGAACACTTCATAAAAATGTCAGCCAACAGAAAGATCAGATGAATTTCGATTTCAGATACTAAAGAATGTATTGGGGAAGTGTTATGACAAAGAAGCTTCTTCATTAGCCATTAAGTTATGATTTATCCGTGTACTGAAATAAAAATCCTGTCGGACATTTGTGGCTTAATTTTCTGAGGTTAGGTAACCAACCAGGTTCATTTATTTATGGCTTAAATTTCTGACAGTTCTGTAAGTACAGGGTACTGTGTCTTTTATCTCGTAAAGTTTATCGTTCGATCGTTGCTTTTTTCAGTCTGACTTTTATGTCTGTCTTAGTGTGGGAGATATATTTCAGGTGATCAGATGGTTATAGGGTCGTGTTCTGGAGGCGTCCTCTAGTCAAGTTAGACGAACCCCACAATTTCGTATCACTGCGTTATAACAGGAAACAAACTTGCAAACAGCTGGTCGACAAGAATTTTCGAAACAGAATATTCGTAGTACTGTTCACGTAAGTTAAGTGTATGAAACAGATAGGTCGGAAGTGAATTGATAGATGAGTGAATTACTGGCACGTTGAGGAATAAGTTGAGCCAACTACACCAGGTGTTTATAGCCAACTAGAAATGTGATTCTGCCCTACACAATCTAATTTAATGCATAATTCTGAAGGATGACTCGTCAAGCCAGCCCAAAGATCAATTATACTGCCTTCGTGAATTGAAATTTGCCTACAGCACTTCATTTTAACATAGAAAAATCAGGTAAATTTAATTATTTTTATAAAATGATTCCTTTTAACATAAGAATTTCTGCTATATTCATTTAAATGTTATAAAAAAGAGTGGACGTTAATCACTAGTACCTGACCTCAATTTAGCTATAATTTGTCGGCTATCATCAATTGTTTGACTCAATCATATACTCTTTTCTAACAATGTTCGTCTATAGTCAGTACCCTGCATATGCATGTTTTCTCATGCATGCTAATGCTAATTGTGGAGTAATACAATAAGCTTGTGTGTTTTATGTGAACGGATGCTGTTATTGTTAAAAGAGGTAAATTATTATTTATTATTATTGTTTCCTTTAGTTCCTAGAGAAACATAGGGCTTCATCCGTACGTCTCCATTGCGTTCGATTCTCCGCCAACGTTTTCACCTGACTCCACGTTTGCCAACATGCTTTTATCTCCTCTTCGCATGAGCTCAGACGACCAACTCGCAGGTTCCGATTCGGGTTCTACTCGAATGATGGCCTTGCGTGTGATGTCACTTGATGGTTTGTTTTCTCAGAGTATGGCCAATTTCTGCATATTTGTTGCACAAGAGGAAAAAGTAATTCATAATAATCACACCTTGTTTGCCAACAGAGTGGTAAACATCCAGGTAATTCCACCAGAAGTTTAGCGAACTATCACGAAGCGAACTCATTCAGTTCACAGCCTTCATAAGAAACAATTAATTCAGATTCCTCATTTGACATCGTTTATGTAGTACACGGCCAATACTTGGGGAAATGAGGATTTTAAAATGTCTAAATTTTAGATATTTGCATATGCAGTCAAGAATGTCAACAAATCATTCTTACTGAAGTGTTTATGTCAACCATAGAAGTTTGGAATATCGTTTTGGCTTTACTTTCCAAGTAGAACATAGGGCTTCAAGCTACAGCTTTAAAGTTACCGTAGCAGTAGTTTTAATTTTTACGGGATGGGATTGCTAGTCTCATACCCAACCTTCCCTCTTCACCGACCTTACTAGTGGCTTGGCAAGATTTAGGGATGCTTCCTCAGGGAACCGATCTCCGGACCACGTGAGTGGTTAGTGAGTGTTCTGCTGCTGAACCACCGACGCACATGGTCATATTAATACCGACAGTCAACTCACGGTTTTCTCCCTTTCAACTTGCAACTAACTTTATAATCCAATTACTTCAACCTCATGTTTAGATTCGTATTTCGTCAACTGATCTGTAGTCAAACGACTACTTCTCCCCCTTATTGAATGTGATTAGAGCTGCTGTATGATTCCTTAACTGAGTGCCTGAGGATATGACTCTAGAACGACAGTCCTGTCAGTGACAGTAGATCCTGTTTTGCCAACTCAGACCATAGGTCTCTGATTTAAATTCTCCTGAGACCAATTTGTCTACTTTAGCATAAACAATTATTCTGCTACTTGAAAGAAATGCTTAGGAAAACGAATTTCACTTCATTTGTGCCATATTTAACTGTGACTTTATACAGGATTATTTGTCATTCTGTTTTCTGACTTTATCGACGACAGTAATGACTTAATTTCCGAATTCTGTTTTTTTCGTATCACAATTTTAATTTTCCTTCGCTTAACACTTACCTTGATCGTTTGTCTGCATATCATCTTTTGCTAATCTTCAAAAATGTTTCTTCTGAGTTTGTCTGTAGACAGTAAAAGAGGAGAAAGTTTATTACACCCACTTTATGTCGCTCCATTTTGGAACGTTTTTTAAAACAGTAACTGATGACTAATGAAAGATAAAGTGATTTCCTGTTATTTCATTTTATTCTGTTTTGTCTCACAGGTTGATTTCACTCGGAGCAATAAAAGAAAAGATTGAAAAAAGATTGTTTTATTTACAACCGTTCAATTTTCGTTTTCCTGAGATGAAAGAATTTTATTTTCGTTCCTTATTGGTATACTTTGTTTCTTTATTTCTACTTCTTGTTCATGTTCACGTCTCTTCTTGCATTAACTTCCACTGTTTATTTCTTTCATTTCAATGCTGTAGAAAGACTGTTCAGATAGTACACCTTGTTAATGGGTAGTTGGCATTCTGCACAGTTCAAGTAGGAACTTTATAATGGTTATCTGGGAAATCCAGAGTATCTCCGTCATAATACGTGACCTGCTTGAAACTGTAAATAGTATAGAGAAAGTTAGCAACATAGTAATAATTATTATTATAACATACTGGTGATTCTTGTGGATAGTTGAAAACCACTCAAGTTAACCGATTGGTATGAATCCCAGGTGGCTTCAATATCCTTTGTAGGCATCTCCGCATCAGTCATACATATGTTTTCACATATCACATTCCAAAGGAAAAAGCAATGCTGAAAATAGGTAGAATTATGAGTAATTTTGCATAATTAGCGTCCATAGCTTAGAGGTAGAATGTTCACCAACCACGTGTGTGGTCCAGAGTTCGACACCCGGCCGAACGCACTCCTCCACCTCGTTAAGCCAGTAATAAGACTGGTAAAGAGGGAAGGTTGGGCATGAGGCCAGCAATCCTATCCTGTTAAAATAAATACCACTGTTACCGAAACTATAAATCTCTAGCTTGAAGCTCTATGTTCCACTAGGAATGTAAAGGAATAAAAAAATGCATAATTATATTGAGAAGCGCAGGTAATTTTGATACTGTGTACATGACTGCAGCAGCATAATCGTTCTGAAAATCCCTTTGACAATAATCTATTCACAATATTGATACTTTTTTGAATATTTCAACTAACTTTGTAATTACTTCCCTTTCTCTTGAGCTTTATATCACTGTTCTAATGTCTGCATATCTCTTTTTGGCTAAGCTCTAAATATTGATCTTTGTTCTTGATTGATCCCTGCTTTTAATGCTTCTCTCAGTCGTTGTGTGATGCTGTTGATAATAATTTGTGATTTTGTTTGAGTAAAGACCAAGGTGGAGTGGCTGCTGGCCTTTGCCTGTATTTGTTCTGTTTGATTCTTGCACACAGAGTTTTGATCCCGTCTTGGTGGTAATATTCTTTTTTGATTCTCAGTACATATCTTGTAGCTGAGAAACTTTTGGACTGGCTAGCTGGCGGACGGCATTGTATGAGGTATAATACAGATTCTATTAGGCAAAAAAGTCTTTTGATATTGTTGGAATGTAATTTTGAATTCTGCGTAACTCGCAGAAGTTTGGAGAGTTATAGAGAAGAACATATCGACCGGCTCCCTGCGTTCAGAGTGAAATACTTGGGTTTCCGTAGATTATTTGACTGCAGTTATGAGTATGTGATTTAAATTGGAATTTGTCATTAAGTTGAACAACTTAAAGGCAAATATACGAATCGATTTCTCGGGGAAGTTTCAGTGTTACTTGGCATATAACCAGTCTCAATAACATTATAATGTTACGATCATCAGTTTGGCCTGAGACATTGTCTTACTTATTTACAAGTCGTTTCGCGTAAGACTGTTAGTTTCGGCTCACAAATTGAATTTATTTCTTTAGTTGATTCAGAATAAGTTAATTCAGTTTAAGTTATGGAATATAACGTGTTAAAGCGATTCACTGTATGCATCATTAACAAAAACACGTTAATGATTAACGCTACTTCTAAAACACAACTTGAATACATATAACACTCTGATAAGTTGAGAAAAATTGAGAATCAGCTTAAGCATTTAATTTACATGAATAGCAGTAAATGGGAAACCACTAGACAACCACGCACGCGGTGCGAGGTTCAATCCGATACACTCCTAAACCTCTCTAGGTCGGCAGCAAGGCCAGTGAAGAGAGAAGGTTGAGCATGAGGCTAACAACCCCATGCCGTAAAAAAATAAAAAATACTGCTGCCGAAATTTCAAAGCTCTATCTTAAAACCCTAAGTTCCACTCGGAAGGTAAAGAAATAGAATAAATTTTAAAAAAGTAAACTAGGAAACATCTACAATGTGTTGGTTCAAATGGGTTATCTAAGTACAATAAAGAGAAACCCACCAAAGTTTGGAAGAAACAGTTGTTATTGAAGCTGGAATTTATTTGACCCGTGGCTAGTGAATTCCTCCACCTGTGATTATCTACAGCTATAAAACAAACTTCAGTGAAAGATTAGCTGCCCAGCTGTGCGTCTCCAAACTAGCTGCTCTTCCGAAGAAAGCAAATAGACAACGCTTTGCTGAACATCTTCCTTCATAGATGGTAAAAGACCAAATAAAATCTATATAAAGCTCTATCTAGTCTCATTTGATTGATAGCAGTCATCAAGTGGACAGAAGAAACACTTTCAGCCGCCTCCCACCGAACATTACAAACTCGTTTTTTACACAAAACCGAAGCTGTGGGAATTCGAGAGAGAATAAACTTAATCCTTGCAAACCAAAAAGTTTGTTCAACCTTTGTCTCTCTTTTGACCTAGGTACATCTAACGAACTAAGTAAAACTCCCTACCCCCATTTTACTCTTCCATTCCTTCGTACTTTTTAAACTCCGATTAACTATCCACTTCATCTTCATTATTACGCAACTTTTAGTTTTAGTAAGATTTTGACCTATTTTATTGATTGAATTGTTTACATTCTCATGCCACCTTCATTATACTTATCGCTGTCTGAGTCAAGTGTTTATACTTTTGTTATGATTGACCTTATCTTTATTATTATTGTTATTATTATTTTAACTGTCGTCATTATCGACATATTTACAACATTCAACACTTCTTTTTTGATCCAAATGTTCGCCTTCATCAGTAAAAAATTGCTATATACATAAAACTATTAACATTAGAGTAAAGCCTAAAGACAATCTAACTGAAATCAATATTTTGACTTATATATATTATTATTATTGTATCCTTTAATTCCTACAGGAACATAGGGCTTCAGCCGTGCGTCTCCATTGAGTTCGATTCTCTGGTAGAGTCTTCGCCTAGCTCCACGTCTGCCCACACGTTTTCATCTCCTCTTCACATGACCTCCTCCAAGTCACCCTCACCCTTGCACTGACGACCAACTCGCCGCTTCCCCTTCGGCTTCCACTCGAGCAATGGCTTGTCTAGTGATGTCACTTGATGGTTTCCTAAGAGTATGGCCAATCCATCTCCATTTCTTCCTGCATATTTGTTTCACAATCGGTTCCTGGTTGGTTCACTCGTTGCCAGAGATCTCTGTTTCTGATCTTTTCTGGCCATCTGATCTTGAGTACTGAGCGAAGACAACGGTTAATGAAGGTTTGTGTATATATATATTGATTTAGCTTCAAAATATACATTCAGTACTTAAAGTTTGAGATTCAGATTGTTGCCTCTCTTTTGTCCATGAATGGAACTAAATTTCGTGTGAACAGTTTACGAGAAGCGACAAACAAAGTATCATCTTAAGCAGCGTCTACATTCCATTGATGACAAGTTCCGTGTTCTTAGAATGAACTAGTGGTAATACTGCTAATATTTATTTTTATTTTATTCCTTCACGTTCCTAGTGAAACATATAGCTTCAAGCTGGAGCTTTGAAGTTTCGGTAACAGTGGCTTTATCTTTTACGGAGTGCAGTTGCTATCCTTCCCTCTTTACAGGACATACTACCAGCTTAGCGGGGTTTAGGAGTGCGTCGGCTGGGGATCGAACCCTGGACCACGTGAGTGGCTGGCCAGCACTCTACCTACGTGCCACTGACGCACAATGTAGATAATATGCCGAGTAAATAAACAAAAATCTGCTGGAAAAGTTATATCATTCTCTAGGAGTCAGCGTGCAAACATAAAAGGTAAAGAAAAGAAAACAAACAAGAAGGTGAAAAAGTGAGATTCAAGTAATACATCAAGTTAATCGTATACTATTCTGAACTGTTTTATTTTACAGAAATGATCAGTTTGTGTATTATTTAGTTAGCTAAACGTTCGACAGTAATCAGCTTGATTTTGATTCATTCAAAAAACTCATTGCTTCCATGTGATTAATGTTAAAAGCAGGATTTACCGGAAATAAACCACCACACTAAACATTTACCGTCAAATATATGTTTTGCATTGGTTGTTGCTTGTTTGAATATCTGTTACAAGTGCTAAGGATGGTTTAGCCTAACTTGATCCTTCTACAGGGTATAAGTAATTCATTTTGCGGTGGTTGGTGGTACCTAACCTTAAATTCGAAGACTCGTATCACACACCTTGTACTTAAATATAACTGTAGCCCTTTGAAAGATAAAATGCTTCGCAACCTAATACCTTTTATGGCAAAATTGACTGTGAAATGGAATTTTTTCTCGTGAACTTCGTATCTGATTAATCTTTATTATTTAGCCATCTCATTCCGTCATAATACCCATTAATTGAGAAAAAAACAAAAAGGAACATGAAGTTATTTGTTAATTGGCGTTAATTTACTTGAGTTTGCCTTATTTCTAATAATATCAGTCAGCGTTCACGTGTTTATCCATTCAGGCATATTGATGGTGATGACCATGCTAAGAGTAGCCAAAATATTAAATTGTAAGTAAAGCTGATCCAAATGAACAAATTAGAAATAAACAACAATATTCAGAACATTTGAAGAGAAGCAAAAGTTAGCCAAAATAAATGAAGCAGTAGCGGCAACACTCGACTGTGACCAGTTAATAATCAAACTAAACGAATGCACCAACATTCACCTCATTAATGATGCTTCCTAGAGTGAACATCTTATATGGCTTACGAAAAGATTTCGAGATGAGTATCGTAACACAGTGGCAAATAAGTATTGCCTCCATGTAAAACTATGTTGTATAAGTTGTTCTTAGCATTCTTACATTTATATACTGTAATTAAGTTTACTAATTCAAAGTAAGTTTATCATACAACCTAATATCTACTTAAACCAAGTTAGACTTTTTGTCATCCTTCTCTTACTGTGTAAGATTCTTTTTGATAAAATGTGTAGATAATATCTACTTGTAAGAGGTGATAACTTTTGATTGGACACTATTTAATAACTAATGTAATGTATCTAATCCTATTTTTTGTGCAGACTGAATTCTTTCAGTCATGTTTGCAATGTGTCCACCATTCTAGGTAGCTCACCATCACAGTGCACTGTGAATTGATGGTATTAGATGGTTGGAGGCAATCGCCAGGAAGCCTTGAACCTAGGTTTCGTGCTTTAACTTTATCGATGTGTATAAACGTCATTTCTTGCATGTTGTTATTCTCCAGTCCAGCTAGATACACTGAATAATGTCATACTGATTAAAAGCCAAATTAAACCATGTTGGCAGTCATGATTGATAAGTCATGTGATAGAGTAACTAACAGACATCTATCTAATTAAAATCTTATCAAAAACGAAGTGTTTCTCTATAAGTAGACAGCGTTGCTTGAATTTCAAAGCGCACTTCCGCAATTATTGCAGGAAACAATAGTGAGAATTCATGCATTATGATAGAAGTACATTAGTTACCTAATGGCCTTTAGCACTGCACTTGTTTGAGTACTCATTCGGGCCATATTTTTCACATGAAAAACGCTACATAAAAATGTGTGCTTGCTTACTTAACATAAATCTGTGTGAGCAGTCATCATTGGTCAGTTTATCTGTCAACAGTATTAGTTGTCTATTTCATTCCAACCGATTCAAAAAGCGATCGTCATATAGCCTTTCTACATTCTACCACAATAATAAACCCAATGATGAAGGCAAATTACCTAAAGCAGACGACTTGAAATATATATTTTTTCCTCAAGAGATAGTTTGTAGGAGTTTGATTTGTGTCAAGTTCACTCAGGGATTGATTTCAGAGGACCATTGAAAACCAGGCAGTACTGGACAGTTTTCTTCCAGTTTGAGACTCTTCAGCAGTACGCACCCACAGAGTTTCCAGCCCAAGACCTCCGGGCTACAAGTCAAGCTTGTAGATCACTCAGTCACGGGGATGCAACCCAATGACCACTTAATTCCAAAGTCTACCAGTCGGTGCTATTAGCGTGATCACCAGCCAACGTCGTCGAAGAGTGACTGTCCTCACTTCTGACCTAATGGACCCCACTGGTCACGACTTCTTACAATATATATATATTTTCAGAAAAGTTTAGTGTAAACAATAAACCCATTTACCATTTAACTCATTTTCGGTCAGTAGTTTTAGATTAATTTGTCAAAATATCGTATACTGGGTTTTTCAATCCTGGTGTTCCAGATGAAACACATGGCTTTAAGCCTTGAAGCTTCAGTATCAGTGATGTTACCTCCACGAAATGGGTTTCCTAGCCTCAAACCCAATCTCCCCTCTTTTGAGCATACTAGGTGGGATTAAAGAGTTTGCCGACAGAGAGTCAAACCTGTACCTCCCAAGTGATTAGTTTATTTTAGACAACAGACGAAATACTCTAAAACAGATTGGCTAAACAGGAGAATTCAAATCAATAATCAAGACATTATTCGCATAATTATTTTAACTTGAAAAGATTAATGACAGTGAGATATCAGTTATTAAATTGTCACTTTGGTGCCAGTTCTGCAAGTAAGTTTGAGTATTTTTATTAAAAGCCTGCCGAAGAGTTTGACAAAATATATAATACAAGCCAGTATATCACAGCCTACGATAATAGCTTCATTTTCTATTCTACAAACTGCTACACTGAGCAGCATCAACAGTCTTGAGAAGTGACTTACGTAGAAACTGAATTAAATAGTACTCAATATTTCATTGCCAGCATTGTTTTGAAATTATGGTGAACACGAAAATATTTGCCTGTATTAGGCATTGAAAGCTCAGTGCAATTAGTTTTTATCACAGAGAATGGAAATGTACCCAAAGCCTATTGTTAAGAATTTATTGCCAACCTACTCACTTTAATAATAATAACAATAATAATTTCCTTTATTCCAAAACAGTACTTGTGATACAGAATGGAGTTCTTAGCATTTCACTACAGTATTGCATCCAGTTAGTACATTAACAATAAATAAAATTCTACATAGATTAAGGGTAATCTCGGTTAGTTTTGACGACAACATATTGGCATGTCGGTAGCAAAGCCAAAATAGAACAGAGTGTTTGAAGGTGTTAGAAAAGTAGATGCTAGCATGTTTACTGGCGTAAGTGGAAGAAAGAAACAAAGCAGCACATAAAAAAAGAGAGAAAATGTTGGAAAGACGAGGTCCAGTTGTTGTACTAACTGTTTAATAAGTTATAGGTATCACGCTTTATGCTTTCTTTATCATACAGAACACGAGCTAAGTAGGGTATGGTTGAGTTTTTGTACTTGTTGGTACGAGCATATAGTTTTCTATATAGGCTTCTTGTTCTGCCTGATGAGATACAAGGGAAGAGTTGTGAGTGAAGATGGTAGTGTGAGTTAGATAGAATGGATTTAGCCCATTTTTCACATGAGTTCAAGTGCCTGTCGACCAGAATATTAACAAGCTGGTTAAGTGGCACGTTGCTCACCCTGCTGACAACCTTTATCATCCTACGTAATAAGATATAATCTTTCTTCAGTAGCCCGGGAAAAACTAAGGGGGAACAATAGAGAATAATAGGCAGGATGCAAGAGTTAATGAATCGTAGGAGTAGGGTTGGATTATTCCAGAATGTCTTAACTTCTTGATGTA
Organism: Trichobilharzia szidati; assembly: GCA_944472155.2. Classification (NCBI taxonomy): domain Eukaryota; kingdom Metazoa; phylum Platyhelminthes; class Trematoda; order Strigeidida; family Schistosomatidae; genus Trichobilharzia; species Trichobilharzia szidati. Next base: position 132,591,103 of record OX235271.1, read on the forward strand.
GAAGATAAGACGGAATATTTTCTTAGAAATAATCAAGATATGAGACGACCAGGAAAGATCAGCAGATAGAATGACGCCAAGATATTTAATTTCCGACTTGGTATCTATTTCAGTACCATCTATGTTGCACACCTCGTGAGTGCTAACCAGTTTGTTTAGGTCAGGCCTAAAGGTGAAATTTACTGTTTGACATTTAGAGGGATTTAAGGTTAGACCGTTTTCCTTGGACCATTAGCTGATTTCTGATAAAAAGCTATTTAGTTTGGAGCAGTCAGTTTGACGTTTGACAGGCAAAGATACAGTCAGGTCGTCAGCATATTTAACAAAATTAATGTCATTTGAAGATGGTAAGTCATGTAGAAAATAATAAAAGAGAAGTGGGGAGAGTACAGCACCTTGGGGGACACCAGCTTCAGTGAGCACAGTAGAGGATGATTTACCTTTGTATACAGTGTACTGCATTCTGTTTGAGAAGTAGGAATGCAACGAGTTTGGAATTACCTGTTTTAAATGATTCCATGTTTGATGACCAGACTGTCTGAGACAACCATAGGTTGGCAGACTGGTAGACTGTTGTCGATATAGTAGGTAATAACTGAAGGTGAAGTGAAAATACAAGTCACAGCAGCGTTTGAATCATCAGCCGCCGAATTACTAGTTCGATGGTTTACCACCTCAAATAAGATACCCACACACCGTCCGGGTTGTAATTGGGGGTCGTGCCAGGTTATCGTATGAATCCATGATACGTTGCCGTTACTCTATCACCATACTGGATGTACAGTCAAGTTATCTTCTGTCACTTAAAAACATATTGAATTAGAATGATTGGAGCAGGCTACTAACTGATGGTAAAACTAACCAAAATAGCCTACAGTTATCACTCTGTTGCTGATGTAATCGACGGTGATTCAGATAGCTGGTTCACATCTCGCAAAATTGACTTTCAGTTTACCCTTAATTTTCATGCACTATATCAACAACAGCCTACCAACACAAAGCTATTTCAGATAGTCTCACTATTGATTTTTAATTTAGACAAAGCAATAAGAAGACGTAATCTGTCTGAATCGTGTAATGTATTTACGCAACACATTTCGAAAAATCTGATCACACACGGAATTGTCATAGGAATATGTATGTATGGAATTAATACAGAGTTGAGAGGTGAGAAAATAGACTTAAGTCAAGTTAAAAGTACATACTGAAGGTCAAAATAGCAATGAGGATTGCTAAACTAAATAAACGAAGTAATAATACATCTACAGTGGTATCAAAACAAAGTATACCAAGGAAGGTATAGTGTCATGACGAATAGTCGCTTTCAACGCATAAAGGTGGTTTCAACTTTCTAATTGTTAAGACTTTCATAAAATTTAAGACACACTGCAAGCACGTTCTATACATCGGTTTAAAAGATGTGCAAACATCAGTTTTATGTCCTGTCTGTATAATATGTTTCGCAATAGAGGAGCTAGGTTGTCGTCCGTTCTCACCATTAATGGGTTCTTGGGATTTTATTTGCTTCTGAAGCCCTTAATTACAGAGATTGGTGAGTCCTCCCTATGTGTATTTGCCCACATGTAAATTCAAACTGGTAAATACGGTGAGTTGTGACAGTATTTTTAACCACAGAGTACCAAACTGCTATGATCACCCATATAGGGTAGCTTGATGTATATGTCTGTCTTAGTGGCGAGTTGGAGAGTGTGTCTTGGTGTTCTGACTACTTTATATCTCTTAATGAACTAGTCTGGATAATTATTATCGACCAAATTTTGTGTCAACTTTCTTTCTACCTCATCAAGTGTATCTTCGATTCATATTCGTTGGATTTTAGTGAGGCACCTTGCTATGACTCTTTTGTTCAGACTTTTCAAAATATGTTGTGCAAAAACATTAAACGATTCAGACGAATCACATCTTCTCATTGATTTGTTTAAATTCATAAAGGAACTAAATGTTTTAAATTTGTTATCTGTTAACTGGTATATATCTAGCCGTTATTTAGTTGATGGTAAGTAGCAGAATGCGCGTTTCGTCCAATTTACGACTCCTCATTCTGGATGTATCTGCAGTCCTCAGTAGGTGATAGTGTTCGTACTAAGGTCTGAACCCAACTGAGACAGAACATCCCAGTGAAATATAATCAGACAAAGAGAAATGTGAAATTAAATTAAACAGATGGTATGTATCAAAGGAACTATTATCAACCTAGTATTATTCGCACTGACGCATGAAATCAGATTTATGATCGATTTCCTTCTAATTTCTGGAAATCACCGAAAATACCCATTGAGTCATGAAGAAAATAAAAGACAGATTCAGCGAAGAAAATTTTCTTTATCGACGAAATCATCTTCAGAGGCTGTACAGTCGTATTTATACTTACGAAGATATATAGATTTATCGAGAAAAACATGAAACCAAGGGAAAAACCTGAAAGAATACAGACGGTGACGAAGAAACTGCTGTTTATGAGTGTTGGATTTAAAGGTGATACCGCAGCTGAGATCCCGAAGAATCGCTTATGCAGATCACTGAGGAAAGCCTTCTTTATGGCTGAGCTACGTATCAACTTCCACAGCCGACAAATGATCAATGGGTGTGTGAAGGATAAACTGCCGCTTTGGGCCACCTCAATGTGTGTTTATAAATTCACTTGCTCGTGTGGAGCTAGTTATATTGGCCGCACATAGCGCACGCTTTCCAAACGCATCTCTGAACATTATCCGGCATGGTTAGCAAAGGGACAATGTAAGACAATTACTAGCTCAATTCTCGAGCATTTGATGAACTCAGGCCACGTAGATCCACCAGAATCGTCTTTCAAGGTCAACTACAAAGTGAAGCCAAGTGGTACAAAGGGCTTCAGGTTTCGGCTTTTGTGTATGGCGGAGGCTCTGGCAATCCATCAATACAACCCTGAACTCTGTATACAGAAAAAGTTTGTCCAGTCTCTTATTCTACCTTGGTCTTAACCTCGTCACTAATCGTTCCTTGTAAATAAAATATATTTTGATTTTTACTTTTCATTCTAATTTCACTTTTAGTTTGCTTTTGCTTTAATAATTAATTCACTATTATCACTCTCATATGCTCCTTTTGTACATTTTCACACCCTCTTTACACTTGTTAAATCGACACTCAAATACCTCTATTCTCACTGAGTAGCAATTTTAACCTTATCAAATTTTTATCTTCGTGCCGTTGAGTACCACGTAATTTACAACTTTTAATTTTCACTTCTAAAGCCACTTCTGAGTAATTATATCAATTATGTCACCCCCTATTACTCAATAATAGACGACTATATATTTTTGTAAGTATAAATACGACTGTACAGCCTCTGAAGATGATTTCGTCGATAAAGAAAATTTTCTTCGCTGAATCTGTCCTTTATTTTCTTCATAATTTCTGGAAATGAACTCATTTTCTTTAATTAAGTGAATCAACAAATGAGAATAAAGAAGTTTCATTTTCACCTATATTATTTATTCATTTATTTGACAGACTACTTGTGCACCGGTGGTTTAGTAGTAGAGTACTCGTCAACCATGCAAGTGGTCAGGGGTACAATCCAAAATCTTATTAGATTACTGACTTATTTTGTTAAGAATTCAAAGAAATTTTAATTACTGAAGGAGAAATGATCAAGTTTATTTTTTAAGTAGACAGTCCATTTTGACTAAGACTTTATACTGTAAAACGAACACTGAAGGGAGCAGTACTCAAGCAACTAGAGTATTTAATACTAGGCAAAAGTCTTCGTAGAGTTAAAGACACGTTCAGTGATGAAAGCTTTTATTTTATGTTGTTCTCTGAGTTTTGATACTGAATGTAGGATGTTTCATCACTAATCTAAGTAGCATCTGCAGCACTAGCATCATCTTTACTCTTCAATAACAACATTGTACTGTCACGCACGTAATTTTAGTTAACACGGTCTGAATTATACTACCATGAGTGGTGGATTTTCTGCGAACTATAAGAAGCTCAATATTTATTGTTCCCACAATTTTTCAAACACGAAGTGATATTAACCACCACAATCATGAAGTCATGTAGGCCATACTCTCTTCGTCTATCACCAAATACGTCTGAGTTTTACATGCAAAAGTAACTGCAGACAACTTCCTCATTTTGACAGTTTAAAATAATAATGATAACAATGATGATGCCAGCCAACAAAGTACAAGGCGAATTCGACAATTAGGACAATATGAATCAATTTCGGAAAAGTATTTCACTAGGTAAATCAGTCCGTAACTGAGTGGAACAGAAATGACACCAATGCTGAATGGCTTTCTGACAAACTTAAACAGAATATACTGTGGCAAGTGACAGATGAAGATTGTATCTGAAGCACTCATTTGAAATTCAGATGCGTAGGTCCACACTTGCCTACCTCTCTTAATCTGTGATTTATTGAGATTATCACTGGACATCCATCTTCGATAGTTACCCGAGTTACCTCAAAGTTAATAACTTGCAATGAAGTCTCCAAAAAGATGGTTTAGCATATAATCTTGAGTAGAATAAGTTGATGAATAAAAAAGTACCTTTAGAATAAGTAACTCCTTTTATCTACCCTTTATTCTGCTATCCATCATGGTGAACATGTATGAAGATTTAAGGGCAAACCGTTAGTTTAAAAGTAAATGAATTATCATTCTGCTTTAATTATAGATAAATTAGTAATTTTTCAGTTAAAAATAATTAATTAAATGTTCATTTGCAATAAATGATGATAGCAATAACAACCATTACTTACTGTGACGCAATAGTAGTGATTTCATGGTTTTGATTGCCAGGGAAATGAATAAATACACGGTGTAACCTCTGAAAAATGATTTTAAAAAGATACAGCAGGTCCAGCTCTCATTGCCATAATCTATGTTACAATGTCTCCCCATTACCTCATATATAACTCAGACTCAGATGTCTGGTAAACAATGACTTAATTAATTCCAGTGTAGATTTCGTCTCTGACAGAAAGTATTGATTTTGAACAAAGCAACAACTACAGTTTTAGCAGAATAAAATGGTACCATCTTTTATTTCGTCTCCTTCTCATCAGCTGCTTACAGGGCAAAAACATTATTAAATGTATCTGCAAAAACAATTTAACATATTTGCACAGAGTTCATTTTAAACAAAAATCAATCGATCAATATACGTGTACACTAATAATATATATATGCAATATTAAACACTATTCCGAACAATAATAATCATACACAATGAAAACTTTTCAGCATCTCGCATTCGGATGAAGAATATCCAGTTACCAGGGCGAAGAAAGACTGATAACTGCTTCTTTCTGAAAGCACAAATCAGGTTTTAGGCGCTTTATAGAAATGACTAAGCGTTTTATTCATGGAACCATCCGTTTCTATAGTACATATAGATATGTATGCCACTCGAAAGTATGGGTTTGTGATAAAGAATGAAAAATTTAATTTCAACAAGAAGTTAATCAGAGCTAACAGAAATCAGAGATGATCTGATGATGTTGTCAGATCACACCACGTGGTCGGAGGGAATTGGTAAAATCCCGTAGACCGAGATTTTGTGCTTACTGGAACCAGTCAACAAGTTGTATTTGCAGTCACAAACAGCTTAACAGTGACATCTTTGAATGTATCTCTAGGTAACGCTGGTTTAATTCTCCGAAAGGACATTAGTTTTTCTCAGTTCTGAAGCGATGCCTTAATGAAGTTTATGAATAATCATGAAATCTAAGTCCATGACTTTTGGAAAACTGCCTTCAACCACTCAGCAGAATACCTGTTTTCGTTAATTGTTGTTTTATTGAAGTTTTAATCAGCTTATATGATAATTTGTTCATATTTTCTAAAGCAGTAGTGTATTGTGATTGGAAGTCTATCAGAAATACAGTAAAAGACGTGTTATTACATGTCATTATTAGCTGTATTTTAATCGCTATTTTTTGAAGCCCTTAAGAAGTTTCTATCAAATACTCAAGTAAAACAACAGTAATGAAAGCTATGAAGGTTAGGAGTGACAAGAATAACAATGGCATTGATATTCAGACGGCAGAATGAAGATGGAGATTGATTTTGTAATTCTTAACTCACTTGCTTCTTAACGAAAGATAATAAACACGTAAGGTAAACTTGAACAAAAGGTAGTGTCAGAGTACTTCTGATTTCTTGGATTCTTTTCAACTGCGCACAGCCTAAAGAATATCAAAATATACAAATTAAAAAAAGAGGATTTAAACGTACTTTTATCATGCTGACGTTAAACCACTGATAGGAATTATAAGTACCATTTTAACGGTAGAACACAGTGGCAGTAGAAACGTTTATTTGACGAAATGTTGCAGGATGACGGAAAAATATACAGAGCTGAATTTGAAACTTTGACTTTTGCTTCTGTTGTCTTCATTTCATGCATTCTATATTATTTCACAATGATCTTCATGTCTCTTCTTTAATCCACTGTTCCACTGTTCAAGATTCTTACGGAAGATACTATGCATACACAATACACTACTTACAGATTCTTGTCAGTGGCACCCACTACACAGTCAGACAGAAGTATTGTAAGTGGTTAGGTAATTTAAAGGGATTAACTTTGTATAGGATGTCAATTACAAGCGGAACCTGATAATATCTCTTGCGACTAGAATCCGTAGAATCCGCTGTCCCGAACCAGTAGAAGAGCATAACACTTCTTTGAGGAAGACATTACATGAGAATAGCTATCCACCACGCTTAACAGATAAACATATAAAGCTCAAAATCAACAAAGAACAACCCACCTCTGCTCCGAAGAAGACGCTGTGACGTTCAGAGGCGGCCTTCTGGCCTACATATTGAAGATGAGAATATCTTAAGCCATGAAAAGAACATTCCCTGCTGCTGCATTACGACTGGTATTCTCAAGCCGCTTATTGTTCTTCAACAACTCCAAATACAAACTATCTCATTTGACCACTTCTATGTAAATCTACCAATTCACTTGCTGATGTGAAGCGAGATGTATAGGTCGTTCGATGTGTGTTTTATCCAAAAGAGTCAAAGAACATTATCCTGCTTGGCTATGAAAAGGTAACAGTGGATCAATAAAGAGTGCTGTAATTGAACATATAGTCAACACTGGTCACTCATTATACAAGGAGAATTCATTCAAAGTCATCTACAAAGTCAAAAGAAGCCTCCCGAAAACGGTAAGCATCCGTATACTTAGCATTGCCGAGGCCTTAGTGATCCGGATGCAAAAACCCTGATTTATGTACACAGACTAAACTTCTCCAACCCTTCCTTCTACCTTGGGTATAATTCCAAGTTCTACGACTTCGTTAATAACGTTTTGTCTTTTGAATTTTTTTATGGCATCTTAGTAATATCTTCTTCTTAACCAACTTCTTATTTCCTCTGTCTACTTACTACATAATATATTCTTTGGACACGTGTCTCCATTAACATCCTATTGCATAGTACGCAACCCTTGTCAATACTTACCAATCTTCAATCCCTAGTTAAAATTTTGATTATTCATCACATTTTAGGAAAATTTTGATGACTTAAAAGCAGTAACCCTAACTAATTTTTGTTTGACAGTCCTAATGTACACACACACACACAATAATTAAATATAGAAGCGATTGTAGAGCTATGTGAATAAATCCGCTGAAAAGAGACTCTTTACCAAACATTTTTGGTTTTATAGGATAATTCAAGAAATATTCTTGACAAACACTGGAGACAGAGTTCAGAATTTCGCCTACATGTAAAGTTTATCTTTAAAGTCTGTAGTGGTATAACAGATTGCGTAACCATAAAAATATTTCAAAATAGCCAAAAGAGTAGGTTGAATGACGTTCAGATAAAAGATAGAAGAATGTATGATTCAATGAAAATTGTATGACTTTTTTTTGTAAGCGTGATCACTATTGTCACTTTTGGTTTCAACAGTTTGGCTGTTGCTTCAGTGATATCTAGTAAGCTGGATTTCTTTTGCTTGCTGATTATTCCGAACACTTTCAAACTGTCCATCATATGAACAGTGTGCAATAGGTGGTATACTATCGCACTGTTTACTACGTTTGAAACTTCAAGTCTCAAGCGTTTTGGCATGTGTTCAGAAGAATGCAAATGCTTCTGTCTGCTTATGTTTATTAACAAAGTTGAGAGGACACCACTGGTCGGTCTGATATATTTCAGGATCCCATGCAATACAGAGTTCCATAAAAAAATGGAGAGGATCAATAAAAAAATAGTAAACAAAAACAGTGTAGATAACAAAACGTAGAAGTTATTTATTAATTTACAGTGCTAAATTAGGGTTTGTCGTATTCAGCTCCGCACGAGTAAGTAAACTGGTATATGCACGTTGAAGTGGCCCAATGCTACAGCTTGTCTTTCGTGTTCTGGCTGAACAGTTTCTTGCAGGAAACAAGTCCAATTCGTCCCAAAGAAGATACTTCTGCTTAAACTAGAATTCAAAGGTGACATTGAAGCAGAAATCCTTCCTTAACGCCTCTGCAAACGTCTGAGGAAAACATACTTCACCGTGAGCCTACGACTGACGTTTTCCTGCAAGAAATTGTTCAGCCAGAACGTGAAAGACAAGCTGTCGCATTGAGCCACTTCAATGTGAGTATTCCAGTTTGTCATATTATACATAGGGTAGGTATTTTTTCTAAAATTAATGAAACGTGGCTGTACAAAGAATGAAAAGATTTGAATAACGGGTGATCGTTATAGGTGCTATTAGGATACCATCACATTTAATATAAATCAGTCTTATATGCAGATCAGAGATATGGAAAAGTGAATGGGGAATAAGTAAGTTCTTGAAGTATAGTTTACAAGACATGCAGTTCACTTCTGTCCGTATACAGTGTATTTAACTAGCCAACAGGGTTTGAAATTACCGAACATCATGCTCTTCTTGAGAGATTCAGTCGTGTATTACCTCTCATAAAGACAATCCATGGAGGGTGATATTAGGACTGTATACCTCCAAATTATAGCACTACAAAGTAGGCGCCAATTTGTTTAGATTCACTTACCTACACACACATACACTTACACAAAGATACTATCTATCCAAATAATGGTAATAATAGCAGCTGCTTCTTGTGACTGACACTCTGTCAACCAATCAGTTTCTGGGATAGTGACAACATCCTCTTCTAACATCTGATCACGTCAGAGTCACGATTCCTCAATATAATTCACTTCAACTCTGAAACGGCGGACTGCTGAGAATCAGTTTTACATTTTTATTTCCTCTACAAAATGAGACATTTTCTGATTGTCGCCGCTGATTTTTTCTTCATTGGATAAGCTTTGAAGTGTAACTTGGCCAGTGGCTCCGCTCAAACCATCGGCTTCCCACTTAACATCCCACTGTCCTGTTGACTGATTCATGGGATCCAAATGATGGTTATATCTTAATTTTACTTCAGTTACTGGTGTATTGCCAAGATGTAATTGTTCTTTCATATCACTACACTATCTACTCTACCAATACAGAGTCACATCGTACTTTTTCGCTGAAGGAGATCGTCATGAAGATCAGGAAGTTTTCGCTTTTCTGTTATTCAGTGGAATTGGAGCTAAGATGAGAAGGCCTATTTCAAATCAGAAGATAAGCATTTCTGATCGATGTGTAGAGTAACAATTCAGAAACTAAAACACTATTTTTACTTTAAATTTTAAAACAATGGACACGGAACAAAGAATACTCTTTTCGATAAATTCATCATCACGTTCTACAATTATATATACATTATAATGAGTGAATGAATTAGTGTTATGAACGACATTAATGTTTAAATAACACCAAATCAATAAGATTGATAGATTACAGCTGAACAGCATCAACATAAAATAAGCTGAATGTCAGAAGAATTAGAAAAGGTAATAGTGCAAATTCATGAGTTTATAGTCTCTATTGAGGGCCAGGGCAGTATTAGGGGCTAGCTGGACTTGTTTCTTCTGAACACAGAGAACTGGTTGTTTGAGGCGAATTGCAATAGCCTCTGCTGTTTGGAGCAGAATTTGTATTATTATCTTTCATAATTCTTCTGACATTCAGCTTATTTTATGTTGATGCTGTTCAGCTGTAATCTATCAATATTATTGATTTGATGTTATTTAAACATTAATGTCGTTCATAAGACTAATTCATTCATTCATTATAATGTATATATAATTGTAGAACGTGATGATGAATTTATCGAAAAGAGTACTCTTTGTTCCGTGTCCATTCTTTTGAAAATTTTAATGGGCATTTTTAATCAGTTTAAATTTTAAATCCACTCCTTAACTTACTGTTAGAGTGACAAGCACCGAGTGCTCCAGAAATCTCTGAAAACCGTCCATTCACACAATTTGGTGTGATTGATATGAAAATATGTTAAAAACTAACAAGAATAATAAGACAACCATGACACGTGAGTTCAATATTAAGCACCCTTAGTCACACTTTTTCTGTCAATACTTATAAGATTATCTTACTAACTAAACACTTCAATAATTACCTGGCCACTCAACACTGTTAACCACTCGCTGAATTCCAAGAAATAGACTAGACTGTATTTTTTTTATCTTATCGATCCACAGTACTCACTCTAAAACTTCATTTATGAATGTCTAACTTGTACAACACCACTAAAATATATATTGACTATAATCAATATGTACATAGATTGATATTACACACAGGTGTTCAATATCTCTTCTTAATCAATCGATTTATTTTTCAAAAAAGAAAAGACTATATGAAGTTAAATGTAATTTTATATACGGGTCTCAATCATACCAGTGATATTTGTTAGCTTTCTTAGCTTATTTTCATATGAATGAATGACAGATTGAATTGATTTTTTTTCTTCACTATAACAACATCATTCAGTGCTGCCAGTTTCATCAAAGTGTATAGAAAAAATAAACGAAGAGACAAAGAATGTGGATTAACGCAAAGTTTTTTTTATTTTTTATTAAAAACAAAAATGTTTTTTTCATTAATTGTTGTTAAATGGATTCATTTAAATAGAAGTATTAAGCACAGCATGAAGTGACACAGTAAAATGTGAATAGAGATGGATATATTGTTTTAGATAAATCACAGTGATTGCATTGGAAATAGACGAATATTGCAGAAATAACTAGTGAGTGATACTAGAATTTGTGAAGAACCATTTTTTTATTCATTAAATAAGCCAATAAAAATGTAAAAGACAGATCAATGAACAAAGTACATGCTTTACGAAAAATCCATCTTCAGGTTCTACATTTATATGCCTATTATTATTGAAGAAGTATTGTGATAAACAACGTCAATGTTTTGTTATTATTTTTGTTCCAATGTTCATAAAACTGCAGTTCCTCGGTGACAACATCAGTGAAATCATAACACAGCGCTTTAAGAATGCAGTTAAAAGAGCTTATTATGCAGCAGATGTACGTTGTCTCTCGACAACCACCCCTATTTTATCTTCGAGAAATGAGGATAAACTACCTAAATTTGCCTCTTCTATGTGTGTCTACCAGTTTGACTGCAGCTGCGGAGCCAGCTACATTGGGCCTACAATCAGGCAGTTTCATCGTCGTATTTCTGAACATCATCCAGCGTGGTTAAGAAAGGGACAAATGAAATCTATTCGTAGTTCTATTTTAGCACACCTTGTTGATACTGAGCATAAGGTTGATGTGAATACTGCATTTAAAATTATTTATCGCATTCCAACTAATCTTAACTTTGCTCTAAGAGTTCGTCTTCTACAGACAGCTGAAGCAATTGGAATCCACCAGAAGAAACCAAGCCTATGTGTACAGAAGAAATTTGTTCAGCCACTTTGCTTACCCTGGCCATCGTTACAAGACAGGACTACGTCGCCCCCCTCCCCCTATTAAATTATAATTGTCCAAATTATTTTATTTTTATTTTTATTTTGACGACTTCATCTTTAATTACGTGTTATTCTTGTAAAATTAATTTATTCTATCCATTTCTACTTTTTAAATGTGTATTGATTTTCTGCGTTAATTATCTACCCATTGACATTTTGACACTGTTTAATTATTGTTAACAAAAATATCGCCACGTGTTTGGTAAATTGTTGTGTATTGTAAAAAATGCTACATATATTAGAGTAAAGCCATAGAAGAGGATCTAATTGAAAAGTAAATATTTCTTCGCTCAATCTTTCTATTTTTGTTCCCTCGGGTTCCGAGTGGAATTTAGGGCTTCAACAACACACCTCCACTTCGTTATGTTTTCGACCGTCCTCTTCAACTGGATCCACGATTGCGCAAACTCTTTCATCTCTTCATCACACAATCTTTTCTATTTCACCCTCGCACCGATGGCCCACTCGTCGCTTCCCATTGAGATTCCACTTGAGCTATGGCCTGGCGCGCCATGTCATTCGACAGATTCCTTAATGTATGCCCGATCCATCTCCATTTTCTCCCACGTATTTGTTTAGTGATCGGCTCTTCGATGGTTTGTTCCCAGTCAGAGTTTCTTGTTACTTATTATTTCTGGCCATTTGATCTTCAGTATGGAGCCAGCGAAGGTGGAAGCTGTTGATCGAAGTCTGCAACCTGTTGGAAATCCTTTTCGTGGCAGGCAGTGCATGTTTCTAACCAGCATAGAAGCACTGACTAACTTTGTGTCGAAAATCCGAATCTTGTTGTTTATGCTGAGGCGGAGTGCAGAAGATTTCCAAAATGGTTTAAGGTTGATGAAGGCGTATCTTGCCTTTCCGATTCTGAATGTGACATCTTCATCCGTTCCCGCTGTGGCTGAAACGACACTGGCTGCCTAGACAAATGGAGGAAGTAACCTCTGTTAAATCTCTCCCGTTGATGGTGACTGGTGCTAGTTGTTGCTGTTTCTGTTGGTTTGATATCTTCATCACCTCCATCTCCACCTTCTCTATGTCCACCTGCAGTCATGCCTTTGCTGTCTGCTTCTTCTGCCAGTTTGTTGGTTTTCACTGGCAAGTCTTTGAGTTTGTGTGATATTCGAAATAAATCGTCGGCGGAGTCCAGATCTTCTAGAGTCTTCTTATCGGTGTTCCAGTGCATTCCTGTCTTCTCACTCCCCTCGCACAGTCTGACCGATAATCTGGTCCCCAGCAATTAAGAATATTATCGTTGATAACAGGCAGCCTTGTTTCACGCCTGTATTCACTTCAAAGGCTTCGCTGAGTTTCCCATTGTTTTAAATTACACTAAATCAATAGTGTGACAACAAGTGACATTTCAAAAGCATCAGCAAGAGATAAAACAGCACCAAATTAAATATCAGGTAAGCTAAGAGAAGTAACAGAGGATTTATGAAGTTACTGGTTCAACAATAGGCCAGATCAGTAATAATGACTGGACCTGCTTCTTTTGCAAACAGAGCTAAGGTTGTCTTATGTGAATAGCAGTGTCTTCTGCTTTTTGAAGAATACAGATTTTCCTACTCGAAGTATATTACATTTTGGCGGTCAATGGGTATGAGCACCTATTTGATGTGGATTTGTAATGCCTGTTAGCACAACTGCAGCTTGTCCACCACGATGAAGACTTGATGAAACGTCACTCTTTAAGAAAGTTAAAATCAATCTTTAGGAGTGAATGATGATGTTCGCCCCTAATGGAACATAGGACTTCATTCCCTGAAGTTTCGGTAGTGATGAGATCCCTTTTCTATAGTTTTGGTTTGTAAGGGTTAGTTATGTTTTGACGAGTTGATCAGGGATTGATATCAGTTAGAGAACCATTGAAAACTTGGGAGTACTGGACAGCTGCTGTTTCATTCTAGTTTGAGAATCATCATCAGTACACACCCACTGGGATTCTAACCCAGGAATTTCCGGTTAGAGGACAAGTTCGTATAACATTCAGCCACTGGGACCCGATTCAGTGGCCAGCCGATGAATTCTAACTTCTACTAATTCGTGATTTAGAGCAACCGCAACTCGTAAAAACAAAACTAATCCTTACAAGCCAACTATAGAAAATTAATCTGATGCTCGCTAGTGACTTGCTAGAGGACCGAGTTTCTTGGAGTTCTAGTAAGAAATCGTGACCAGTGACGTCCATCCGGTCAAGTGTGAATGGAATTCCCACCAATGACATTGGTTGGGGTCGCTCTGAATCACGAATTAGTAGAAGTTAGAATTCATCGGCTAGCCAATGAATCGGGTCCCAGTGGCTGAATGGTATACGAACTTGTCCTCTAACCGGAAATTCCTGGGTTAGAATCCCAGTGGGTGCGTACTGCTGATGATTCTCAAACTAGAATGAAACAGCAGCTGTCCAGTACTCCCAAGTTTTCAATGGTTCTCTAACTGATATCAATCCCTGATCAACTCGTAAAAAAATTTCGCTTTTTACTGATTGAATCTGTTGTGTTTACATCAAATCTTCCCTCTTTTCTGGGCTTACAGTTACCTGGTAAACTAGGTTGGATTTATTAGTACTTCTGATGGTCAGGAATCGAACTCGGACCATGTAAATGATTGGTGAAATTACTACCATTTAACCAGTGATAACAAATATGTTGTTGGCAAACATTCGGCAATAAGATTTTCATTATACTACTTATCAGCAAACAGACTTTTAGTTTTAGAATAAGGTCTCAAAATCACTGACAACTGATTTGCATTGAATTCAGTAGCGAATGCTCCAGACTGGCAGTCGAGTTCTGCACTACTGTATGTACGATTATTGCAAGAATAGTAATATTGCATTTTTATGCTTTACCAACAAGGCGTTCACAAAGTTTTCACTTTTATAATGATTTTCTGTAAAAGTGTAGATAATTCTAGGAAATTTCTACGCAAAGAATATCTAAAATGTATTATTTTCAACTATCGTCCACTAAGGATAACACTGTGTTATTTGAATAATAGTGACTTACAATGCAATACAGGACGCTCTTTTCGTCCCATTTGAGACTGTTAGGCTGGATGGATCTGTATCCTAGTGAGTGATTGTGTTCCCGTTTACAAGTGAACCGAAAACCCCTCGCTTCAAAATACAAAGGGCCACTCACTCCTCTACTGAGCCACAAGGTCTCATATTTTGCAAGGGTATCACAGTAGTTTCGATAAATTAGCATAACTCCAGTTAAAGCTTCCGTTTTAAACAGTTTTTTCAATAAAAATTATCTTTACGAATTCATTTATTATTATTGGTTGGATACTAGTCAGTAACTAGTGTAATGTGTCTAGTCCTTTGTTTGGTGCAGACTGAATTCTATTAGTCAGGCTCGCAATGTGGCCACCATGCTGGGTGGCTCGCCATCATGGTGCACTGTGAATTGTTGATACTAGGTGGTTGGAGGGAGTCGACAGAAAGACTTGGACCTAGGACTTAGAAGGAACATGACTTCCTTCAAGGTTGCAGATACGCCTTGCTGACTGGTGAGTGTCAACTAGCAGGAAGCCTAGGTCGAAGGCTTATTCAGATTATATCATAACCAATCTCCCGAACTAAGATTATCTCAAAAATCATCTCTAGATTATCATTAAGATTCACAGGAGACAAGAGAACACTTCTGTCCCTTACTAAGTTCATCATTAGCATACACCAATGAATTAATGAGCAGTCATCAATTTCTACTTACAGTAATAACACTATAATACTCGTTGACAGGAGTTTGAAGTCATTGTCCATTCGATTCCAATCTAGTGCATGAACAATAAAAACCTTGATTGGTAACCTGACAATCAACAGACAAACCCATTCCACGGTGCTGAATATGCACAACTTCAAATTCCCTAAAGAGGATAAGACAGGTGTTCATCACTTTCTAGTTTTATTGGTTTAAGAATCTGAAGTCATTTTATGATGAAATCTGAGTCAAAATCAATCAAATCTCCGCAAATAAAACATCTTGATGATTGATTCTTCTCTGAAAACTAAATTCTTTTTCAAAAGCCGTTAACCATTCACAGAAATTATAGTGTGCATGTATACGCTATGTGTGTAATAAACATTGACAAGTTACCACAGGGTGAACAATGCCAATTTTCAGTTTTTGGCGTTGATGCTGACTAAATTCTGTCAGAAAGTCCATAATGTAGTCATCAAGTTAGGTAACTCATCTAAGCTGTGCACTTTATGTCGGTATTAGATGGTTGGATACAACTAGCGTGAAGTCTTGGGCATTGGTTTCGTGCGTATTAGCACTTGTCAACAAGGAACATCTTCATACTCCGAGGAAGCATTGTCCCCTTGGAGACTCAAAAAAGCGTCATTCATTAACTCATTGACAGACGTTACCACTAAGCCATTGGAGACTGTAGATATACTTATTATTATTGTTTTCTTTAGTTCCTAGAGGAATATACGGCTTCAGCCACACGTCTCCATTGCGTTTGGTTCTCTGACAACATTTTCACCTGTCTCCACGTCTGCACACATGCTTTTATCTCCTCTCCACATGACCTCACCCATGTCACCCTCACACTGACGACCAACTGACTCACCGCTTCCCATTCGGGTCCCATTCGAGCGATGGCCTGGCGTGTGATGTCACTTGATAGCTTGTTTTCTTATAGTATGAGCAGTCCATCTCCATTTCTTCCTGCAGATTTGTTGCACAATTGGTTCCTGATTGGCTGGTTCGTTCATTGCCAGAGATCCCTGTTGGTGATATTTTCCAGCCGGCCATCTGGTCTTGAGTATTACTGAGCGAAGACAGATGTTGATGAAGGTCTGTAATTTGTTCGAAGTGTCCTTCGTGACGCACCAACTCTTTGATCTGTAAAGTACCACTGACTTCACATTGGCGTCCGCATCTTATTTTTCATACTGAGTGCTGTCAACCTACACACAGACTTCAGAGAAAAACGAAAGCTTGTCTTGCATTCCCGATTCCCGCTTTGATATCCTCATCAGTTCCGTCCGCCTGTAGTTGAAATGACGCTTCCCAGGTAGGTAGGTGAAGGAGGTTGCTTCTTCTAGATTTATCCCATTTATGCAGGCTGACTGTTGTCTGTTGTTGCTGTTGCTGTTGGCCAGGAATCTTCATCACCTCTGTTTTCTCGGTGGTCACCTTAAGGCCTATCTTCTCAGGATGCTTCTTCTGCCAACTTGTTACTTTTCACTTGAAAATCTTCCAGTTTGTGGGAAATCAGACACATATCATCGGCGAAGTCCAGATCCTCCAAGATTTTGTGTGGGTTCATTTTATGCCTGTTTCCTCGCTACCCGGCCTGCTGTCTGTCGCATTATCCAGTGTACCGCAATCAGGAAAATCATTGGAGATAGTAGGCAGCCAGCCAGCCTTGTCGTACTTCCGTCTTCACTTCGAAGGATTCCGTGAGTTTCCCTTTGTGGATTACTTGGCATGCAGCATTGTCGTACAACTGTTGAATGAGGTGTATAATTGTTGGCGGCACCCCGTAGTAGCAAAGTAGCTGCCAAATCACCTCTTGATCGACGTTGTCTGCTGACAACCTCTTCAAAGTCAATGAAGATGAGGTAGAGAGCTGACGGACACTCCAAGCTCTGTTCAGTGATGATCCGTAGTGTTGCGATTTGATCGATGCATGACTTGCTTCTCCTAAATCCAACCTGTTCCGGTCGAAGTGTTTCATCCAGGGCTTGTTTGATTCTCTTCAGGATGATGCGGCTTATTATTTTGCTTGGGAGCATAATTCCGCGCCAGTTCTTGCATTGACTCAAGTCCCCTTTCTTTGTCAGTTTGAATAAGTAGCCTTTCTTCCAATCCGCAGGTACCTTGCACTCTTAAAACACCTTCTCCAGTAGAGATGCCATCAGGTGCGCTGATGTCTCTCGGTTCATTTTAAATGCTTCTGCTGGTTTTCTGTCTGGTCCCGCTGCTTTTCCACTTTTTAGCATCTTGATTTCCTTCTGGGTTTCTGTTTTCTTCGGAGGGTTGATGTTCACTGGTAGTTCTGCTTCCACAGTTGGTACTTATAGTTCAGATATTTGAAAGTGTAACTTTAATCAGGAGACTGCTGCATACTTTGACTTACCAGTGTTTATAATTTGACTGAATTATTGATAACCAGGTATTGTTGTCAGAATTAGGTTCTTGTGATTAGTAAAAGAGTATTTCCGCCTACCACGGATGCTTAGTGAAGATGACGAATGTAATTCGGTAGAAACTTGTGATTCAAACCAGACAGAACAAGTTCCACACGACAGAGGTGAGTGTGTTAAAAATCTACACGCATTTTCCCATAATTAAATTCGTTGTGCTGTTGTAGATCTTAGTTTGTATCCAACCATTATTGAAACTGATATCACGTTTGTATTTGATTTTGGATTTAACCGAGGAAAGTGAAAGTTTCGTGACTCACTTAACTACTGATTCGACTAAAAATGAAGCGTGACTGATGTTGGAAATCAATCTGAAGATCATTAGCAAAAAAATGCTTACCGATTGACGTCGTAAATACTTCGAAGTAAATTTCATTGAAGACAGCTTAACAACCAGTAAAATGCAGGGAACACATAACAAGTATTTCGCTAACATCTGAAGCTCTGCACGAAATTGGAACCACACACCGAGCTGTCACATTTAAAAACTAAACGTCTCATTGAGCTAACTACAAACTGAATATTGAGTTGAAAGGCAACTAAACATTTAGACAGCAAGACTTTGAATCACTTTGGTATAGGCTTAGCCCTTAATAGACACCATTTAGACAATTACTGAATCTCATCTAACAGCTGTTTCATCCTAGCAGAGTGCTCTTTAGGGGTGCGCATAAATGTAATCTGTGGTATTGTAATCTCCAAGCCTCCAATATGGGCCGAGATTCAATACTTCATGACTTTTGATGATTATCTAAGTGACGTTTATCAGAGAGGAAATCTACAATGGAATTAACTAATCCCCAGGAAGCTAAATATTTGAATCTGGGTAATTTATCATATGAGAAGGATACAGTGGAACATAAATTATCGTCATTGAGAGGCGGAACTAAAATGCTTTTGTGAAATGGTATATATATTTAATTCTCAGTGATCACAGTATGTATTTAGTAGTTAATACCATGGAATTGTCATTATGATTGCGTAATAATTAGTGATGGTTGCTGTTTCAGTCCTTAATTTCTATCATTATTTATTGCAAACTGACGTTTAATTAATTAATTAACTTTTTTCAACTGAAAAACGCTAATTTATCTGTAATTAAAACAGAATTGTGATTCATTTTGATGTTTATTCACTATGATAAATAACAGAGTGGAAAGAACTATTTGTTTCAAATTCAGCTTTAATTTCCCATTGACTGTTTGAGCTGAAATATTCTGTCTGCGTTGACAGGTAGGCTCCTTGTACAGACACTTAAACAATGTATGAGGACTACCTTGAAGTAATTTGGTGGATTGTGACTAGCAATGAAGTCTCAGATGAGGATTTCGTCCAAATTGGGACTCGTCATCTAGATATGCTCGTATTTCCCTGTGAGTGACGGCGCTTCCACTGAGACTCGAATTAAGTAACCATCCGTACTATGAGACGGCATATCAACAGAGGCCGAACGTTTAGGTCTAATCATTCAGCGGGAAAAGAGAAATTAAATTTCAAAAAATAACGACTGAAACTCCCTGCCCAACTGGTGGCTCGTGGTCCAAGTGGTCCAGTGAATAACTCTTTGGCGTGTGAAACGATGGGTATTAGGTTTGAGGCTTAGTGTAAACACCATCACTTACTGGGAACTGCAAGTAAATGCGTGTGACGAGTCCCAAATAGGATGAAACCAACATCCTGGATTACACTGTTAGTCACCATCCATCAAATAAATTAGACTGAAAGGCACATTAGGGGAGTTAGTTAATAAAATGGTATTCTATTTTCAATGGATCTGATAAACCATCTTTTTGGAGTCTTCATTGCCGGTAACTCGGATAACTATCGAAGATGGATGTCCACTGATAATCCCACCAAATTACACATTAAGAGAGGTGGGAAAGTATGGAGTTCCACATCTGAATTTCAACTAAGTGTTTCAGATACAATCTTCATCTGTCACTTGTCACAGTATATTCTGTTTAAGTTTGTCGGGAACCTATTCGGTATTGGTATCGTTTCTGTCTCACTCAGTTACGGACTGACTCACCTAGTGAAATACTTTTCTGAAATTAATTCATATTGTACTAATTGTCAAATTCGTATTGTACTTTGTTGGTTGGCACCATCATTGTTATCATTATTATTTTAAACTGTCAAAATGAGGAAGCTGTTTGCAGTTACTTTTGCATGCAGAACTCGGACGTGTTAAGTGATAGACGAAGAGAGTAGAGCCTACATGACTCCATGATTGTGGTGGTTAATATCACGTTGTGTTTGAAAAATTGTGGGAACGAGAAATGTTGAGTCGGTTCCGGCTGGCAGAAGATCCATAACCAGTGGCAGTTCATTTCAGAATGTGCTGAGTAAAATAATCTGTATGAAATAGCACAATGCCTTTATGGTAGTTGAACACGAGACCGGGTGATTAGAAAGTGTGTATAACTTAGAATTCGCTGATGAATTTTTGACACATACACTTTTTTGTAATCATCTGAGTCACCAGACGGACTACTTTGTATAGCTTACGGTGATTCTACAACACCAGCATTCCCGACTCCTAATCATATTTGTTCATTTGCAATAAATATTGATTCACTGTACGATGAAAATGCCTGGAAAGAACTGAAAGGACTGCATTTGCGTATGGCAGTGCGGCTAGATAGTCCACTGCCTGCTCCTTTTAAACATAATGGCAAGATTTCTTTCGGAAACTTGACTGGATTCTTTGAGAAGAAATAACAGACTGAAAAAAATTCAATCACTATTAAATGAAGCCGTTACTGTAGAGTCGTTGGGCGAAAGTATCCTGCTTGATATGATACTTTATTGTCATTCACCTAAGAAACATTTACTGATATCATACTTCTAGAACCTATGGAAACCGGTTGCACGGTGTGTAGGCTAGGATCAATTCATATGATGGATGAACTGATCATATGCTTATCCTTTGTCATTTGGTCACACAGTGTAATAAAAACCAGATATCATATTTCTTGATATTTTACCTAAGTATCATGTTAAGCTATTATGATATCTAAATCCCAAATCACTCACGTAAACTGAATGACTAGTTCTGTGCTCTAGGTTAAGTCGGCTACCACTTATGAGGGATTGCTTGGCGAATGTTTCTTTTCCAGTAAAGTCAGTAATACTAGACCTACATTCTGGTTACAGGATTTCATCATGAGCTGACATCGGTTAGAGAACCACTGGAAAACCAACAGGGAGTACTGCATAGCTGTTTCGTCCCAGTTTGAGACTCTTCAGCATTAAGCATCCACCGGGATTCGAACCCAGGACCTTCTGGTTACAAGGCGAGCTCGTATACCATTAAGCCACTGGGACCCAATCCAATAGCCCATGAATTCTAACTTCCGCCAATTCACGATATAGCACAACCACTAGCGCACCCCGGTGGGTGCATACCGCTGGAGAGTCCAAAACTAGGACGAAACAGCTGTTCAGTACTCCCAGGTTTTCCAGTGGTTCTCTAACCAATGTCAGCTCATGATTAAATCCTGTAACCAATCAACCAAATCCCTACAAACCAATACTTGGACATACATTCTGTTCTGACTTCCTCTTTATTAAATAATCTCGCGAATTTCGCCGCACCGGAATTCATTAGATGCTGATTCTGTGGCTTCCTAATAACTACAGTGGCATATTATCAGGCAGTGTATTTTTCAGCCAGGCGAAAGAACCAGATGACGTTTAGGCAAAATACTCAGGAATTGATTACACTAGTGACAGAATAAATTGATACCTTGTACTACGTAAGCAGATAGAGCTAGACTGGAAGACAAATGTTACAGACACTAGGTAGAATATCTCTCACAAATTACAGGTAATAATAAGCGTTTACGCTCATCTCAATCGACTGCTATAACTTTAATCTGCTAGGTTACCAATGCAGAAATAATCAGGAATCATCTTGAATGTATCACGCCGTGTACTACTGATTGACTGAAATAAGTAGTTGAATGCCATTTGCATCAAGCAGTATTGACTGCTGACCAGATCCAAGTGATCTAAGCACCAAACTACCAGTGCTGTCGTTTGAGGCCGATCTCACCAGCAGTGTACCTGCTTTAAATCAGCTCGAAGAGCCAAATCCGTTCAGACCACCTGAATTCTAACAAGTTTCTTGGTTTCCAAAGGCAATTGTGGTGAAAGTTCACCTGGAGTGGTGTAAACTGCAAGTTGATAATATGATTTATAGTATCTGTATACTTTTCAAGAACTGGCGCGGAATTATGCTCCTGTCCATCCCAAGCAAAATACTAAGCCACATCATCCTGGAGAGAATCAAACATGCCCTGGATGAAAAACTTCGACCGGAACAGGCTGGATTCAGGAGAAACAAGTCATGTATTGATCAAATCGCCACATTACGGATCATCATTGAACAAAGCCTGGAATGGCAGTCACCTCTCTATCTCAACTTCATCGACTTTGAAAAAACCTTTGACAGCGTCGATCGAGAGGTGATTTGGAAACTACTTCGCTACTACGATGTGCCATCGACAACTATACATCTCATCCAACAGCTGTACGACAATGCTGCATGCCAAGTAATCCACAATGGGAAACTTACGGAACCCTTCGAAGTGAGGACAGGAGTGAGACAAGCTGGCTGCCTACTATCGCCAATGATTTTCTTGATTGCAGTAGACTGGATAATGCGACAAACAGTGGGCAGAGAGGAAACAGACATAAAATGGACACACACAAAAAACTTGGAGGATCTGGACTTCGCCGATGATATATGTCTGATTTCCCACAAACTGGAAGACATGCAAACGAAAAGCAACAAGTTGGCAGAAGAAGCATCAAAGATAGGACTGCAGGTGAACATAGATAAAACAGAGGTGACGAAAATTCCTGGGCAACAACACCAACAGCAACAACAACAACTGACAACAATCAGCATAAATGGAAGGAACCTGAAAATAACAGCCTCCTTTACCTACCTGGGAAGCATCGTTTCAAATACAGGCGGAACTGACGAGGATATCAAAGCAAGAATCGGAAAAGCAAGACAAGCTTTCACTACTCTCAAGTCTGTGTGGAGGTCAACAACACTCAGCATCAAAAATAAGATCCGGATTTTCAACTCCAATGTGAAGTCAGTGCTACTATACGGATCAGAGACTTGGCCAGCGCGTCATAAAGAGCATCTCAAACAAACTACAGACCTTCATTAACAGCTGTCTTCCCTCAATACCACTCAAGATCAGATGGCCAGAAAAGATCAGCAACAGAGATCTCTGGGAGCGAACCAACCAGGAACCGATTGTGAAACAAATAGGCAGGAAGAAATGGAGATGGATTGGCTGGCCATACTCTGAGGAAACCATCAAGTGACATCACTAGACAAGCCATTGCTCAAGTGGAAGCCGAAAGGGAAGCGGCGAGTTGGTCGTCAGTGCGAAGGTGGGGTGACTTGGAGGAGGTCATGTGAAGAGGAGATGAAAACGTGTGGGCAAACTTGGAGCCAAGTGAAGACTCTAGCAGAGAACAGAACGGAATGGAGACGCACGGCTGAAGCCATATGTTCCTGTAGGAATTAAAGGATACAATAATAATAATATACTTTTCAGGCACTTATTATATGCCCTTTGTTTGCTTATCTACTTGACGATGTAAGAATGAACGGTTATTACCAATGGATGACATGCAATCGGTTTCTTACAGGATTTCATCATGAGCTGACATTGGTCAGAGAACCATTGGAAAACCTGGGAGTACTGGACCGCTGTTTCGTCCTAGTTCGGGACTCTTCATCAGAACGAACCCACGGGGGCTCGAACCCAGGACCTTCTGGTTACAAGACGAGCTCGTATACCATTAAGCCACCGGGACCCAATCCAATGACCCATGAATTCTAGCTTAATGGTATACGAGCTCGCCTTGTAACCAGAAAGTCCTTGGTTCAAGCCCCGGTGGGTGCGTACTGATGAAAAGTCCCAAACTAGGCTGACGAAACAGCTGTCCAGTACTCTCAGGTTTTCCAGTGGTTCTCTAACCAATGTCAGCTCATGATGAAATCCTGTAACCAATCAACCAAATCCCTACAAACCATTACTTGGATAATCGATTTCCGCCATCACTTATGCCACATATTTAAATTAACAGCATTAAATACCGCTAATTTCAACACTTTCATATTTCCGTTTGTTTTCCTTGGACGATTCTTTAGTCTAGAAACAAGATCTAATATTCTTGTAAAGACTGGCACCAATGTTGCTAACAGATTCAATAGAATTCTGTACGGAAGAAGAAAAAAACGTGATCAAGGTTAGTTAACTTTTTAATAAAGCGCCGAATAACAGATTTATATTGCGTAAGATAAGATTCGAATGCAAATAAAGTAGTAATCACGTGTTTAATTTATATACACAAGTCAGCATTTATTGGAAATTATGTATTGTTAAGGAGTGAATACACACACTTTACGCTCATACGTACGCACACACATACCAGAACGTACACGAACACAGAGAGGCACAAGAGTAATTAATGATGATGGTGCTGATGGTGATATTGATAGCCATATGCACTGGAATTTATTTGCCTATCAATTAACATTTAGACGAGTATACTGCTTTAAATTAGGATTGATTTTATTTTGTATTTCTTTAGTTTAGCTTATGCTTTATTCATTTGAACGCGGGCAATTTGATTAAACTTGTTTAAAAGATTTTAATATTTAACGAAACACTGTTATGACAAAAAATATTTCATTTTTAAGTTTGATCATGGATTAATATATCAATGAGAGAACCATTGAAAACCAGGGAGTACTGGACAGCTGTTTCATCCTAATTTGGGAATCATCGGCAGTAATCACCCACTGGATTATAGACCCACTAACCTGCACTTACAAGGCAAGCTCGTAGACCATTCAGCGACTGGGACCCGACTCAGCTTACCTTGTTACTGCAAGTTCGTAAGTTCAAAACCCTGTGGGTGGGTATTGCCGATGCGTCCCAAATCAGGACGAAACAACCATTCAGTATTCCCTGGTTTTCAATGATTCTCTCACTGATATTACTCCATGGTTAAACTTGAAAAACAAATCAAATCAGTACAAACCAATTCTTGAAAATTATGGTTGTATGAATCTGAGCAAAATTGAAATAAACAATTCCAACATTAATATGATATTTGAAATTTTTCATGATCACCACTAAACTTCTTTATTTTCTTACGATTAAAGATTTATAATAAACAGTATCAATAGCTCCATTCAGTTGAATTTGTCAATACTGATTTCAGTAACCTGTGTGATTTAAAGACGGAGTTTTTACTACTATTTCGAAAAATGTTTTCAGTGAAGACTTTTTGAAATTATCCAGAAAAATAATCATGAACATTGGACAGTTTTATGCAAGTCTGTCAAGTTAAGGTCCACCAGTGTCAAAGTGGAGTGGATGTTCATCTAAAGCAGCGGTGAGGGTAGCTCTGCTTCACGAGTTGACAAAGTCTGAATTCAAAAGTCACTGAATTCTGATCAAAGTATCTGAGTGGTCAACGAGCTTGGGCCCATGACCTGAAGGTCCTGGGATAAAGTCCCCACAAGCGCTACAACCTGAAGTTATTTTTTCTTCAATTCTATTTTCATCAGACTGCTAATTCTAAAATACCTGACAAGCTATTGAATTCTTCACATGAAATTCTTAATAGTGCTTCTATGTCTCATAAATATGAACACTGATTTCATACTCTTAATTAAAAATTCTTTTGGTTTAACAAACAATGAAGAGATTTCAAATGCACGTCATGACTCAGTCACCTAGTGATTAACGCCTTGCTGTTGCAAGTATATCCAACCGATGGAAAACACATTCTAAGATTATTTACTAGCTATCAAAAAGTAACCATCTATAAGTTAGATATTAAGCCTATACTAAGGTATCCATTACAGGAGATTGTATTGTTAAATTGAGACCCATCGTTTCCCTTCTGAAATACCAACAGGGAATCACATATATACTTAAATAGTATCTTCTGCAGAACATTTGCATCACAGTAAAGAAATCAGCATATATATATCTTTGGGTTCCAACTTCTGGCTTCAACATCTGGTTTCAAGCCTGGGCTTTGAAGTTTCTGTGGCATTTGTGTTGGACAGGGGACGTGAAGAAATGGATTGGCCTGCAATCGAACCCATATCACATACGTAGTTGGCGAAAATTCTTACACTTAGCCACCGATGCACTATGGGCTGAATATATGTACACTACATTATAGGCGTATTTTTCCCTACAATGATCCCAGCAGTGTTTGAACAGCAAACAAGCACATCAAATATTTCATTAAACACTAGTGTGTTTTGTCTGGTCCTTTGTTTAGTGCAGACTTGATTCTATCAGTCAAGTTTGTAATGTGGCCACCATGCCAGTAGGTGGCTCGCCATCACGGTGCACTGTGAATTGTTGGTATAAGATGGTTGGAGGCAGTCAAAATTCTAACTTTTGCCAATTCATGACATAAAGCGACCATTTTTCAATCTCTTCTTCGATGAGTTACTGCCCCACCTTCAGCCTCCCATACTCTACTGGTCACGGCTCCCCACAGTCAACCACCCATCCCGATGGGTGCGTACTGTGAAGAGTCCAAAACTAGGACAAACTGGCGGTTCAGTACTTCGAGGTTTTCCAATGGTTCTGTAACTGATGTCGACTCATGATGAAACCCTCCAACCAATCAAACGCAATCCCTACAAAAACCAGTGCCTGAAAAATAATTTAATATCTTCATTTTCTCAGTATATTGCATAACATTTATGGAGATAAGGTGTTAATGCAAGAGTAGAAATTTGAATATTTTTTTGGGATGAAGTGCACTCACATACTACGCAAGATACTTTAATATCATTCCTGCTAATAAAATATTATTCAATAGACGAAGTTTTCAGAACAATTTATTGTTTGTTATTACATAAAAGAGGTAATAGCTTGGCATTTATACTTCACCTGCTTATAATTCTCATATGGGTATTTATGATAGGAATTAGCATAAAAGGAAAACCGATGTTTTATAGATTTTCATCGTATGGCCATACAAATGATCCGATAAATAAGTGGTCATAAGAAATACCGGAGCGGAATAACATGGAACCAATTTACTTCGTGAGTTCTTTTCATTTTCACAGTAACTTCTACTGCGAAGCTGATGGAGTTGCAATGGGCTGTTCATTAGGCCTTGCACTGACAGACATTTTCAACGTTAACCTTCAACAGACAAAGACATCGATTAGAGGGCCACTGGAAGACCAGCGAGTACTGGACAGTTGTTTCGCCCTGGTTTGGGACACTTCACAGTACGCACCCACTGAAGTTCGAATCGAGGACCTTCTGGTTACAAGGTGAGCTCAGTTCCTTGCGAATTAACACCTGAATGTCAATCTGATGTTCACTAGTGACTGGCCCTATTCAGGTATGGAGTTACATGAGTTCTAGTTTACCTTGTCAACAGAAGGTTGTGTGTTCGAGTCTCGTGGTGTGGGTGCGTATTGATGAATAGTAACAAATTAGGACGAAGCGGCTGTCCAGTACTCGCTGCAGCTCTTCCAATGGTCCTCTAACCGATGTCATTTCATGGTGAAATCCTGAAAGTAACCGAATCCCTACAAACCAACACCTGAAAACCGAGATCACTCGTCTAACTGATAAAACAACCTATTACATATACTTCGATAAATTTTTCACTGTATGCAATAATTTCACTCACGCTTTGTAGCTACTTGAATAATTCAACAACGTGCATAAGAATATTACTTACGTAATGAAACGCACTGTTCGGAGAGTAGATTTTCCCGATGTCAGCTTAGAGCAAAGGATAGATGCCACACTCAAAAAATAGATTTACTACAAGTATACATGGAATTGTCTTAACCAGAATTTCAACAGCTTCTACTTGGTCGGCTGTAAACAAGTCCAAGGTATTGCGAAGTACTACCAATCAAATCAAAAGATGAAAAATAATGGAATTATATAAATGAAGTTAGGAAGTTGTGTGAGTAATGCCTTGATATGATTATGAACAGCAAAAAGTTGCACTCGAAACGTGGTCATCAGTAAATATCACTGCATAACACTGTGAGACTTTATCAAAATAAAAATTTTCTCCATAATGGAATTACCCATTCCTTTTATGCATAAGTTTTATTCTATTTTTAAAAAATCAAATATATAGATGGACTTTTCGATGGATAAATAAATCTTCAATACAGAGGCTGCACATCGCTGTTTAGCTGTTTTTATACGTGATCTCAAAGGCATAATGATTAGTATATTAACATTTAGATTTGAGTGGTTATCAGTTTAGGTTTTATTATCTGCAGTTTTAGTAGACTTTGTTTCAGCGCAGCAAGATTCAAATTAATGCTTGTATTGCAGTTGGAATTATTTCCTACCCAATTGATAGCAGGTAGGATGTTGACGTTTAGGAAATCACCTACGTATTCAAATGATGAATGGATGATGTTCAAGTAAAAAAGCAAAAAAGCAACGTGAGTTTATACCTTGATTTATTGCTTACCTTATTTGTAATCTCATTAATTATTCTCTTGTTTTCCTCTGTTTTCACTACCAGTTTTTGTTTTCTATTCAATTCTCTAATTACTGTTCATTTTATTCTTTCAACTAGTGGGTATATAATTTGTAATTCTGAAAATGAATGCATAGTTGATTATGTTGATTTATCGTGAAAACAAGTAAGTAAAGGAAGCATCAAATTTTATGACAGCATTTGTACTGTATATTTTACTTCAGTGGATTATCAAGAGTGAAAACCAGAGAGTACTGGATAACCGTTTCGTTATAGTTTGGGACACTTCATCAGTACGCATCTACGACCTCACCATGCAGTGAACCTAGGGTCTTTGAGCTACCAGGTCAATGTGTGTTCAAACCTTAAACAAATCGAACCCCCTAGAAGTTCACTGTCGAAAATGAATCTGATGCTCGCTAGTCACTGACTAGAGGATAAAGATGCCTGAAGTCCTAGTGAGAAATCATGACCAGTGGAGTGCACCAAGCCCGATGTGAGGACAAATACTTACTGATGACAATGAGTGGTAATGGTGCTAAAAGCTGCAAGTCAATAGATATTAGAATTTACGGGCCATCATATTTCGGCCTAAGTGATTGAATGTTCAACTTGTTTGGCCTTGCCAGATGAAGGTCCTGGTTTCGATCCGCTGTAGATTCATTGGTGCATAATCATGGAGAGTCCCGAACTAGGACGAAATGGCTACTCAGCACTCTCTAGTTTCCAGTGCTTCTCAAAGCGCCATCAGTGGTTTTTTACTAATCAAACTTATGTAACTAGACAATAATCTAGTGAAGCGTGTTTTTTAAATTTCTGTTGAAATTATCTACTTCTTCCTAAACTATGCTGGTATTTCGTCATTAACGATAGCAACCAGGTTTTGAGAACAGACAGTTCCCTGCCTAAGATACTGAATAATTGTTATACTATATCCGTACCACTCTTCTCATACTCTTCTTATGAATGTCACTCGACAAAAAACGCCATGGATTTGTTACTTATTAGTCTCAACAGGACAGTTTGGTACTGTTTCCTTTAAATCAGCTTCTTGCATTAGATTCATGCTGTAGTTTTGAATAAGTCCCTACAGTGATGAAAGCCAATGACTGTATGCTTACCCATTAATGTATTGAAATCCCACCTCTATTGACCAGTGAACTGAGAAGAAAACGTTAAATCCAATCCTCTCTACGACAGTGAACAGCAGCTATCCACTCCAATTTTTAAACAAACTAAGCATTTTCTAGAAAAAACGGAAAGTATACTTGGATAGTATCGATGTGTTGAATGAAAACATCATCGCGTATTTACAGTATGGCGCCATAACATTCACAGTACAAAGTGTTTATTAGTCCTACGTTCAGATAAATCTAATTTTCATGTTTCTCACATTCTTAACTTAAGTGTTTTTGATTTTTATTTAAAACCAATTAGTCGCCTTTCAGCAAGAAATAAAAGTCATGTTGTGAGAATCATTTAGAAGCACAAGACTTTATGTTGTTTACAGTTTTCGATGTCACCTTCATGTGAAACTCTGATTGTTATTACCTTGCCTGTTGCATGTATTTACATACAATTAAGAAAAAGGGCTAAATCATACAGTTTAGGAAAATTATCTGCAAATTCCAGTTAAGTAAACCTCAGGGTGTTTCCTAGACTGGTACTGAAGGCTGGGAGAACAACGAAGCTGTGAAAACAAATAAATATACCAATGAAAGTGAGTGGAGAAGAAAGAGTCTAAAATCGCAGTAGAACTAATTCACTTCAGGAGTTAAAAGTAATTTCATCCACTACTAATTCCAAGTTATATACCTTAGTACTGATCATTTTCAATGCAGTGTATAGTTTGCACTGATGTTAACTATAATCAGAATGAAACAGACTAAATTGTAGATCGCATGAAGGTGGCAGACGTCAGGTATTTTTTAAGGTTAAACTCCTGTTGTCCAACCCATTTTCCAGCAGCAGATGTAAATGTTTATCTTACTCCGCAGCGATTTATCACTTGGAGTTAGACTACTGAAGCAGCCGTCCTAAATGTCTTGGACATGTAACCTAATCTTACGTAGAGGAGTGAAGTCAACGTCTCGGTGATGAAGTGATTTAACTAATGATTTCGTTAGTCAGAGATTATAAGTTTTTAATTAAACTGGCATATACATGCCTTACTGATAAGTGCCAAAGTCACCGAAATTCGCGTTAGCAATACCCACTCACTCTTCGTAAATAAAATTAAAAAACGGGGAATCACTAATTATTGTAACTTCGTTCATTGACTTTATTGTAATCTTAATTTGATAAGCGAAGTATGTGGCTCATTGGCATTAGCACTGGGCATTTTAGCGGTGTCCCATCGTTTCGAATTCTGATCCACTTACTCTAGCCTTGGTGGCTTGGTAGTGTCGTCCTAAATAAAGTCTACTGTTTTGGTTACGCCGCAAGATGAAATTGTATATCATTTTAGTCTTGAACAAGTCTGGGATGGTTTTTTAGTCCCTCTGAAATTCAGTTTACTAATTAGAACTCGATTCTCCGTAAGTGATCTCTGATGGATGATGACACAGCTAAGATACCGAGCCTAGAGGAGTTAGGAGGAAATTCGAACTCCATAAACTTTGGTTAGTGTTCGAGTGCTGAAGCCAATGAGTCACATCATCATATTCTATTGTATAGTTTTTCTAAATATCAATGTGAAATTACGCGACCACTGGGTATGTCACTGTAAATAGGATCTGCGGTTCGCTGGAACGGACACTAGACTTTTAACCAGTGAGTTGTAGGTTCTAACCTTACTGTTCCCAGCCAGATGGTATCATTAACTCTCACACGAAAGGCATGACTAATAACCAGCTGATGGAAAATGTAAGTTATTTTCGACCAACATTTTCATTTTCCATTTGATAAGCAATTTGTAGAAATGTCGACACTTTAAAGTAATTTAATGAAGCAAAAATTAGCATATATGCAGAAGAATGTGTACTCATTTTATTCCACAGATTACTTTTATCAGCTTATAATTTAAAACCATAATGGTTATTATACATGACATACTTTCACTTGATTTTGAAAAGAAAATGAAACTTACAATTTATGTTGTACCAGTAAGTTGAAGGTGTGCGTTGGTGGTATAACAGTTAGGACGCTCACCAACCATGCACATGGTCCAGGGTTGGATTCCCGGCCGACGCATTCCTTTACCTCGCTAAGCCAGAAATAATGCTGGTGAAGAGGAAAGGTTGGGCATGAGGCTAGCAACCCCATCCTGTAAAATAAACACTGCTACAGAAAATTCAAGCCACTAGCTTGAAGCCCTATGTTCCACTGGGGAATGTGAAGGAAAAAAAGAAAAAAAAGTAAGTTTAAGAGTAGTAAATAGAATAATAGTCAAAATACATCTGACGTCTACTTATTTTTCATGGTATTGGTTCAAAGAGTCATGAACAGAAGTAGAAAATATAGGAATAAATAAAGTTGACAGTTACACACAAAGTGCACCATATTCCAGTAGAGATAACCTTCTAATGAATCCCCGTTACGGAGAAATCAGCATTCTGGATTCCAAAACTAGGTAACACTAAACATACAGCCACGAACTACAAGTAAAATTGGTATCTAGACATCCATTCATCTGACAGAATTGGACCTATCAATTCTATTCAGAAATGCCAAGTGGAAACTGTAAATTTATACATGAATTGTTACTTATAAACCACCAGTATTCCATCTTGTATTCGTTTAAAAATCTTGAGTTAATTGTGAATTCAAGTATCTTTTAATTCATGAAGATCAGAATATTAATTTATTGACTTAACAGATTACTATTATTCCCTTGGGTTCAGACATATCTCCACTTTGTCCTATCTTCTACCGTCGTCTTCAACTAGATACACGATTGACCATAATCTCTCACCTCCTTTTCACACGGCCTCCTCCATGTCACCTCAGGACGACCCATTCGTCACTTACTATTTGGATTCCATTCAAGCGATGGCCTGCATTGCGCGTGATGTCATTCGACGGTCTCCTCAACGTATGCCCAATCAATCTCCATTTTCTCATACATATTTGTTGAGCAATCGGCTATTGGTTGGTTTGTTCCACTGAAGAGTTTCTTGTTGCTAATTCGTTATGGCCAGCTGGCCATTCGATCTTCAGTATGGAATCGGCGAAGTCAACTGTTGATAAAAGTCTGCAGTGACCAGTAGGAAATGATTTTCGGGATGCTCAGGCCAAGTTTCTGACCCATATAGAAGAATTGACCGACTGACTTCACATTTGTGTTGAAAATCCGAATCTTGTTCTTCCTGCTGAGGTGGAGTGCAGAAGACTTCCAAATTGGTTTCAGGTTGATGAAGGCATATCTCGCCTTTCCGATTTTGGCTGGTTGGCTTTGACGTCTTCATCGGTTACGACTGTCTGTGGTTTATACCGTGCTTTCCAGATAAGTGAAGGAGGTAACTCCTGTCAAATCTCTCCTTTTGATGGTGATTGATGCTGGTTGTTGTTGCTGCTAGTCCGTTATCCATAAATTCGCGCATATACTCTAACGAAGTGTTCTGTATTAGCAAGAAATAGCCACTTAATTTGTCTGCATTCATAGTGATCCTATGAGGCTGAAACCAGATAAACCTCATGGAACAACCAGAACCAACTCCTTATAGTCTGGATGCAGGGAAACAATCGTTGCGTTCTACTGTATTACCATCTGAAACTTCCCTGATTGACGAACAGCCACAAAATGCACCAGACATCAAAACGACAGATATTTTTCAGTACATCGATGGCTCTACTCAAAAATAATAATATCCAAAGCTCAAAATTACCTCAGTAGTAGCGCTAGGCAACTACACAGTCAACAGAAAATCATTCGAAATTATTATCTGTTAGAATGAATTCCAAAGTTATTTGCTTTTGTTATCACTCACATGATATGCGACTGCACAGCCTGAGAATCAGTCACTCAGTAAATAGTCCCTTTTTGCCTAATCTCTTTCGTTTTATTGAATCGTCCCTCAGCTGATGTGGATTCATGACAAAAGCTATTTGTAAAAGTTTTATCAAGAAAAAGGTGGATAACATTTGGATGTATTCAAGGCGAAAGAAAGGTAATTTGATCTTATTATCAATCTACTTACCTTACTGCCGGTTGATTGATGTGTGCATGGGTGTGTATGTGTGTGTTTATGATAGTTAGGCTAAAAACAGTATATAAAATAGTATCATTGAAAGAGTTTCTTGCCATCCATAGAGCAAGTAATTCTATCGCAATCAATCAGCTCAGAGTTCTATTTGTGTATTTCACTGAATTCTAAGTGATATCCGCAGAAAGATATTTTACTAAGCTCCAAAAGGCTGATAGTATAGGGCTAGAATTACAACAACATTGAAATATGCATGACCAAATTTCAACTTGATCATATCCCTGAATCTGATTGGTTTGCTGTTAATATGATTCATACGATTAACCCCTCAAAACGGTGTTGTAACAGTAGGCGGAATAAATTTATTTGATTTTATTTACGAATTCTCAGTGTGAAGCCTACTCAAAGTATTATGACTGGTCTTGTATGTAGTTTTATGAATAAAATTGTAACATATATGCCCAAACCAAGTTCACTTTTAAGAGGTTGAAAAAATTTGGGCATTACGTGTTTGATATTCATTATTATAACACGTTTTATATTTCCCAATAAATGAACGACAAAATGAGATCTACACAGTTCATTCTTGGAGAAACTAACCAGCCTTTCTCCCAGCATCCAGTTTACTTCAGAAGCAGGCAGCGTCAGACTTCGGTGAACTACCATTTCTAGACTGCTTGGTTAATCGGAGGGGAAACGGATATTTCAATATATCTGAACGCAGGAAGAAAACCCACTCCAACAAATATTTAGACTTCGGATCACCATACGCCATCACTGCAAAGGTATCAATTGATTCAAGTCTTCTTAGACGAGCACACTCTTTGATGCTTATGGATGAGAAAGAAAAAGAAGAGGAAATATCACACATTACTGAGATTCTCAAGAAAAATAACTACCCCAAGAACTTCATCATCAAGATCAACACTGACATTAAATATGGCTGAAAACGTATTCCGAAGATATGGGCCTCAACGGTTGTCATTTCCCAGAGATCAGAGACGTCAGATGATATCAGAAAAGTACTCAATAACCACAAATCAGAATTTTTCCAAAACATCAGACCCACTACAAAGCAACCTCCGCCATATAAAGGACCGAATCCCTAAAGATTCTCAATCTAATTGTGTCAAAAAAAATAAAATGCTTAGAATGTGATGTGATATACATTGAACACACATCTTAGAGCATCTGTTTGACCACTGAGAAATCCGGTTGAACTAGAAAAACTTGAAAAATCATCAGCCATAGGTCTAAGCGCTATAGAATCAGGTCACAAAATTGATTATAATAATACTGAAATAATCCGGAAAATTTCAGAAATCACAAAGAACGTCTAATACCAGAAGCACTTCATATCAAATGGAATCCGAATTGTCTGAATAGGAATGGTGGACTAAAAAAGAATTTGACCTAGTTACAGCACCACGCTCACCCATGAAATGACAAAATCCACACGAATGTGATAAGCGATTTCATTATGTAAACACTTGCTGCTTGCATAGTTTTGTATGCCTATCAAATCCAACAGTCTAAACTTGGTTGTGTTATCTTTACCAGTTGGCTAACTTGACAACACAGAAATTACCTCATGCTCATGAGTGATAATTAAGTTGCTGTGTATATAAGCTGAGATTTTGTAAATTCTGCTTTAACAGTACTTTAATAGAGCTATTAGCATTAAATAGCTAAACGTCAGTAAAAACAATATTGTTCTGTTTTTCATTCATTGGGAAATACAAAAACTTTTGTAATAAACAATTGTGATATGTTAAACCTTTCCTGAGAATTAGTACTGAAAAATAGAAGAAACAAGTCTCTAGTAACCACCAAGGTGTGAAACAGCGAACAAAGTTTCCACAGGTTAAAGTCTCATATGTTTTAATCGTCTACAATTTCCTGAAATTCAGATCACCTGAGGCCACAGCTATTTCATACATTACTTTGAACGAAGAGACAGTGGACAAATGTGCAGGATAATATTAGTAGAAAACCCTGTTCACTTAGTTTCTCAGATGCTGCTGTTATCAAAAGACATCAACGCAACTTCTATGTACACAGAAAGACAGTGTGACAAATCTGTAACTACCCTTGTAACTGTAATTATGTTTTTCGTATGTTTTGTATTTGATTCTATTGCGCAACACTACTTTACCTAATTTTCATTTTCAGTTACCAACTTGAACTCAGAAGAAAGTTTCCGAATTTGCTAAGTTGTTTGTCTATGTCATAATTTTACTTTTCACTTCCATCCTCTTGAAGTTTCCGTCATAACATTTAAAAATTCGCTTTGCCGTTGAATCCTGTATTTTGTCTAATTATCCTAAAAATTGTTAGTCTTTTCATACTAAATAATTTAAATACTTACATGGTTTTTGGATTTATGTTGTTTGTATCTTCTGTTTATAACTCGACGTCATTGTGAGAACAGTATGTTCAGGAGTTTCGACGTTATTTAATATATTCTCAGTAGAAAAAAATCAGAGAAATAAAACGAGCTCATACTAAACTGCAAGTATGTTCGTTCTTTCTTTGTTCAAGCAGTTGATCCAGGACATATCTTGCAACAAGACTAGTCCGTCTGCTTCAAACATCCTTCTCGTTGGTGCAGTTAGAGGTCGACAAGTACCTCTCAAATGTTACCGTCAATTTTGTATACCAGTTCATATTTATCTGCGGGAGTGGTTACATAAGAAGAAAAGAAAGAAGAGTTAACACCAAATTCTTTGAACATGCACCAAGGAAAGACTAGTTAGCTCTTCAGTTACCAAACACCTGATTGACACTGGACAACGAGTAGACGGTCTGGCACCATTCAAAGTAACTAACAGACAAAATAGCTCAAGTCTCTTTCGGTTTGCTGAGACTATCACAATAAAACGGCTGAAACCTGACCTATGTGTCCAAAAGGAATCTGTCGTTCGACTCCAGTTACCCTGGTGACTAATCCCTGAGTAACCTGTGATCTCCTAATTTCATTAACTTATCTTCTCAAGGCCCCCCCATCCGTCGCCTCTTTTATTCCTCTTTGACTTTCATAAGAGTTAATTCTTCTTGATATAATTCATCCTCTCATCTCACCTCTTGCACTCCAAATTTTGATCTTCCCTTATCTAACTATGAAATTTATACCAAATTTTTGTTACCACCCTAACCACAAACTTGTTGAATAATTTTCTAGAAACTTCCCTCTAACAAAATCTAAATATATATGGAGAAGATTTGTAGCTTAGGCGGATGATTTTGATGTGGTTGTGTTCTCTGAGATAGGTAGTTTATTTCCGAAGCTTTCATTACTGCCTTATTAGGAAACACATTCAGCACATACTTCAATTTGAAGTGAGCCTTTAGATTTCTGCATGAGTTTACTAGTCATCGCTCCTGGTGAGCTTGAACGTGATTGGTTATTTTTGTGTGGCTTTACACCCTCTAGGCTACTTATATTGGAACTGAATGTTTCTTTGACTTGGACTTTATCCCTTTGTGTGTGAGATTTCCCTCTTATCGACTGGTAAATTTTGTCTATGTCAATCTGTCTATTCTCTATTATTCCTCTGTCTAATATGTGAACGTTGTCCCAGTCGAAATGATGTGTATGGTTGGCTGTAGGTAGTGATTTGAGGGAGTGGATGTCATGTCTTCCGACGGCTAGTTTATGATCATGGATACGAAGACGAAGGGGACGTCCACTTTTGCCAATGTAGTGTTTTTCACAGTTGTTACAATTTATTTTGTAGATAATGTTGACTTTATCTTATTTCTTTGTTGAGTCTTTTGGTTGACATAGAGCCAGCTGAGTGAAGTGATTTTGTTGGTTTATGTGCGACGTCAATTCCTAAAGGTTTGAAGAGTTTTGCAGTGGTTTCTGAGATGTCCTTTATATATGGTAGGGCGATGATTTGGGATTTCCTTGGGGGCCTTTGATTTGATAGGTTGGCTTAGAGGTATGTCTTTTGATGAAATTTCATGGGTATCTATTCTTTTGAAAGATGTTCATGAGATATCTTTCTTCAATTTTCCTCAAGGTGGGAGTGCTGCCATGACTCCTGGCCCTCTTAAATAGTGTTTGCATACAATTCCTTTTGTGTGTTATTGGATTGTTGCTGTTGCAATTCAGTGTTTGGCCCGTGTGACTTGATTCCATAGTAAAGTACCATAGAATTATGCAACCAACAGCTCAAAGGCTTCAGTCAGTTAGCAAGCACACATTCTATTCCACATCCATATCCCTTACAT
Organism: Trichobilharzia szidati; assembly: GCA_944472155.2. Taxonomy (NCBI): domain Eukaryota; kingdom Metazoa; phylum Platyhelminthes; class Trematoda; order Strigeidida; family Schistosomatidae; genus Trichobilharzia; species Trichobilharzia szidati. Next base: position 132,629,078 of record OX235271.1, read on the forward strand.
CTCAAACATTTCCAATTCTCATACTTGCGATTAAAGGACGAAATTCTATGAACTCTTATTTAAAATGCATCTACAAGTTCATATGCGATTGTGGGAGCACACGTGTAGGTAGAATTAACAGAATGTTCCAATGTCGTCGGAAGCGACATTTTCTTAGATCGTTTTTCAGTCAATTAGAAAATCCAAATATACTTAATCTGAATATAAATCCAGCATCATCCAGTGCATAGCACTTGTCAGTGTTATTGACTACTTCTAAATGATTTGACATCACTCTAATTCATCGTTATTGAAGGTGATATAAGCATTTGGATCAATCATGTACATCTCAAATTATGTGTACAGTCACAACAATAGATTTCAACTTTTGCCTACCATGGACTACTTGACGTATTAAAATAAGATTGGTTATTAATATGTCTTTACAAGTTGATCACGGACTGATATCAGTTAGAGAACCAGTGGCTGAATGGTATACGAGCTTGCCTTGCAACCGGAAGGTCCTGGGTTCGAATCCCAGTGGGTGTGTACTGCCGATGATTCCCAAACTAGGATGAAACAGCTGTGCAGTACTCCCAGTTGGTTTTCAGTGGTTCTCTAACTGATATCAGTCAGTGATCAATTCGTAAAAACTTAACTCAACCTTACAAACCAAACTATAGATTATTAATATGCACTTTTATTTAATGTGTGGTTAATTGTCACATGTTTCATTTTATTACTGTCAATTATGGCAGTTGTAAAGCGATCATCTAAAAACAACGCAGTGATAGTATCTTGCAACTTTTATCTTCTTAATGTCTTATTTAAATTTGTCAAAAAGACTAACTGTCTCCATAACTGTATTTTTTTAATAGCCAATCAATCGATAAAACTGATGATGATGTTGTTAAGACAATGGCGACTAGAATTGGTATTAAGCTTTGACAGGTTTCAAACTACGAGAGAGTGGTGACTTATCCTTTTTGTCATATAAATGCTGTTGTACAGTTGTGTTTAATCTTTGAATGAAACATCCTAGAAAGTTTAAAGCGAAATAGTGTAGACATTTTAGTTTCCCCAAGGGTATACACATATATATATATATATATATATATATATATAGGAAATACGTAGGCGCGGAATATGTCGATTTAGAAAAATACTGTCGACCATACTAGTTGTAAATCAATCGTAAACAGGCAGTGAACACTTATTGGCTGATATTACGTTCAATGTATTTTATTAGTCAACCTCGAAACAGAGGCAGAAATAAGAGTTACCTAACGTAATCAGCTGAAGTGCAAACTAATTGCAAAATTTTCTTTACCAGTCAGTGTGAATCAATGTAGATACTAAGTTTAGTAATTTCACCTTTAAATTAACCACTCCAGTCTGTTTTAACAATGATTTATCAGTGAATGATTCACCCATTGGATTACGTAAGCGATATGCTTCAAGTAACATTTACACATGTACACAATCAACTACACATAGATCTACTTATTATTATCATTCAAATCGAACATGAAATAGGTGTAGGCGTTTATTTTCCTTTTTCGTTTTATCTTCACATTTGTAATACACAATTTCCCAAATATATGTCGTACGCTGTATACATGATTGCGTAGGAAAAAATGATATAATGTTGTAATTGTATGCATTTTACAGTTATCTTGACAACTAGGCCACTAAAACACCTACAGACATAATGACGGTGCACATTTGCATCAATGAAACAGTTTTCTTTTCTCTCTCTTAAGTTAGAAATGATTTTAGACATAATGAGTGGACATTATTGGCGTCAAAAGCAACTGTTTTAGATAATTATTTGTCTGAAATATCTAATGAATATGGTAGTAAAGTTCATGACTCTCAGGTGTTTCTTTTAGTGAACTGTATTAATGAGTCGGCATTAGCATATGAGCTATAAAAATAAAAGGGTTAGTGTTGTGCTTGTTCATAGTTTGTTATTTTTTAGGTGGAGGTCATCCATGAATCTCAGAATACATGTTCCATCCTGTTTTATTCTCATCATCTGAATAAGTGAGATAGGGGAAAGATATTCGGGTTCCGTATCAAAGCGGAAATGATGGATAGTCATTTCGGGCCTCGATGCAAACATCAGTCACTGTCATATCAAGTGAATCAGTATTATCATATCTGTATCTACTGAAGTTTTATAACAGTCAGCGGTTTGCTCATTTTGAAATGAATAAAATTACGGAATCAAAATTAAAACCAGATAACGGTATGATACAACTCTGATGACAGTTGGTAAGCAGTCTACAGCAAATAAGATTTCTCTTTCAACTTTCACCATCATTACGTCTTATTAAGTTGGGTTCGCGACATGAAAGTTGTCTCAAATAATCTCATCACCAGAAGTAAGAAACAATGATTAATGATTAGATCCAAGGCTTCCTGCCAATTGTCTCCAACTATCTAATATCATCAAATCAATGTGCACTGTGATAGTGAGCTACCTAGAATGGTGGACACATTGCAAACCTGACTGATAGAATTCAGTCTGCACCAAAGTAAGGACTAAACACGTCACACTAGTTACTAGTGTCCAATCAAAATATTTACTAAAGTCCTACAGGAGGTCAATCGCTAGCTCGAATAGCTCATTGGTAACGTCTCTGACTGCAGGGCAGCACTGGGTGACGCGGTATCGAATCTCAGAAGGGACATGAGTTGCTTCAAGGTTGCAGATACGCCTTGCTGACTGATGAGTGCCAACTAGATCGTAACCTATGTCGAAGGCTTCCTGCCAATTGCCTCTAACTATCTAATATCATCAGATTGGCAGTTTTATTGCTAGTTTTGGTCACATCTATTAGATGAAATATGACAGAGCCATACTAATTATTATTGCTCATTCCGTGAGCTCTGCATGGAACGTAGGGCTTCAGAATAGCATCTCTATTTGACTTTATTACCAGCTATAACTCTAACTGGTTTCACGATTGCCTAGAGAGTTCCCTTTCCTCCCTACAATGTCTTCTCCATGTCCCAAACTAATTCACCGTTTCACATTTGGCCCCATATGAGAGACTATCACTCGACAGTCTCCTCAGCGTATTTTTCGCAGAAAAGGTTCTTGGCTGGCTAATTCCCTGCCTGCTAGAGTTCCTTGCTGTTCTTCTTTTCTCGATGGTCATCTTGTCTTCAGTATCAAGCAAAGGCAGCTACCAACAACAGCTATCAGCGTACTGTTAGAAATTATTCTGGTGGCACGCGCATTCCTAAACTATGTGAAATCACTGACTTGATATGAGTGTTAAAATTTCAAACCATGTTCCTTATAATAAGTGTCGTGGTTATATTAAGAAAGTGAAATTTCAGGCTATCGCGAAGATCGTTACTAATCCAAGCGATCAAAGCCAAGATCACCATCAATGTATTTCTATAAATCGATTTTGATATCTCATACATTTGTTCCCTTTAATGAATTTGAACAAAGCAAAAACTACAGTTTTAGCAGAATAAAATGGTACCATATTTTATTTCGTCGCCTTCTCTTCAGCTGCTTACAGGGCAAAACACTATTAAATGTATCTACAAAAACAATTTAACATACTTGCACAGAGTGAAATCCAAAATCGATAGATATCCTTCTCATGTTAACTCCAACTGTATGTACAAATTTACATGTATCTGCGAGAGCAGTTACATTGGAAGAACAGAAAGAAGGGCATATCTACGATTTTCTGAACATGTACCAAAAAGCTTACGTCTAAAGGGAACAAATGCTTTAAGCAGTGCCATCGCCAGGCATCTTCTTGACACGGGTCATGAGGTGGACGTCGAAAAGTCGTTCAAAATTATCAATAAGCAAAAGAGTTCAATGCTCGTTAAGTTTGCTGAAGCCTTTTCCATCAAGCGCCTAAAACCTGATTTGTGCGTTCAGAAAGAAGCGGTTATCAGTCTTTCTTTGCCATGGTAACTGGATATTTTTCATCCTAATGCGAGATACTGAAAAGTTTTCATTTTGTATGGTTATTATTGCTCGGAATTAGGTTCAATATTGCATATATATATATGTATATATTATTAGTGTATGTGTACATTGATCGATTGATTTCTGTTTAAAATGAACTCTGTGTAAGATACATTTAGATACATTTAATAATGTTTTTGCCCTGTAAGCAGCTGAAGAGAAGGCGACGAAATAAAATATGGTACCATTTTATTCTGCTAAAACTGTAGTTGTTGCTTTGTTCAGATTTTGATATCGTTATAAAACTTTTGAAAACTGCTCTGATCTTTGATTTCCTATTTTTAGAATACACATATGTATAGTGCCATAAGTCACTACCAAAGTAGATGTTGTCGCAAACTGATATCATTTTGAGAATCACTCAAAACTAAGGAGCACTGAACAGGTATTTATTATTATTCCATTGGGCTTCAAGTGGAACATAGGATTCCAACAACACATCTCCACTTTCTTCTAGTTTCTGATGTCCTCTTCAGCCGAATCCACGATTAACCATAATCTCTCATCTCCTCCCCACACGATCTCCTCCATGTCACCTTCGCACCAAACCACTTGTAGTTTTTCATTCAGGTCCCAATCGAGTGACAGCCTGGGTTGCGATGTCGTCTGACGGCCTCGCGAACGTATGCTCATTCCGTCTGTATTTGATCCTACATATTGGTTGAGCGATCGGCTCTTGGTCGATTTGTTCCCATAGTTTCTTGTTGGTGATTCTTTCCGGCCATCTGATCTTGAGCATAGAACGAAGACAGTTGTTGATAAAGGTCTGCAACAGGCTGTTAGAAATATTCTTTGTGACCCGCTGGCCAAGTTTCTGATCCGTATAGCAAAACTGACTTGACGTTTGTATTGAAAACCCGAATTTTGTTGTTGATGCAGGCTGAGTGACGAAGATTTCCAGATTGGTATCAGGTTGATGAATGTGTTTCTCGCCTTCCCGATTCTCGATTTGACATCCTCATCCGTTCCTCCTGTAGTTGAGACAATGCTCCTAGATAAGTGAATGAAGTAACCTCTTTCAAATCCCTCCCATTGATGGTGATTGGCGCTGGATGTTGCTGCTGTTGTTGTTGTTGGTTGGTTATTTTCATAACCTCCGTCTTGTCTATGTTCACCTGGAGTCCTGTCTTTGCTGCTTCTTCGACCAGTTTGTTGGTTTTCGCTTGTAAGTCTTCGATTTTGTGTGACATCAAACATAAATCATCCGCAAAATCCAGGTCTTCTAGGTTCTTCACGTTGGTCCAGGATATCCCTGTCTTCTCGTTTCCAACTGTCTGACGCATAATCCAGTCCACCACAATTAGGAATATCATTGGTGATAATAAACACCCTTGTCTGACTCCTGTGTTTACTCAAAAAGCTTCGCTGAGTTTTCCGTTGTGGATCACTTGACATGTGCGGTTTTCAATTACTTGGAGACAACAAAAATCAGTTTGTTTCATTGGTGAGAATGCTGCCACAATACTGATCCAGATGACATATAAATCACAAACTGAACAGACAGTGTAGAAGACTAGAGATCAATGAAGATTACATTAGGCATGTGAGTAAATGAAAGAATACAGTTCTAATTTCATCGAAAGTTAAAATACATTTTGAAATGAAAAATATAGATATGTGAATGAGTCAAGTCTAATGTTAGAATATGATAACATAAAGTGAAGTAACATAAAGCAGAATATTGGAATGTGGCCTAATGAATCATGCATTCACTATGATGGATTCAGTCTAAGGCAACGAAAAAGTACGTAACAAAATGCTGTTTACATGACGAGTTCTGGCTTCATAGTATCCGTTATCAGGGCCTCTTCTACACAAAGCAAGTGCAGCAGAAAATCTTTCGGAAAACGTTTTATGACTTAGTAAGAACACCTAAATGATGTGTTATTGTTTAGTCATCTGATTAAAGTACAAACTTCATACAACATGGATACAAAACAGTAAGACAACTCTGAAATAAGGCAAGGAGAAATCAAACTGTTGATGTGGAACAGAATGAAAACAGTTAGACATAGTTATCAAAAACATTCCTTAAAGTGAAAGTTAGTTAATAACACAATGAGAAAGAAAAGAAATGGGTGAAACTGTAGCATGTTAGTTGCTGATTTCCATTATGCTCCATACCTGAAGATGCCTTAGGCCAATGGATTGCATGATCTGTCGGATTCCACCTAAGGAGTTGTGATTTACTGTCAGATACTTATCTAACACAACTTTCCTTCAAGCTAAAGTGTACCGTCATCCAACTTCTGTGGATAGAGAATAATGAACGGTATGAAAGAAGGTGGCATGATGGTCACAGCGTATGTCCAAGCCAATGAATCTGCTGTCTGATGATGATGTCATTTGCTGCAGTGTAATCTTGAAGTTTATCTAAAAACGCTTTATCGGACCTCAGAATTACATCCATCTTCAGTGCATAAAAGAGCAAATCAAAAGCTAAACAGATAAAAACGTTTCTCAGAATGCCTCTTTTCTGTAAAGGTGAGTGATTTCGAAAAACTTAAACGTCGCAAGGATTTCGAAAAAGACAACATTCAGATTCATTCGGTCCTAGATGGATGAAAAATGGATTTGAATCAACATTATAAGCATGGTTACACCATTATTAGATTAACAGCGTTCCAATAAACATTATATCATATATTGTTATTATTATCTTCGGTTCCCAACTGAACACAGGGTTTCAGAAGCACATATTCTTTTCAAGACCGTCCTGTGCAGTCTTATTTAACCGGGTATACAAGTGACTATAAGCACCAATTTCCTCTTCATACAACCTTCCGTATGTCATCCACCGACATGCCCAACTCGTCGTTTCTCATTCAGGTCCCTGGCCGGTGTGCTGTCACTCAAAGGTCTTCTTAGCGTGAAAAGGATCTATCCCCACCGTCTTCAGCGATAAGTTGTTGGTTGGTTCCTTCCCAGAGTTTCTTGTTGCTTATAGTTTCTCACCATCTAATCTACAGCATGCAGCGAAGGCATATATTACTATCGGTTAAATACAGTTTATCTTTAATTCTATTATCAAAACATTTTGTGACTACCTAAAATGCCTAAATGACTTCTTAGTTACCGTTTTATTCTCGTCAGTGTCTAGTAGGAATTTCGTTCTAGATGCAGTAGAAACGTATACTCAGTGATCAAAAATGCAACATTTTCTAACTTTTGGAATAATCTCACTGGTTCCTTCCCTAAAATATTCAATAATTAAATTCCATTCTTGAAATAAGAAGAATATAGCTTCATTTTAGTCAATTTGATGTTGAGTCATCAATATTCGAGTGGAATATTTTTTCCGATCCTATCAATCCAGTATAAACGTCCTCTAGTGAAATGTTTGTTCTCAAGGTCCCGAAAAATATGCACGAGTGGCACATTGATGGATGAGTTTCGACATGTACATTCAGTTTTATTAGCTAATGGTTATCCGGAGAACTTTATCACTTGTCACAGTAAAGAAAAACCACATCTCGAAAAGATAGCTTCTGTACCAAAGAAAGCTATCTTTATTAACCTACCATTCAAGGGCGACCAGATTATGCAGTTGACAGCTCAAAGACTTCGGTCAGCCATCAAACGCACATTTTGCGCCGCATCTCTTTTTTCTCACTTGCCGAATAATTTTGATCCCTGTACCTACGATAAAAGGACGAAGTTCTATGGACTCTACTTCAAACTGTATCTACAAGTTCACCTGTAGCTGTGGTGACGCCTATATAGGTAGAAACAACAGAATATTTCAATGTCGTCGAAAAGAACATGTTCCAAAATGGCTACTAAATCATATAGAAAATCCCAAAGCGATTAATCTGAATAGAAATCCAGCATCATCCATTGCAAAACACTTAATAATGTCAGGTCACAAAATCAATATTAATGACTGTTTCACGATTATTTCACATAACTCTAATTCAAGGTTATTGAAGGTGATAGAAGCACTTTGGATTCATCACATACAGCCTAAACGGTGTGTACAAAAAACAATAGACTTAAATCTTCACCTACCATGGACAACATGACCTATCTAAATATGATTGGTCATTAGTATGTACTTTTGTTTTTTTTATTTAACTGAGTAATTGTCATGAACTTTATTTTATTATTGTTAACCATGTTAGTTGCAAAGCAGTTGTAAAGAAACTATGAAATGATATCATCTCGCGAAATTTGTCTTCTCAATGCCTCATTCAAATTTTGATACAGTTATTTAATGTGACACTTGTGAGTTTTGACTAAACAGTTTATGCTTATCTTTGTATTGTTTCTCTCGGAATGCTGATCAAACAGTTTTCTAGGAAGGGCATACTTATTCACTAGGCAAGAAGTTACATGCCTAATGTCACTCGTAAGGAAGAATGAGTGTTGCCTGTGAAGTTCGAACTATTGTCAAATCCTACTGCACGCAGACACGTTATCAGTGAACAGCAACAATTGTTCACGGTTGAACTCCTGTAGAAATGAAACGGTAATATTGATTATCCACCGGGAAGTAACCAGTTTCTGCGAGGTCTCATTTACGCCTTGCTGACGAGTGGCAGTAGTCTCAAAACCTAGATCCAAGGCTTCATACTAATCGCCTCCAATTATTTAAAATTTCACTTCAAAAAGTTTCATTGAAAAAAATGAAACCAAGTATATCTCAGCTTTGTGAACCTTTAGCTAATTGACGGATAGAAATCAGTCTGCGTAAACATCAATGTCTAGACACAACACTTCTTGCTCCACACCCTCTCCGCTGATAAATCCATATAAATAGATATACTGTTCAACTGCTTTTCACTAAATTCTCATTAAATAACAATCTTCAGGTTTTAATATATATATATATATAAACAATACTAATTTACACTGCATGCGGTTTTATTTTTGTTATTTTGTATTTTTCAAATAACTGAATGCATTCCACTGAATACTGCGTAAATGCGATACAATCATGATTTGAACTTGGAAAATAGACGATATATGTTCATATATATCATCATTAACGATAATTATTTATTTTTTTCATTCCCTTCTCATATTTTATGTGTCATAATAAAAGAACAATATAATACCATTTGAATACTGTTGTAATCATGATTTTGCTTAATATAATTTCAAAAAATGTATCGATTTCACATGCGTCCATTTATTGTATATTGAATAAGAACTAGCACTGATCTGTAATGAGATGAAACTCATACTCTACCCATGCTATTTGGTGATGGTGAAGTTACTTATGCTGTTCTGTATTGTACATGTGCTACACCAATTCTATGATTGAGTACTGGAAAGTGAGTATGAACGAGTAAATTCTGTTACCTTGTAATATGCGTATTTCTTTTCTGTGAGGTCGCTGTTGATAATAGTAATAATATAGATATCTATGATTGCATATTGCTTTCTGCTTTCCCAGAATATTCATCGATTAGTATGATGTGTAGTCTGTTACTTTCAGGATTGGGATATATTTGAATAATAACTTAGCCATTTGGACTGTGTATGTGTTTTCATATCTGAAGAGAGGAATCAAGCCCTACGGGACCTAAATTTTTACTTACCATGAGAATTATTAACACTGAAACCGACTTTATTTATTCTGAAAGTCAAGTTCCTAAACAACCAGGTGTGAAGTTTGTGATTTCTTTTTCCTTCACGTTCCCCACTGGAACATAGGGCTTCAAGCTAGTGGCTCGAAGTTTCTGTAGCAGTGTTTTCTTTTACAGGATGGGATTGCCAGCCTCATGCCCAACGTTTCCTCTTCACCTGTATTATTTCTGGCTTAGCGGAGTAAAGGAGTCCGTCGGCCAGGGATCGAACCCCGGACCCTGTGCATGGTCGGCGAGCGTCCTAACCGACGCACAAGTTTGTGATTCAGGGGAATGAACTTCACTGAAGGTATATTTCTAACAACATAAGTAAAAATATTTTAAAATCTAATTTCACTCTGATATAAAACAGTTTGATCTAAATAAAGCAGTTTTGTAAAACAAGGAAAGTTTTTGTCCCTATTCTGTAGTTGTGCCTTAAATGGTACGTATGTATGTATAACTGTGGAAACTAATGAAGTTACTGGAGAAAATATTTCCTTGACAAATTAATTTCTTTTTTAGATCAGAGCTTCTATATGGTTCAGAGACTGGACGCATGCGTCATGGAAAGCATTCCTAACAGGCTAATTCAGACTTTTATCGACAACCACCTTCGCTACACACTGAAAATCAGATGACCGTTATGAAAGGATTATTATTATTATTGTTCCCTTGGGTTCCGAGTCGAACATAGGGCTCCAGCAAAACATTTAGTCTTTCTTCTGTTTTCTGCTATCCTCCTCAGCCAATCCCCCAATCACTCGTAATCTCTCATCTCCTCCTCGCATGTTCTGCTTCATGTCAATCTCGCACTAACGACCCACTAGGCGTTCCCCATTCAGGTTCCACTTCAGCTATGGCCTGCATTTTGCGCGATGTCATTCGACGGTCTGCTCAGGGTGTGGCCTGTCCATCTCAATTTTCTCCCATATTTTTGTTTAGCAATCGGCTATTGGTTGGTTTGCTGCCACAGTTTATTGCTAATTCTTTCCGGCCGAACATCAGAGCTTCAGTATGGATCTAGGGAAGGCCAGTGTTGATTAAAAGTCTACAGTGGCCTGTCGGAAACCCTTTTCATGACCTGCTCGCCAAGTTTCTGACCCATATATAAAAACTGACTGACTGACTTCACACTTGTGTCTAAAATCCGAATCTTGTTCCTTACGCTGGTTGAGTGAAGCAGAAGATTTCAGATTGACGAAGGCGTATCTCGCCTTTCCGATTCTGGCTGACTGGCTTTGACATCTTCATCCATTAAGATTGCCTGTGGTTAAAACCGTGCTTCCTAGCCGGATAAGTGAAGGAAGTAACCTCTTTCAGATCTCTCCTGTTGCTGGTGGTTGGTTGGTTGGTTTTCTTTATCACCTCCGTTTCCCCTGTATTCACCAGCAGTCCAGTCTTCACTGCTAGCTTCTTCAGTGAGTTTGTTGGCTTTACCTGTAAGTCTTCAACTTTGTGTGACATTAAACATAAATCATCCTCGCACGAAGTCCAGATCTTCTAGAGTCTCCCTACCAGTAGTCCAGCGTATTCCTGTCTCCTCGCTCCCAAAGCACAGTCCGACACATAATCCATTCCACCATGGTTAACAACGAAGAACTCTAGAAACGAACCAATAAATAACCCACTACCTAACAGGTAAGCCAAAGAAAGTGGAGATGGGTTGGACACACACTGGAGAGACAGCTGAGTGACATCACACTCCAGGTCTGCATATGCAGGCCTTATAGGAAACTATCAGTTAGGCGTAGGTCTTAGGGGAGATGATAGCTTATGGTCAACCGTGGAGCCAGCTAGAAAAAACCTCAGAGAAGAGGATAAAATGAAGATGAGATGTTGAAGCCCTATATTCCACTTGGAATCCAAAGGTTTTATAATACTTGATGTTGAAGAAATCATTCAGATTTCGATCTTATTGTCAGTTCTGTTTACTCAAACGAGAGAATCGTAGAGTATTCCAAATGAAAGTCATCAAAAGTTTAGACTTTGCATAACAAAACAGAAAGTATTATAGCAGGATTGAAGTGTAAAATACACCAGAAGTTCAACTTTTTGATACATATTTAAATATAGCGAAAATATTCATTAGAACGTTTAGCAGACAAAAGGAAATTTTAGCAAAACGTATTCCTTCCGATAACTTCCTTTTCCGGCTCTACAATTATATATACATATTTATACACAAAGAATATTCTAGAATAATCGTCATTAATTAAATTAGTGTTTTTTTAAACACTATCAATTTGTTAAAATCATTGGAATTACAGTTCATGAAAGGCGCTTAAGTTATTAATAAGCATAAAAATGTAATAGCAAATAGAATACGAAATAAAATTAAGGAAATCTCCACAACAAATTAAGGACCATTAAAACCTCGATGGTCAAGGTAAGGAAAGTGTCTAAACCAACTTCTTTTGGATACATAGATTGGGCTTCTTAATGTAGATCGCAACAGCCTTAGCAATATGTAATAGACGAACTCTTGAGGTAAAATTAAGACTGCTTGATATACGGTATATGGCCTTGAAGACCTTGTTTACATTGATTTTGTGTTCTGTATCTACGCGATGAGACAGTACAGTACTATGAATAGACTTTGTTTGTCCCCACCACGCGGGATGGTGTTCTGAAATCCGACCATAAAGACACTTAATTGCATGGCCTATGTAACTGTTTCCACAGAAGCAGTCAAACTGGTAGATCCATATAGAAGAGGCGAAATTAGGTTGTTTATCTTTAACTCTCCAATGCAAAATAAAGGTTGTTTTGGAGACAACTTTCAATTCAGACAATGCTCTACACAGACTATGATCGTAATAGTTGAGAAATTATTCATTTAACCACGTAACAATATGTATTGATGATAATTAATCTTTAAAATTTCCAATACTTTATTTAACTGTCTGTGTTTATATTAATTCTAGAGATTTATCAGAGATATTAATTTCAGACATATTATTAACTTGTTATTTTATTGTTCTTAATATTCCAGACTAAACAATGTGTAACAGGTAATTCTAGTGGTAATTTGTAAACGCCGTTCTAGTAATATTGGCTCACATGATAAAAAAGGTCAGAAATCAGAACAAAGAGAAAATTGAAGTGAACATAAGTATATATATATGTATATATTATTTATTATTGTTTCCTTTAATTTCTAGAGGAACATAGGGCTTCAGCCGCACGTCTCGATTGCGTTTGGTTCCCTGACAACTTTTTCACCTGTTTCCATGTCTGTCCACATGCTTTCATCTCCTCTTCGCATAACCTCCTCCATGTCACCCTTGCACTGACGACCAACTCTCCACCTCCCATTCCGCTTCCATTATAGCAATGGCCTGTCATTTGATGTCACTTGACGGTTAGTTTTCTCAGATTACGGCCAATCCACCTCCATTTTTTTCTGCATATTTGTTGAACAATTGGTTCCTGGTTGGTTCGCTCATTGCCAGAGATCCCTGTTGCTGATTTTTTCTGGCCATCTGTTCTTGAGTAGTACTGAGCGAAGACAGCTGTTGATGAAAGTCTGTAGTTTGTTCTAAGTGCCCTTCGTGACTCGGCGCCAAGTCTCGGATCCCTATAGTAGCACTGACTTCACATTGGAGTTGAAAATCCGAATCTTATTTTCCATGCTGAGTGCTGTTGATCTCCAAACAGACTTGAGAGTAGTATATATATATATATACAAAAGAAAATTTCTGAAGACAATCAGTCACACACAGTATAGGTCACCTGAAAAGATGGATATTTTATTCATGGAGAATTACTCAAGCTTACTCACTGCACACGGAAGTTAGCGACAAAGGTGATACCCCGTAGTTATACCATCCAGTTTAGAGAACATATCAAATCGCAAATCATATATTTATTTGCTATACTCTCCAATTTTGCTAAAGTCTTTAATTTGTTAGTGGAGTAATCACTTTTTTCAGTTATCAATGTTTCTGAAGAGCTACCGCTAAATGAATTCGTTATTTATACTGCTGTATGAATGAACCGTTACGCTCTTATGAAACGAATTCCCCCTTATATTGTGATAACAGAAAAACATTTTTGATGTTTTCAGATATTATTCGATTTAGGATTTCTTCAAAAGTCTTTCTATCTCCTTTGACTGTTGCATCCCAAGTTTATATTATTGATAACAAGAAGTGACGAATAGAATGTAGGTCTAAGTTGATTCGAATTCTGGAAGCATGAAAATACTGTCCGATTTCTGGGTAGCTGAAATTTTTAATTTAATTTAACGAATCAGTTATTGATAAAACTAAACGGTGTCTGTCGAGTTTCAGATTTTCTGAACATTCAACGCAGAAGGCTAAAGAATAAATGATATCATTCAGTGATATATAAATGCGAGACTATGTTCATAAGTTCCTATTACACCAACCTAATAAAAGCTAAAGTCGCCTTAATACGAAATAAATCATTAAAAAAGAAAACACTGCTATTTGATATGGTTGATTACTTTGGGTGGTTGAGGACAATCGTTAGGAAATCTATGACCTAAGTTTCGTGCTTATTCACTACTCGTCACCAAGGTGTGTCTGCGAATTTGAAGGAACTGATGTCGTGCAACCCAGTGCTGCAGTGACCAAATGGTGTATCCATTGGAACCTTAAACGTGATCTCAAATGGACCAGTAGTAATACGTCTGACTGCAGCCACAGTTGATGTAGGTTTGAACCTCGGAGAGTACAATAGCTCCCTTAAGTTTAGCAAGTATGCCTTGCTGATGAATGCCAGTAGGCTCTAAACCTAGTTCTTAGGTGTTCTACAGATTTCATCCAACCACGTAGCATTAATTTAAATTGCACCATAATGGCGTGTTAGCAAAATTGAATACCAAAACCAAATTCACTTATAGAATTAGAACAAGGCGGTAAGACAAGTATTGCATGACAATAACATATATAATGATAGCTTTTAAACTAGCATGGTTGACAGTAATGCAGTAAAATGTTTGACAAATATTCAGTTATATAAATAAAAGTGAATATTAATAACAAGTTTTGGTTTAGTGGGTCAAGTAGTCCACGGGGGCCATTGTTATGACTAAACACATAGTTTGAGATGTATATGATTGATCCAAAGTGCTTCCGGCACCTTCAATAACTATGAATTCAAGTTATGTGAAATAATTTAGACGTAGTCATTAATACTGATCTCGCGACCAAAAACTGATAAATGCTATGCAGTGGACGATACTGAATTTCTATTCAGATTAAATAGATTTGGGTTTTCTAATTGACTGTTTAACCATCCACGAAAATGTCGCTTGCGAAGAGACTGAAAAATTCGATCTGTTCTACTTATATATCTGTCCCTACAACCGCTTTTGGACGTTTTGATAGAGTATGAAGTAGAGTTCAGAGAACTTCGTCCTTTAATCGCAAGTAGGAGAATTATAAATGTTCGAGATGTAAGAGATAAGGTTGTAGCGTAGAATTTGCGCTTGACAGCTCACCAAAGTCTTCGAGCTGTCAGCTGCTTCACTTGATCACTCTTGAATGATAGTTTATTAAGAATAGCTCACTTTGGCATGGACGCTGTCATTTGAAGGGAGCAGTCTATCTTTAATATGACAAATAGTGAACTTCCCAGGAAATACATTAGCCATAAAAACTAAGTGTCTGCACTGTAGCTCCTCCAATACTGTAGCTCTCCTGTGAGCCATACAGGCTCTTAGGAACAGGCATATCACTAGGGAATGTTTTTCGTTCGACAGGAACAAAACTACTGGAATGAAATTATCATCTACTCCATGTCTCCTTGTTAGATATTGATCACCTAATTGTTCAGTCGTTCCACCCAATCATAGAAATATACAGTGAATCCTATTTATTATTCAATTTGAATTCTGAAGTCACTTGAATATTTGGATAAATGGGACTATACAAAGTTATTATCACCAATAAAGAGAATAATATCCATAAAATATTTACAAAGCGTGAAGCTTCCTAGCATACCTCCCATTTCGAACTACAATGTCGACACAAATACGCCTCCTAACATTGCATAAAGGACCTCTCCTTGCAGTATCATCAATTTGTTTGTGTGCTTTAACTAAGTAGTCAACAGAATCCAGTAGGTAGCAACACAGAAGGTTTAACAAATGGCAATGGTTATGTCGTGGTGATGAAACAATCCATGGTTCATTATCTGTGTATTTTGAGCAAGTAATAGCCTATTCTATGTGATATCCATGATCAAAATGTCTATTATCCTGGAAATGAATAAGACAAATCCACTGATTTTCCAAGCTGCTTAACATATGTATTTAATACTCCTGTACAGGCGTTCAATATTCTACTAGACAAAGGAATACAATCCATATCATGTGACAATATTTAGTACCAAAGGCATAAATCTTCTGTACTATTTAATAAACACATATTAACTGAACCATTTCAAAATCTGTAGGCCACACAACTACATCAGTACACAAAATAAACCAAATTATTCCCATATATGAAAATAAAAAGACTATTATTGTAAAACACAAGATTTCATTTCGACATTTATTTTGATCTAAAGAAGGTAGATCCTTCGACAAATTTATTTCTAAAAGTATAAGAAAAACCATATTGAGTAATAAGAAAAAGAATGCAAACAGAGAAGAAAATTTTCTTTTCGACGATTCATTTTCAAAAGAAGCACAATCGTTATTATTACATTTAATAAAGAATTCATAAGACCAATCAGATACTGGTAAAATTTTCCCTCGAAAAACACATAAAGTAATGTAAGGTGTAGTCTACCAGTGGTGACCGGTTGGGAATTAGAAAAAGAGGGTAGAAGTTAGCGTGACGTAATAAGTGTTTGAAAATGATTAATCAACATAGTTGTGTAGAGTGGACAAGAACTAGTGGAAAGACGATAGAGTGTTTCTATAGAATATGTGTGAAAACGCAGTGTTATTAATAAACAGTAGTAGAGTGATGATAAAATCAGGATGATGAGAATATTAGTAGTAATGGTAAACTTACATAATAAAAGGAAGCAAAATTATAGTGAGAACTTTACTATGGTCACATTAGGGCGAGTGTATGTGGTGCTTTCTAATCCTAGTTGACTGCTAAATGGCGAGTCTCGAAAACAACATCCTCGATCCTTCGATCAGTCAACTGCACCTATAAAAGAGTTACGTAGATGATATGTTTATAATCTGAGACGAAACCGTTGATTTGGAATATCTCCTCGAAACCTTCAACGTGGCATACCCATCAACAAAATTCACCTTAGAACGTGAATCAAACATGACATTATCATTCCTGGATGTGCAGATTAACAGAAGACAAGACTGTATGATTCAAAGATCAATATATATTGCAAGCCAACATGGACAGGGCAGTTCATCAACTTCCAGAGCTTCGTCTGACTGGTCCGAAAGCAAAACCTAATAAGTACATTATGTTCAGGGATTCGAAAAATCTGTTCGGAAGACTCGAAAGAGGAAGAGTTAAATTCTTTACGTGAAACCCTAATAGAGAATGGGTATCCACCTAGATTTATCGACAAAAACGTGAGGGAAAAGCCTCCGTCACCGAAAATCAAAATTGTTCTTAAGGAAACTCTCTTCATGAACCTGGAATTCAAAGGTGACATCGAGGCAGAAATTCTTAGGCACCACCTTTCTGAATTTCTGAGGAAGACAATTCAAGCAGCCACCTCACGCACCACATTCCTCAGCAAATAATTAACCTAATCTAATATTAAGGACAAGATATCATTTTTGGCCACCTCAATGTGTATTTATCAGTTTACATTTTCATGTGGAGCAAATTATATCGGCTGTACACAATTTCTGGAACACTATCCAGCTTGGCCAGCTAGCCAGAGGAGAAAAGAATAGTAGCAGCAGCTTCATCCTCAAACACCTTGTCAACTCTGGACATCAAGCACCCATGCATGAATGCTTCACAGTGTTACGCGGAGTCCCTCAATGTCATACAAAGGGACTTCGAATACGTCATCTGTACATTGCCGAATCTTCGTCTGTTCGCGATCTGAAACCGGACCTCTGAATTCAGAATCACTCATACATTCCCTCGCCCTATCGTAGCCATAATAACGTTCTCAATATAATTTTGCTTCCTTTTATTATGTAAGTTTACTATTATTACTATTATTTTCATTATGTTGATTTTATCATCACTCTACTACTGTTTATTAATAACACTGTGTTTTCATACAAATTTTATAAAAACGTTTTGTCGTCTTTCCACTAGTTCTTGTCCACTCTACACAACTATGTTGATTAGTCGTTTTCACACACTAATTACATCATGCCAATTTCTGCCTCCTTTTTCTAATTCCCAACTGGTCACCACTGTTAGACTACACCTTGCATCACTTTATGTGTTTTCGAGGGAAAATTTTACCAGTATCTGATTGGTCTTACGAAATTCTTTATTGAATGCATTAACTACGATTGTACATCTCTTGAAAATGAGAGAGAATTTTCTTCCTTATTTACGTCCTTTTCGTGTAAAAATATTCAGTCTTCATCACAATGATAACGTGTTATTGTACTGAGCTGCGATGGTAAAATTGACTGCGCAGTTGTGTTAGTAAATTGTGTCTTTAAAAAGTGTTAAATGCATAAATTGAAATTAAATTCACACCACACGTTAGGATTACGTTTTATCAACAATAAGCATTTGTCAGAGAATTAATAAAACCCAGTCACTACTGAGTGGATTTTTTGTCCCAATTTTAAAACCTCTTGTTACTGTACACTGAAGACTTCAAACAGCGATTGGACCTTGAACTTACAGTTCAGGTGATCAGCATCTCATCACTCAGTTATTAGATTTGAATTCAAAAGCTGATGATTTCTGACATCTACCAGTATGATACAGCAACATTTTGAAATAAGAACCGAAGTGCAACTGTTGATTTCAAAAATAATCAAATTATTAAATATTGAACCCACCACACAAGGAAACACGTATGCCGTCAAACTCCAGCTTTCTATTTTAATTCCTTGCATTCCGAGTGGTATATTGAGCTCCAAGAAAAGGATTTTCAGTAGCTGTATTGTTTTATTATGGAAGCGGGATGCCAGCCTTACGCCTAACCTTCCCTCTTTTCCAGGCCTTCTACAGGATAATATACGAATTCTGGTTTAGGAATGTATCGATCGGGAATCGGTCCGCACATCAAATGTGCGACTGATGACCATTCTACCACTGGACCACCGACTCACATCAAACACTAGCTAACTTAAGGCAGTGATATAAACAAAGTGTACACCTAAACTGTAATATGGACGAACAATATTGCCTGCATAAACTGTGATCTTAAAGACCCAGTGCCTTGGTAAATGTATCTCATTCAATGAGTCAGTGTTTTTTTCAGCTTAGAGGTAGCACTGCCTATTGTGGTGCCAAATTTTAACCTGAACAGAACACATATCTCATATTCTCCTTGTGAACGTCATGAAGATGAAGGTCGTGGTAATAGCAGGATTAGTTGTGCAAATATTCTCACGTAAAAATGACATTATATATTTAGTGGAGAAAATAATAAACAGACATGAATCACTGATTTACTAAAAAAAGACGAATTTTAGCAGTACAGTGTAATACATTTGTAAAATGACTAATTAAAATAAAAACAATAGGGGATTTAAGAGTAAAGAGGACAGTTAAGCCACTACTTTAAATACTATGCTCAGATGTGTATTACCAAGTTGGGTACACAAAGTGTAACAAGACACCTCATTTGAATTTCAGAGACGGCTTGATTTCTATAGAAGGGTATGGCTTATGCATATTTAAGTATAGGCGTATAATGAGTTTTCTATTGGATATTGAAGGCTGCTTGAATGCCAGTATCAGGATTCACTTCCTAAGCATGCTTTGCTATGGGAGAGGTTGATAGCTCACCATTTGCACTTATCAAGGTTTGGAAAACTAATTATTCAGAACACAATATTCAGCGAAGAGACTCTTTTCAACGAATTTATTATCAAGCTGTACAATCGTATATATATATATATATGGTTTTTAAAAATGTTCAGTTCACCTTCAATAATGAGATCTTTAGACAGAGAGACAGCATTGCCATGGGATCACCGCTGGATCCCTTGTTGGCTGATTGTTTAATGGCAAAGCTTGATAATTCTCAACTTAGTCAAACCATCCGTCATTTTGACATTTATAAAAGATACGTAGATGACACTTTCGTTATCTGCGATAAAAACGTAATTCTTGATGATGTCTTGTTTGTTTTCAACAACTGCCATCCTTCTTTACAATTCACCGTAGAAAAGGAGTCCGAACTAAGTATTCCCTTTCTTGATGTGTGCCTTAGCAGAAGTAATGACGGATCTCTCAAAAGATCTATCCACCGGAAACGTATATGGAACGGACAACTAACTAATTTTTACAGTTGGGTGCCTTTCTCCAGGAAAAGGAACTTAATTCATTCGCTCTGCTCTAGGATAAGGAAAATTTGTAGTTCTGATTCCGTTGACTCGGAACTTGACTTCTTAAAAGCCACGCTCACAGAAAACGGTTACCCTAACCGATTTATTGATAGCAACATGAAGGATAAGCAGTCTAAACTGGTCATTGACACAGTTCGAAAGAAAACCATATTCATGAACTTGGAATTCAAAGGTGATCAAGCTTCAGATATGCTCAAAAACCGTCTCTCTAAATCAGTCAGTAAGACGTTCTATGCAGCAAAATTACATATGACGTTCACTAGCCGCAAGTTGTTCTCTACCTCTGTAAAAGATAAGCTCCCCCATCTGGCCGCCTCTATGTGCATCTATCAGTTCACCTGCTCTTGTGGAGCAAGGTACATTGGCCGCAGTCAGAGGACGCTTTCCACACGGATACGAGAACATATTCCAGCATGGTTTTACAAGGGAGAAAAGAAGTGTGTGTGTAGCTCTATTTTGGAACACCCGATCGACTTCTGTCACTCTGTCAACCCTGACCATGATTTTAAGATCATTTATAGAACCCATGCTAACTTCCCGCGTTTTCTTCGTTACAGACTTCTAAAGACAGCTGAGGCCTTGGCTATTCATGACTTTAAGCCATAGCTTTGTGTACAAAAGAAGTACGTACAATCCCTACTTCTGCCTTGGCCGTAGAGGGATAGACATTTATTTATTTTGTTTATTTAGTTATTCTATGTACTTTTCCCTTATTACTACGATTATTATCATTATTATAACTATTCTCACTCTGAATCTTTTCCACTTGACCCACTTGACATTTTAAACCCAAAATTAATAATTT
Source organism: Trichobilharzia szidati (assembly GCA_944472155.2). Lineage (NCBI taxonomy): Eukaryota > Metazoa > Platyhelminthes > Trematoda > Strigeidida > Schistosomatidae > Trichobilharzia > Trichobilharzia szidati. The sequence continues at coordinate 132,649,897 of OX235271.1, forward strand.
TTATATTTTTAGTTTTACAATATTGAATTCTATCTTATCAAATTTCACACCATGTTATGTAACATTTTATATTCGTCTACTAATCTTATAATTATGTACCCCTTTCCAAAATCTATACACCTTATGTATTATTCTATATACGATATTAATTATTTTGCCACTTGACATTAAACTATGATTACAATCACAAATATTTTAATTGCATTTCATACTACTATTATTATTTCATGTATTCACACCTTTGACCTAACTCCCTCACCGGATATAATTTTTTAAAAACCATATATATACTATTGTACAGCTTGATAATAAATTCGTTGAAAAGAGACTCTTCGCTGAATATTGTGTTCTTAATGCTACAGTGGGAATTATTAAATTATTAACTAATTATTCAATGAGTTTATGGAGAGAGTGTTTACTTACTTTGAATTTCAGTATCATTATCAGATTAAATTGACTAAATTTAACTAACCGCCTCCTGAGTATTATGTAGGTCTGAAATTCCGTGTGTTTAAGGCTTTTGGGGTTTGCTTTACGTGGATAGAGAATCTATGGAACATTGAATAAGTGGTCGAACAATATCAAATGAAGAGAGATAATAAAGCGAGTTTTATTCACATGACAGATATGGTTACGTGACTAGATAGGCACCATTTTATGTCACAAGCAAAACTAAACAGCAATAAGACAAATAAATTAAGACCATTTATAACAATGCGAAATTGGTGTCTTTGGGAAGAAAATTTATTGTTTAGTCTTCAGCTAAGTTAGAATAACAATTCGAATAAAATTAATTTATTTAATTTATTTAATTCAAATTTTGGAATTATAAAAAACAAAAGGTATTCGAAGAAAGTTAAGTTCTGTTTATTTAAAAGACAACAGTTAATTGTTAGCGTAAAACTGGAACCATAAAGTACTGTTCCACTGCGGATAAACTTTTACTTTGATAAAGTCTTACAGTTTTGTTACACAGTAATATTTACTGATGACCACGTTTCGAGCACAGTTCATTGCTGCTCATAATCATACAAAGGTATTACTCACACAACTTTCCAACTTCGTTTTTCTAGTTCCACTAATCCTCATCAGTTGATTTGATTGGTAGTAATATTTTCCATATCTATGATATTGGCCATGAGTCATTTCCGTTGCAGGTGTTGAGTACAGATTCCTTGGTCAGACATTCAGTAATCAACCTCCCTCTCCACTTATCTATGTAACCTTTTGGAATTTCAACCCTCTCCCACACAATTCTGTGGTTGTGCAGTAATGCATGCAGTGCAAATGCTTAGGCTTTTTCTAAATTACTCATCTTCACGGGTTCAATCCTCCTAACCTTAGCTAAATTCTTATGATCCGACAATCTAACTACCCCCAATCTACTAGTTTGACCTATGTAATTGACTCAATTCACAGTCTTTGCAAGGTATCTTGTAAATTATATTTTTTTGTTTAACTGGGCCCACCGGGTCTTTTAGCCTACAGAGCTTGTCTCTGAGTGAGTTTGTAGGTTTGAATGCCACACTAATTCCTGCTTTATTAGGAATCCTACGTAGGACCTCAGATGTCCCCTCCTTATATGGTATAACAATAGATGCCTTATATTCTCTCTTATTTATATTATCATTATTAGTTTTTCCATTATTTTTGTTTTGCTTTTGACCTGTTTTATCTTCCTAGTAAGTTTTATAGGATAGTTATTTAACGCCACGACTTCGTCTTCTATCTGTTTTATTTTGTCACTTAGGTTTTTGTTGTACCTCGTTGTGCTATTATTCGGTTTGTTAGGCTTGCCTTTACAGAAGACGGATGAGATGAATTAAAGTCTAAATATCTATTAGAATGCACTGGCTATTTATAAACGCTTGTGTGCAGTTTACCTTCTATTCGTTTTATTTTACAATCTAACATAACTAAATCTCCTTGTTCATTGTCCGATTCAAATGTAAATTTCATTCCATTCACTAGTGAGTTTATATGTGTGAAGAAACTGGAGGTATGTTCTGTTTTTAACACTGTGAAAGTGTCATCCATATATCTCCACCATATTTTCGGAGTAAGATTAAATGCATTTAGAGCAATATTTTTCTATAAAGATATCTGCTACGATATGGGATATTGGTGATCATATCGCTATACCTTCTGTTTGTTTATATATTTTGCCCTGGAATTTAAAGGCAGTAGATGTGAGGCATAACTGAATTCCTAAAACAATTTCCTCAGTGGTCAGATTTGCCCTATGAGTAAGCTCAGGATCTGCAGTTACTTCACTTTTAACTGCTCATAAGGGCATATTGATGGGTTTGTTAGTGTAAAAACTAGTTATATCAAAACTAACCATTGTTTCATTATTCTCTGATTGAATGTCATTTAGTTTCTTTTTCATCTCATATGAATGAGTTAGCCTAGAGCTTGGATGATTTCTAATGGGACATAATATTGGAGGTAAGCGTTTCGATAATTTATAAGTAAGAGTATTTCTGAAATCTACTATTGGTCATATAGGGTAAGCTGGCTTATGTAATTTTATAGTAGCATATATTCTATTAGTGCTATTAGTTTTAGGCATTGAATTAAACCATTTAGTCTCGCCCAGTGACAACCTCATTGTGCTTTATACAATCTACTGTAGATTTCTTAATCTTACTTATCATTGTATCTACAGGTTATATTTTATTCTTATGTTATCAATTGTTGTTTGCAGGGATCTGATTGATTACAAGATTGGTCATTAGCTGACATCAGTTAGAGAACCAGTGGGAAACTTGGGGGTACTGGACATCTGTTTTGTCCTAGTTTGAGACCCTTCAGCAGTACTCACTCGCGGGGATTCGAACATACGACCTTCCGGTCACGAGGCTAGCTAGTAGACCATCAAGCCACTGGGACCCGATCCAATGGTCCATGCTAATTCATGACTGGAAGGTCCTGGATTCGAACCTCGATGGGTGTGTACTGATGAAGAGTCCCAAACTAGGATGAGATAGCTGTCTAGTACTCCCTGGTTTTCCAGCGGTTCTCCAACTGATGTCAGCTCGTGATTAATACTAAACTATATTTGATATGTTATTTGAACGCACGGGAGGTGAAGAACAAGAGATATGGTTGAGTATTTTTGAAGAGTCGCAACACTACGCATCATCATCGAACACAAAATAAAATGATAATGAAACCTCTTCCCCATCGTCAACAATTTTGAAATGGCCTTAGACGTTGTTGGAAGCGAGGTAGTTTGGGAAATGCTCCAACACTGTGGAGTATCTCGAATCTTTATCAACTTCACTTAGCAACTGTATGATGATACTACATGTCAAGTGACTTACAACGGGAAACTCAGCACGTAGACTAGGCTCCTTACCATCACTGATAATATTCTACATTGTGGTGCACTGGATCAGGCTGCAGACCATGGCCAGTGTGAAGACGAGTATGAGATGAGCCGATATGACGATTCTAAATCTTTTAAACTTCAAGGACGCTTTATGTTTAGTGTAACATAAACTCGGAAGAATCACAGGTGAAGACCAACAAGTTGACAGAAGAGGCTAGAGGTGAAGAGAGAACTTCAAGCAAACATCGAAAAGACAGAAGAGGTAAAGATCCCTTACCAACAACAGTAAGCACCAATCACCACCAGTGGGAGAAAATTGAACGAAGTCACTTCGTTCACTTGTCTAGGCAGCATCGTTTCAACTGTAGGCGGAACAGATAAAGATGCCAAAGTAAGGATTGGAAAGGTAAGACAGATATCCATTAACCTGAAATCAGTGTATAAATCTACTACAGTCAACATCAAGAACAAGATGAAACCCAATGTCAAATCTACAGGATTAAGAGACTTGGCATGTTATCAAAGGCATTTTCGACAGGCAGCTGCAGACTTGATCAGTAGCCTCCTTCGATTCCTCTCGAAGACCAGATGGCTGGACAAAAAGCATTAGCAGCAAGGAACTCTAGAAACGAATCAATCAAGAAACTAACAAATATGCCAATAAAAACGTAGATGGATCAGACACTCGCTGAGTAGACCGTTGGGCGATATTGTGCACCAGGCCATTGAATCGAGTTAGAGCCAGAAGGTGATATGAATGAGATCGTGGGGTGAGAAGGAGACGAAAATGTATGGACAGTCGTGAAGCCAAACAAATAGGACTGCGAAGGACACGGTGAAATAAAGATATAGTGCTGAAACCATATGTTCCACGCGGAAATTAAGGGAGTTATAATATTAACAATTTCTGAAGAGTCGACCACAGACTGTCAGATGTAACCATTCTCCAACTGGTGTGGTTTTATGGCGTGAAATCATTACAGATCAATAAGTCTATTTAAGAAAGTTGATCAAAATGCTCACTAATCACTAAAGCATAAATGGACATCATTTTTATTTCCTATTTTTACTGCTGACATAACTTCACCCTTTAAACGTTTATACTAGATAACAATATTATACAGTTTATAGAAATTTCGCTTGGAATAGCTTCAGACAGTTTTTAGAAAGCTCTGATTCTGGAAACTATCCCATTCAGCTCTATAACCACAGTAGTTTTTATTTAACTAGAAGAGTTTATGTTTACAAGAATGTTGAGAGTAATAAACCCTGGGATATTATGATACTGTTTGTTCACAAGTAACCGTTTGTTAAAAAACATTATTTGTATGTGTGTGTGTAGTTGTAGCAAGCCTGAGAGTCTCTGCAAACTTCAGATACAAATGATTTAGTTTGATTTATTGCTATCACATAAGTAACAAAGGCAATTTTATGGCTTTTGTTGAAGTGTATTCAAAACTTCCTTTGTTATTCACAATTTATATTCCAGTATTGATTTCATTTTAATAGTTAGGTGAAGGAGCTTCGTCTAAACTAATAACTACACTATATTATGATTGACTATGATGATTATATAATTTCGAAATGATGACACCATAGAAACAGTAAGTTAAAGCTGACAAGCTATAGAAATCGCTATTTGTCTGCTTGACATCCACCAGCTGGTCACAAGGACTTAACTGACTTTGCAAATTGTAAATATCAGCCGTGGTGGAATCAAGTGCGGTGTTGAATAAAGTGACATTTTGTCATCAACATAAGATGAGCGTCTTTTGTATGTTGTAATGTCTTCTAGGTTGGATGGTCTAACTGCCAAAGCTTTTATTGTCCTCCTGAAAAATAAATTAAGCCTTCGCTTCATCTTGAAGTAATCCTTGGGAATTCTGAGTGGATGAACGGTGTGCCTTTCCGAGTAACTTTCACTGTGATTGGTTGTTGTCGTATATTTTCTTATGACTGTCTCCATTTGTATTGAAATTGATCCTTTAGTTGACCTGATATTTGACCATTTTTCCATGTGGTTTATTTTCTATTTGATTGGTAAATTTGATCTATTTCTGCATGTCTGTTAATTTCAAATTGATTACAGTATCAGGCCTCTCCATTCTCGAATCGTGTTCTATGATATGTTGTCGCCTATCTTACACATTATGTTATATAGGCTTGCTTTCGATGAGCTGTCCGCTTATATATATATATATATATACACGATCGAACCATTCGCGCTTTCGAGTTGCCCGCCAATGGTGACCAAGGTCAATGAACCAACGTTCAATGTTCATATTCCTTGACACCGTGTATTCATAAAATTGTACCAGAATTCAATAACAACTATCTAGATTTCCTTAAGGTGTATCGCACTGTGACGACTACCTCAAGAAATGATCCCTTCTTAGGGATTTGACCTCGTTTCACTCAGAAACTGTCCAATCGTTGTAAACAGAGGTAAGTGATAAAATATTTGACTAGCGGTGATTATCTTTGATCCCTTAAACTAAACCATAAATGCTTCGTCATGGTGATCAAACTGGAAGGATGATAAGTAGAACTCCATTAACACTGTGGATCAGTCAACTTTGCATTGATCTACAGTAACCAATCAATTAATGCCTTAAAAAGTGATTAAAATTAAACTCACCAGTCATTTTATAGGGTATTTAATGAATAAAATTAGAAAAAAGATTCTAGAAATGAAATATGTATTTCCATTGAACCACGATGTTTTGTGAGATGATTTTAGGAGTTAAGAAAAGACTTGGAAAAACTTGGAATTTCGAGAATCTATCGAAAATCTTTGTAATATTTCATCGCTCCTAAAACAGAGATTTCACAGGTTGTCTGGACTATAACATGTTTTTAAAATGCTATGACGACAGAACTGCATGGTTTAATTATTACTGATTTAGGCATATTCTCACAAGACGCTACGTCATAGTACTTTGGACAGAAGGCGGAAAGAAGTAACATGAGATTTTCACCAACAGAAAGGTATCCAATTATAATGCACCTTCACAAAACCTAATAGAATTCAGAAAGCTTGTATTGAAAATTCTCAACTCAGAGACATAGATATGGTTCATCATGTAAGGTATCTGATGAATTTGAAGTATAGTTGAATAAGCCAGCAACGAATAAAATTAGCTTAAAACATGGGACCAGCTTGCTGAGTGAAACGGTGGAATTACGTTGCAATTTCATTTTCGCTAAGATTTTACAAATATTATTTCTCATAAAATTCTACTTCTCACTCGGTGTCCAATTATTTTGGAAGTATTCAGTCAAATCTTGGTCACAGTTCATCTGAATTAAAATAAGGGTTGTTCATAAAAACAGGGATCTCATACAACAACATATTTTAAAGTGAAATATAGAAGGATCATCGGGAAGTTTATATAGTCCTAAATTTTTACTTACGTGGCGTGTGAAAGTTGCATTCTTTCTTCAGACACTTGCAGATGAGTCGAGCCAACATCCTGTACATAAACTAGTCCAGACGATATATATTAGATGCATTTATAACTCAGAGATGTTTCTTAAGAGGATCCCAAACGAATTCCGAAAAAAATTATTTGAGAAGAGTGAAATTTGTCTGCCTATGGCACTTCAGTTTAACATGATTTACTCTTTGCATATAACTAAATGTCGATGTACCAGTGATAATAAAGCCCTGGCTAAAACTATTAATTCCACTTGATAGATGACAATTTCATCCAGGATTAAGATTGTTCAAAGTGCAGTCAATTGTATTGGCATACCAAGATCAATTTTTGATATCCAGCCTTTAGTTTTTCTGGTGTTCAACACTTCAGAATGAATTCGCTGAACTTTTATGGTGAAATCTCACATTTAAACCTGTAAGTCTTTGACGATTTACATAAGGTTATATGATCAAGATATAAAAAATCTTGAAAAACCAAAATACCAAAGGCATTCATTTAATCAGTAGTCGCTACTTTTAAGTTATGAGTAAGTTTGTGTTCATTACCCCAAGTAGGTAAACATTCACCTATTTATTTATATAATTGAAGAGGGACCATGTGAAATATATCCTATGTTTGTTGTTAAGCTTTAAATTACTCAAGTGGGGTCATAATTACATGCTTTAGTACTGAGCTGTTGGGTTGATGAGTGGTAACTGCGCATCGGTGCTTGTTGTTTTTGGTTTGGTATCTTCATCACTTGTGTCTTCTCTATGTTCTCTTGAAGTCCTGTCCTCTCCGCCTGCCCCTTCTGCCAACTCCTTGACTTTCACCTTTAGATCTCTAAGTTTGTGTGACATTAGAGGTAAATCGCCTGAGAAGTCTAAATCCTTTAGAGTCTTCTTTTCGGTCCAAAGTGTTGTGGTCTTCCCATTCTTCACAGCCTGGGATATGATCTGATACACAAGAATACTTCCGTGATAACTGGCAGTCGTGTCTTAATCCTGTCTTTACTTCATTGGCTTTGCTGAGCCTCCTTTTATGGATGACTTGGCATGTGACGACATCCCACAGCTGGTGAATTAGTTTGATGAGGGTTTCAGTCGCTGCTTTGTGCTGAAACATTTTTCACATCACTTTATTACCAACGCTTCCGAAGGCCCGTACAAGGCCGATTAAATTGAGATAGGGATTTGACTGCCATTCTTGCCCTATTCAATGACGATGCGCGACGCCGCAATTTGATCAGTACATGATTTGCTTTTCCTGAACCTATCTCGTTTTGAGCGGAGTTTCGTCTCCGAGACCACGTGACCAATATTTTGCTTGATTTAGACAGGAGCCTGGTGCCGTGTCAGCTTTTGAAAGGGCGAGTTGCCCATCTTTCTTATTTTGACAAAGTATCCTTTCCTCCAATCAGTAAGTAATTCTCCTGTTTCCCAAACTCCCAGTAGTAGTAGCATAAAGATAAGTGCTGAGGTCTCTGGATCCCTTTTTAACGCTTCCGGAGGAATTCTGCCTCGTCTTACTGACTTCTTGGCTTTCACTGACTTTATTGCTTTCGTAGGAGAATTGATGTTCACAGGCAGTAATGTTTCTGCTGTTGGTGGTATTTCTAGACGAGTTGCAAGTGGCGGACAATCCAACATTCCTTTGAAGTGATCAGCCAATTGTGTCATTTGCCTCTCTTATTTGGTAATTAAGTTCCTTTCACTGTCTCTCATCATTTTAATCTGTTTTGGTTTCTTCCCGTATAGCGATCTGATTATCTGGTGGCAACGGGAGAAATATAAAGGAGGTCACTGATTTCACTAATTTAAACACTGTCGCTTCAATTGCAGGCTTCAGACTGGGTGATTTCAAAGCAAGGACTGGAAGGGCAAGATAGATTTTCATTAAATTGATACCAGTGCGGAAACCTTTTGCATTCATCATAAAGAGCAAGGTGTGGATTCTCAACACTTGTTCCAAGTTACTGCCTCTATATAGTTATGAGGATAAGAAAGTCATCAAATGCATTTCAAAAAGGCTTCAAACTTTTGTCAACAGTTACCTTCGCTCGAATGTGAAAATCAGATGGCCATTGGGAAAATATTAACAGCAAAGAACTCTGGAAGTGAGCCAACCAGGAACTAATCGCTCAGGATACGTGTCAATGAAAATGGAGATGGGTCGGACACACGCTGTAGAGACAGATGAGTGTTATCTCGCGTCAAGTCCCCAAGTGGAAAGTAAGTAGGGAATAATGAGCCAGGCTTGGGTCAGAAGGTGACATGGAAGAGGTTGTGATAGAAGGAAATGAGAAGCCATAGGTGGTCATGTTGCCAGTTAAAGAGGGTTTCAGAGAATAAGATGAAATGGAATTACGCTGTTGAAGCCCTATATTCCACTGAGAACCCTAAGGGAATAATAATAAACTGAATATGTAAGAAATCAAATTCACAATTTGCAATGTGCGCAATTCTTGGGGAAAAATTTCAGCATATTTTCATTGAAAATGCAAATTAATCAGATCAGAGTATATGATCTATTTGATACCACAAATTCTAATCAAGAAAGTAAGTATATTTGCATAGAACAGTATACTACTGATTGGATGATTTGAGTAGTTGTTTACAACTCATATCAGCAAGTACTACTTGATAGTCAGATCGAGGTGGCCTAAACACGCACGGCCATTTCGCTCGTTTAGAGTCCAGCTCATCAGCAGTGTACGCACGTTGACTCAGCTCAGACAACTGAATCTGGTGATACCACCTGATTTCTAACCAACTAATTAAGTGAACTGATAATTGCATAAATCGAATTCAGTACTGGCCGATATGAGTGGCAGATAACTACTCATCTTAATCAGTTTGTATTATACAGTTTTTGCAATTTTGACTGAGAATTGTTACTGAACAGCGGAAGATGTTATCCACAAGAATAACCTTTTTCTGTATACTACGATGTCTGTAGAACCACCTCTAATATCATATTTGGTTAATCTAGCAGAATTCCTTAGAGGTCGAATGAAACTGCCATTGCTTCCAAGATTTGTTATTTTATTTAGCCCTCATCCATATACAGATGTCTACTATCTACCAAATTCTTCAAATATTCTTCAATTTTCTATTATACATTTATTAGCTAGTTGTGAATAGCTGAATTAATGTTTTCACTCGACCTGTCACTTGTGGTGTGATAACATGATATACAACATTGTGTTCCGCTGTCATAGGATAAACTTCTGAATCCATAGGCAAAGTCTGTTTATAAGACTGTCTGCAAAACTTTCTTTACCGTATATTTCAAATACCTATTTCTTAAAATATAACAAGAGTGCGTCGGTAGCACAGCGGTAGAGTGCTTGCAGACCACGCAGGTGGTCCGGGGTTCAATCCCCGGCCACTGACGCACTCCTTTACCTCGCTAAGACTGGTAAAGGGGAAGGTTGGGCATGAAACTGCCAACCCCATCTTGCAAAAGTAATCACTACTGCTATAGAAAATCCAAGCCTCTAGCTTGAAGCCCCATGTTCCACATACAATGTAAAGGAATAAAAAAATATTACAAGAACTAAATTTTATTTCGTGAACCTTCACCTGGTGAGGTATCTGAAGTATACTTCATTTCAAATAAAAATACTGACAGTGCAAAGTGTACTCACTTGATTAGTGTTAATGACTAACTGTCGCTAAACCTTAACTTAAAAGAAGATCAAGACCACACTAGAAAACATATCCAGTGGCAATTTCAAATTTCACGAAAAATACCCACTTATTCATAAGTAAAAACACAGTTTTTTGTTCAGCGAAGAAATTTCTTTTCAACGACTTCATTATCAAGCTGTACATTCGTATTTATATTAAAGAAAAAGTTATTAAGTGGCACTAAATAATCGCTCAGTCAATATACATATATATGTGATAAGAATAACGATAATTAAAATGTTATAAGGCGTAGAGTTGAAGTGGATAAATTACAAAATTATTAAAGATTGTTTTATAAGTGAATTGATATCAAAAAATTTTTAAAAAATGTCAAGTGTTGTCTAAAAATTTTAAAATTAGGAGTACGATTACGATAAGAATGAAGATGTGAAGTGAAGTGCAAAGAATTCAAGTGGTAAAATAAAAACTAGAAAGAACATTACTATGACCATGGTAAAGAAAGGGGTTTAACAAAACGTTTTTAAACACATAATTTAGGTTTCTGTTCATGTATAGCTAAAGCTTCGGCCATGCATAAGTGAAGAAAACGTAAACTTTTGGATCGATTCGATTTTGCCATGTAGATAACCCTGAAAGATGAATCACGTGGGGCTGAATGACCAGACTCTAACAGGTGATCACAAATAGACGACTTCACAGTTCTACGTTCGCCTTTCATTAACCAAACCGGATAGTGTTTAGCTACACGTTTTCGTAGATTACGCTTACAACGTCCAATATAATCAGCTCCACAAGAGCAGGTAAAAGAGTAAATGCACATAGATGTGGACAAAAGCTGTAATCTATCCTTGATGCATTGTCTAATCATATTTCGGCTGGTAAAAACTATTTGCAAGTCAGCTGCAGGAAAAGCACGTTTAATACATTTAGATAAACGAATTTTAATCAATACAGAAATGGTGTCACCTTTGAATGCAAGACTCATAAGCAGTTTTTTTCTTTGGCACTGTGATTTGTCTAGGGGCGGATTCTTTCTTGATGTTACGTTCAATAATAATTTCAAATTTGCCGAACAAATTCTTAAGTTAGCGCAGGAAAACACGATGTTTATGCTTATATATACTTCATAAAAGTTATTCTCAGCGTTTACTTTATAATGTGGTACTAATTTAAATAGATCCGAACTTTGTAGGCTTTAATGTTATTAATGTGAAGATGACTTTCATGGAAATCAGCTGTATTAGTGGCTATTCATTGCAATATTATTTATGAGTCTGCTACTGAAAGTGATAAAATAAAACGCCTTGTTCAATGACATTTAACCGCATTGCTTATTATAAGGCATAAACTACGTCTACAGTAGAATTTATAGAAGAATGTGTTTCTTGAAATAATGGGTATCAAAACTGAGTATAAATAAACCAATGAATGTGCTACTGAAATGATGCATACATCATGTTGACTGTTTCTGAGAAGCGAAGAGCAACAAATACTTAGGGCCAACAACTGGAGGTAGAAAACACCCTCTAAGTGTTGAAGTTTACTGCCGTCAGTAAAAGTGATCTCAGACTTCTAAAAAATGCACGATTCACTTAAAAAACACAAACCTCTGTATTTTTATTTATTTTATCTTATCCCTTTACGTTCCTGGTGGAATATAGGGCTTCGAGCCAAAGGTTTGAAGCTTAGGTAGTAGTTATGTTTATTTCTATGGGATGGGGTTGCTAGCCTCATGTCCAGCCTTTTCTTTTCACCAGTCTTATTACTGGCTTTGCGAGGTAAAGAAGTGCGTCGGCCGAGGAGCGAACCCCTAACCATATGCGTGGTTGGCGAGCATTCTACCGCTGTGCTATCGATGCACTGTACCTTTACTCAAATGTTGTAAAAGTATTTGAAACTTTACTGATTTCAAAGTTTTAATCATTTAGAGTTAGCTAATTGTTTTTAAATATAACAGAATGACTTCAGCTAATGAGTTCTTTATACTCCGCTGTTATATCATTGAAATAATTTAATTTTTAAATACTGTATAAAATAGTTATACTGAATTGACGTTAGGTGGTTGGAAACAATAGACAGGAACTTGGGACCCAGTTTTCGTGCCTGTTGCCACTCATCAACAAGGCAGATCTGCTATACTGAATGAACTCTTTTCTCTCCAAGATTCAAACACGTGCCACCCAGTGCCACATTTACAGATGTTATCCCCTGTAGGACTGTAATGGATAATTTGATTGGCTAGAAGGTAGTAACCAGTACCATGCGTCTAATCCTTAGGGTTGATGAAGATAGGATACAGAATATAGTAAGGTAGATAGGTTGTAGTATTATCCTAGAACTATTTCAGGAATTAAAATGTCATAGTAAACAGGGTGGACGGATAAAACTCAAACAAAGTAGTATATTAGTTACTGAGATTATTGACATGTTGCGCAATTAGGGGGTAAGAAATGTTAAAATAACAAAATAGACAGGATGGTTGGATAAAAAATCTAGTGGGATCATAACTAATGTGACGAATAATTGTTTATGCAATTAGGGATTAAATATGTAGATATAATAAAATGAAGAAATAGACAGGAATTTTGGACATGAAAATATGATAGTGTAAATGGGAATTAAGCAAAACTCAAAACTAACATGAATAAATAGGACGTTTGGATAAGAAAGGTAATGCAATAGTCACTATTAAAAGAATTACCTGTTTATGATGGCCATGGCAGTGACAAGTTGATGAAGACTGGATTCTACCAGTCAACTTTCCAAAGCGGTCATCAAGCTAGGCGACTCAGCGTGGTAATGCACACTGATTAAATACCGTACAAGGTAATTATGCTGAATTATATCAGATAACTGGGAGAAATCTTCAGGAAGTCCTAGACCTAGATCCCGTGCTTGTTGCCACTCGCTAGTAAAGCGTATCCGCATTCTTGAAGGAACTGGTGTCGCCTCAGATCCACGTTATTCACTGATATAGTCAGAAACAGTACCACTGAAACATTTGAGCTTGTGACTTATCTCTTGTAGGACTTTAGTGGATACTTCGAATGGCCACTAGATAGTAACAAATGCTATGCCTCTAGTCGTTGGTTTGGTGCAGACTGAATCCTAACAGTCAAGTTTGCAACGTGGTCACCATGGTAGGCGACTCGGCGTGGTAGTGCGCGCTGAATTGATGTTAAACAATTATACTTTATTCTGAAATCTTCACAACTATCAGTACCAATGTATTTATTTCAAAGAATTGATAAACATATAAAGGAAAATCTTTTGCATAACGAAATACAAAAAAATGTGAGGACTAATATCTTTTTTAAAAAGCAAAAATGTTCTCTAAAATCACCTTCTTCGTAACACTGAAATCTCATTGTCATTTAATGTTTTCTCAACTGTTTTTTTCCGCAATTGTTGTTGCAAGTAAATTTGACTTGCCAGTGGGATTACTGTTTGGTATTACTATTATTATTATTCTGGGCATTGTATTCTGAAATTATGCGTTGTTTAGTTGTTTTCAAATATAATCTCTTTCTGTATGCGTATAATTGATTGATAAACAATTGACTGAGCGTGTTTGTCCATATTTGCTTGACTGAACTATTGACTGACTTGAAGGTGTATACAGAGGAATAATTCTCAGTGAATAGGGTAAACCTTCGGCTCTCATTACTTTGGTTATTTTTGTCAACATTCTTGTTATTATTTGATTTAGAACATAATCCAAATCTATTGAGCTGTTTTTGCATTTTGTTTATAAGGGAAAAAAGTCATAATTTAAACAAAGTTAATAAAGATCAGTTATATTACAACTTTCTAGGAAGCGTTAAATGTATCAATAAACGTATTAATCTAAATAAGAAATGAACGAAATATGTGGGTTTCCTGCAGTTTTGAAAAGTCATCTTAAATAGAGGTTAGAAAGTGCATACTTCATCCAGTAGTTAGTCTTCATCAAGCTAGATAACGATGGTCAAAGTCCCTCCAACCGATCTCTTATTATGTGTTATAATAACGACTGCAAACTGTTAATTTCAACCTAAATGATGGAACAAAACTTGTAATTCAGGGGAAGGACTTTAGTATTGGTGTATACTTTGGGCTGGGTAAATGAATTTCCGTGAATACATTGCCTTCCTTAACAACATCATCGGCGTTGATGTAATGGCAAAGTAGGGTTTTTAACCTCTTTATGAATAAAGTAATTACCTTTCCTGAAGACCTTATCTGTGATTTAACATCTTCAAAACATTTTACAACCATTTTACTTTCACTTAACATATATATATACATATACATATATTTATATATATATAATAGTAATTTTATACCTTCATACATTGCTATAATCTAATGACTGTCTGAACTGATAATTTTTGAATTAATACGGTTACTAAATTTTGTAAATAGTTGAGTAAAACGTTGAACAAAACATTAAAGAAAAGTGCCAAGGCAGACAAAAGACAATATTACGAAGCTATGATAAGTAAGGCAGAACAAGCCGCAGTGCATACAAAAAACGAGACCTCGCAACACTCTACCAAAAACCTAGGTTCCTATCGGGGAAGAGATCAACACAAATTAAGCCAGTGAAGGATGACAGTGGAAATCAGTCACCAAAGAGGTGGAGCAAAGGAAACACTGGGCTGAACACTTCCAAAGACTTCTAAATCGACCCCCATCTACAAAGCTCCCAATATTATCAATAGCGGAAGCAGAACTACCGGCGGATACCAACTCTTTAAAGAAAACAGAAATCCTGAAGGCCACTAAAATGCGAAAAACTTGAAAAGCAGCAGGACCAGACGGAATTCCTGCAGAAGGATTGAAAACGGACCTGCAGACGTCAGCCGACTCGATCACACCACTACTGGAGAAGGTGTTTTAAGAGGACAAGGTACCTGTGGATTGGAAGAAAGGCCGCCCATTCAAACTGAAAGAAAGGAGACTTGAGTCAATGCAAGAACTGGCGCGGCATTATGCTCCTGTCCATCCCAAGAAAAACACTAAGCCACATCATCCTGGGGAGAATCAGACACGCTCTGGATGAAAAACTTCGTCCGGAACAGGCTGGATTCAGGAGAGAGAATTCATGCAATGATCAAATCGCAACACTACGTATCATCATTGAACTGAGCTTGGAATGGCAGTCACCTCTCTATCTCAACTTCATAGACTTTGAAAATGCCTTCTACAGCGTCGATCAAGAGGTGATTTGGAAACTATTTCGCTACTAAGAGGTGCCGCCAACAATTATGCATCTCATCCAGCAGTTGTACGACAATGCTGCATGCCGAGTAATCCACAACGGGAAACTCACTGAATCCTTTGAAGTGAAGACGGAAGTAAGACAAAATTGGCTGGCTGCCGACTATCTCCAATGATTTTCCTGATTGCGGTAGACTGGATAATGCGACAGACAGCAGGCCGAGCAGCGAGGAAACAGACATAAAATGGACCCACATAAAATCTTGGAGATCTGGACTTCGCCTATGATATATGTCTGATTTCCCACAAACTGGAAGATATGCAAGTGAAAAGTAACAAGTTGGCAGAAGAAGCATCCTGAGAAGATAGGCCTTAAGGTGATCACCGAGAAAACAGAGGTGATGAAGATTCCTGGCCAACAGCAACAGCAACAACAGACAACAATCAGCCTGCATAAATGTGAGAAATCTGGAAGGAGCAACCTCCTTCACCTACCTACCTTGGAGGAGGATCTGACGAAGATATTAAAGTGGGGGTCGGGAAAGCAAGGCAAGCTTTCATTTCTCTCAAGTCTCTGTTGAGGTTAACAGCACTCAGCATCAAAAATAAGATCCGGATTTTCAACTCCAATGTGAAGTCAGTGCTACTATACGGATGGGAGACTAGGCGCATCATGAAGAGCACTTAGAACAAACTACAGACCTTCATCAACATCTGTCTTCGCTCAGTAATACTCAAGATCAGATGGCCAGAAAAGATCAGTGACAGGGATCTCTGGCAATGAGCGAACCAACTTAGCACTAGCCGATTGTGCAACAAATATGCAGGAAGAAATTAAGGTGGACTGGCCATACTCTGAGAAAGCTAACCACCAAATGACATCACACGACAGACAATCGCTGGAGTGGAAGCGGAATGGGAAGCGGTGAGTTGGTCATCAGTGCCAGGGTTGGGTGACATGCGTGAGATCATGCGAAGAGGAGATGAAAGCATGCAGGCAGACGTGGAGCCAGGTGAGAATGTTGGCGGAGAACGGAACTCAATGGAGACATGCGGTTGAAGCCCTATGATCCTCTAGGAATTGAAGGAAACAATTGTAATAATTTATTAATGACTAAGCTACACTAGATCCTTGACTGTTTTTACCCATAATTCATACGCTTAAGGATATTTCATCTGATTATCAATACTCCTTCAGAGAAAATCACTTCACGTTCAAGTCTCTTCTAGACTTATTTATCTATGAAATGTAAAGTAAAAAAAGAGAAAACTTCAAGACTTAACTTACACATAACTCATCTTCCACTTCATATACCATTTTTGGAGGATTGAGACTAGTATTACGCGAAAATTCAAAGAATGCTATGTAATCTTCTAAGCTAGGAAAATAATTCTGACAGCTATAAGATAAGTTTATGGTACATGTTAATGAAATAGACGATTTACCTTTTTCTTTCTGATAAATACGTTTTTAGTGATGGTGTTGACGATGATGATGATGGTGAGGAAGAGGAATACGGTTTTGTAATCAGTAGCATCTTACTGAAAAGGATAACATGTGAGTGCTTTTTCGATTTTATAGATTCAACTGATTGAGTAATGGCAAAATCACCTTCCAGTAAGAAATATCCCAGTTTAGACGGTCTGACCTACATTAAAAATGGATTGATTGTTTTCATACTATACACAAAGTGGAAAACAATATTTTAAGTGGAACAATTTTATAAATGGAGGATAGCTTTACTCAGTTAGCTAAACAGTTTTGAGTCAGTCTGTTCAGAGATATTCTTTGGCTTTTATCAAGTTGGAATAGGCATAGTTCACGCTCATCTTTGGGGAAAGGATTAGCTGGTGGTGTTAATCAGTGCTACGTAACGAAGTCCCTGTGTTCTACTCAGTCTGTCTACTGACAAAAGAACACTATTTCAAAATAAGGTCTTTTAAGTTCCAGAAAGGAAGACTCATGTTGTCAACATAAAGGAAAACAGAATTTTAAAGTCTATAACGAAGACAACAGCTTTTCCTCCTTGCTCAACATATTTCTGTCTTCACTTCAAATGCGTAACCTATACCATGGGCCTAAAATCACTTATTTTATCAGTATGGAGAGGAATTATGTTTGGACACCATGTATGCTAGCACTGACACATATATCACTTATTAATAATGGAAAGAAAGTGTGAAAGTTATCAGCATTGTATTTATATCAATCCCCTGTGTTCCGAGATAAAAGTAGGGCTTCAAACATTGGAGTTTCATTAGAGATAGTTCGTGTTTTACGTGGCAGGATTGTTGGCCTCATTCGAAGCCTTCCCTCTTCAGTGGGTACGCGACCTCCTAGGTGAGGTTTGCCAGTACGTCGGTCGCGAATCAAACCCCGGACCACATGTATGGCAGACAAGCATTCTACCACTGAACTACCGATGCACTCAGCATTGTGTAGACATTCAATAAACTGAAAAATATTTTTAACGGAATGATGTTTCTGTTTAGTTTCAGACTAGAAGAATTATAATGGACTTAAACGAAGTAGAAATTGCAAACAAAAAGTGATTTTAACGGATTTTAGACATAGTTTTTGACTCGCATCTACGCTTCTCTTTCTCTTCAACATCACAGAAAGGAGAGTAACTCTGGTGACTATTACAATTAGATTGTTCTTGTTAAGTAACGTTGATTATGGAAATGAAATCCAGGGAGAGGTCATAATCTTAGTTTACAAAGGTCTATGTCCAGTGAACAATAACATTATCGAAATCCACATTGTTTGGAAATGCGTTCACCGCTAACATTTGAAATATCGAAAACTGAAAAGAAGAGATAAATGACCATCACATATGCTGAAAATATAAAATGATACTAATATTAGTAATAATGTATACTAAAAACTACATTTAAACCCCGAAGATTCATTGTCACATCCAGTGTTGCACAGATTTTGTTGAATATTTTCCGGACATCATCCAAGTATTTACTGAAAATGAGATAAATTGTATAATACATTAGTGAATACATAAACCTGGACACTAGAGATAAGATATTTGCAGCATTAAATGCAATACATTATTTTTTCCAAAGCCTCTGAGAAAACCGACCTTCACGGTGACTTCACAGCAAGCTTGAAAGAATAGCTCAGAAACTCATTGACACCCTAGACTATCAAAACATTCTTGATAATTTTTAACTCACGAAAAATATCCACCCAGATATGAGAATCAGAACAAATCGTTCAGCAAAGAGTCCCTTATCAACGAATTCATTCACTTAGTTGTACAATCACAATTATATACAATTATTTTTTTGTATGTATGTGTACATTAGGTTTGTCAAAGAAACGGTGATGAATAACCGAAAGAGCATGGAGATAAGTATAAAAATAAATTATTTAGTAGGTGGAAAGAGTTGTGGTGAGTGCTACTTATAATCAGATATAAGTAGTACATCAGTAAACGAATTCAGAAAAGTAACAATTTGTTTTGGAGACTGGAAAAAGCAATCAAAGAACGTTACAAACACTGTGCAGAATGCAACAAGCAATCGAATGTGGTGATATTCGACCAATTTACGAATGATGTGCAAATAAAGACTTAAAGATCAGGTATACCAAATTTATGTACCTACAATGCGTTTCTCCCAATAAACAATCCTTCGAACTCATTGGTCTTTTCTCCTTTACAAGTAAATAGAAGGTTAGTTAAATAAATGATGACACCAAAATTTCATTCGAAAAATACACGAAATAGTATTGATAACAAAATACCTGAACTTGAAATTATATTCAAGGTAGAAGGAGGGGATGGAGAAATTTCTTCTGTGAACATAAAGCATGGTTTTCCTTCCAAATTGCTAAGGCCTCAGTAATGCAAAGTGTACGAAAGTAAACCGTTTTTGGGAGGCTTCTTTTAACCTTTTAGATAACTACGAATGAATCCTCCCTGCATATAGATTGGCCAATGTTGAATAAGTGTTCAATTATAGCAATCCTTATTGACTCTTTATTACTTTTTCGTAGCCTAGCAGAGTAAAGTTCTTTGACTTCTCTAGATAAAATACGCATCGAACAACCTATATATCTCACTGCACATGATCAAATGAATTAGTAGATACACATAGAAGTGGTGAAATGCCATAGTTTATGGTTAGAGTTGTTGAAGAACGATAAACCAAACTAATTTTTATTCTCGTTTGATAAACCTAATGTGCACAAACCCCATAATAATTGTATATACTGAGCGCAACTGCCAGCTAATGTCACAGGTGGGTAACCGTCCTCTTGAACTCCGCTGGATATGACTTCTCATTAGAACCCCAAGTACTTCCTTTATATGGCCAATTGCTAGTGAGCATCAGATTAATTATCAAGCGTCGGTTTGCAAGGATTTGATTGGTCACAATGTTGATCACGAGCTGCTATCAGTTGCTCTAAATAAGTATCATGAATTGGCAGATGTCAGAATTCATGGACCGTTGGAAAGGGTTCCATTGGCTTAATGGTCTACGTACACGCCTCGTAACCAGAAGGTCTTGGGTTCGAACCTTGCTGGTGGGTGCGTACTGATGAAGAGTCCCAAACTGGGCTGACGAAACAGCTTTCCAGTACTAACTGCAGGTTTTCCAGTGGTTCTCTAACTGATGTCAGCTCGTAAAGAATCCTGTAACCAATCAAATTTCTGCAAACTAACATTTGACAAATAATTGAATATAATTACGATTCTACAACTAAGTGAATGAATTCGCTGAAAACAGACTGTTTCTTCTTGTTCCCATCACTTTATATTGTAAAAGGCATTAGGTAGACTTGCAGATTTTCAATTTGTCTATTTCATTTGAACAAGAATTCATAATTATTTATGAATTAAAGTGGATAGTAGAATATATTTCTTCACTAATCTCAATAAGACGCATATTTCCTGTTGTAACTACGTCAATAAGAGAAGCTGTGATTTTGATACATTTTTCTTTGTGATTAAAACACCAGTGACTGGATCTAGATGTCTTTCATCAAGTTCATTTGTAACATCAAATGAAGGACATTCATAAATTCTTTTTGAATAATCCTCAGTTCCTAGCAAATTAATCAATAATGACAATTCTTAGCTATTTTTAAATTCTAACATCAACAACAGTGAAAATAATAAGGCTTTTCTGTGCTACACTACACGAAATCGATCATCACTTTGTATTTATCTTTAACCAGAATTAAAATAGAGTTGCTGTTGCTTACTTGAAGGCATTTAACAGGGAGAGAACTTGGACATCGCAGCAGAGTATAATTTCGTAAAATGTTAATTTATTTAACATCGTTTACTGGCACAAGAATCACAGCATCACCATTTTTTTTCCTTCACGTTCCCCAGTGGAACATAGGACTTCAAGCTAGTGGCTTGAAGTTTCTGTAGCAGTGTTTATTTTACAGGATGGGGTTGCTAGCCTCATGCCCAACCTTTCCTCTTCACCAGCATTATTTCTGACTTAGCGAGGTAAAGGAGTCCGTCGGCCGGGGATTGAACCCCGGACCATGTGCATGGTCTGCGAGCGTCCTAACCGCTATACCACCGACGCACCATGTTAAATTGGACCACATTTCTCTATATAGAATCAGTTATTCCTAGTGTAATGTGGCTTATCGGCTCAGACGCTCGACTTTCATTAAATAGGTCCTGGGTTCAAACCTAACTGAGCCTAAATCCACCTACGCAGCTGAGTAGTAGTATAAGCCCTAAGCTTATATCCTGTTCCAAATAATTTAGCTGAGAGATTATTTTTAACAGGACAAGAATTGTTTCAAGTTTGCCTGTGGACTGATATCAGTTGAAAAATCATTGAAAACTAGGGATTACTGGACAGCAGTTTCATCCTTGGTCGGCACTCCTCATCAGTACCCACACACCGGAGACCTTCCAGTTACAAGGCGAGCCCGTATATCTCACTACCAACCTGGTATCAGTCCATGATCAGTCCTGAAACAAATCGAATCCTTACAAACAAACTCTTGAATAACAAACATTATTATTTGATAATCAGGGAAATAAACAAAACAAACCAAAATAGAGCTTACAGTTTCAGTTTAATGCATACAACTTACATATCAGAAATATGCGCCTCTGTTTTAAGTCTTTCAAATAGTAAGTGGTAACATTGAATACGTCGAACTGGTGTACTCAAATGACATTTAAATA
The DNA here is from genome assembly GCA_944472155.2 of Trichobilharzia szidati. NCBI lineage: Eukaryota > Metazoa > Platyhelminthes > Trematoda > Strigeidida > Schistosomatidae > Trichobilharzia > Trichobilharzia szidati. Next base: position 132,671,684 of record OX235271.1, read on the forward strand.
ATTTTGTAGAATTCTGATATCCTTTAGCCATTTCATGCGTTTCTTTATCACCATGCAGTAAGCTGATTTGTTTGCATGAAATTCTGTCCAAATAAGCACAAAGTTGACTAGCTTTTGCGTATAATGAACAATATGTTGTATACAAATCTATTAAATATGGAGCCTAAATAATTAAATTAATCAAAGCAAAAAAAATTAATTAGAGCATAAAAACCATCATAAACAAATACAAAAATATTTATAAAAAAACCTGTCTGGAATGATTATTCAAATCAGTAACCGTTGATTCAATAATTGGCAGACGTACGAATTGAACCACAGAACCCAATTGTTTATGACGTCCTAATTAATCATTGTATTCATTCAAAAGACAAACTTGCTACATTATAGACACCAATAGATGAGCCCTCATAAGTCAAACTATTGTCTCATAGTTTATAAGAAGTCTGGGATACTGCCTGAGTACCCAAGCCGAAGCAGATGATTGTCTTATGAGTCCGAGACCTTGATATGAGGTCTGATCCACAGGACAGTGAAGTACCATCAGGAGCTGAGTTCTCATGACTACTACTAGTGACAGGTTCACATCCTGTTTGATCCTCCCAGATTCTGGAGCCCATATACACCATGGGTCTTGGGTCAGAGTTTTACAACTCGTCTAGATAAATTTGGATGCCTACCAGTCCGGTTGAAAGCGCAAAACGTTCGTGTTTGATGTTTCTTTTCCGTAACATCCTTAACTCCCTACTGATATCTGACAAAGCTGAAAAAGCACGAGGACGGTTGCCTGAGGACCCACAATTAACATTTCTTCATAAAGGCAGTTTTTAGTCAAACCCACTGTCTAACTCTTAACATGAACTAACACGTATATGGTAAATTATTTAATCAAAAATGGTTAGTCGCTCAACCTCTGATTTTCCCTCCAATTACGACTGATTTGTGTGAAAATAGCTGGACTAGGTTAACTCTTAAGTTTCATGGCTTACCTACTAATGAATAAAACCAGAACATAATTTAAACAATCATCCCCTTTATTTGTTCCAACCAATATAATCAGCAAAATCTATTGGACAGATAAAACTATCTGTCATGAATAGCAACACTGCTGAGATAAAAATTAAAATGAACTTTCATGGTATGAGTAACCTTTTCTTAAACTGTAATGAAATGGCTACAATAAGAAAAGTTATAACTGCTGCCTTATATCAAACTGACAGAGTCCTGGTCGCTTCCAGTTCATAGTTGAACTAACATTTTAACTTTGAGAAAATGGGGATATTTAAGTTTAATAATTCTAGCACTCTTTTTTTCTATGGTTTGGTTTGTAAGGATTAGTTATGTTTTACGAGTTGATCACGAACTGATATCACTTACTACTTTACTTACTTTACTTCGGCTATCTCCTACGGGAGGATGAACCGGCTTCATGAACATCTCTAATCATCGCTGCCCAGGCGCGGCGATCTGATGCAACGTTTTGCGACAGGGTTATTCAATTAAGAGAGTTCATGAAGTTTCATGGGAATTTGGTACGAGTGATGTCCCCAGAATCGCTCGGCCTTTTGTTTGAGAGTGCAACTCTAGCCTTCACACAACCAAGTGTGACCTACAAGGCAGTAGGAGTGGAGTAGGGAGTCCACTATCCATTGGCAGCCGGTGACCGGAGTTCGGTTCATACGCCTTTTTGAATGGGGCCAGACATCCAGGACATCCAACAAGCCCTTTGTCCATACGTCTGCCGGTGAGCTCCAGTGAGCTTCATACGCCAGTCGTTGGAGGTTTGGAATCAGGGTTTAGCCATCTCCCCTAGACTGTCATCCAATGGACAGTCAACCCGGTGGAGAGCGCCGGGCATCCGCTTTCGCCCTCTCACTTTGGTGAAAAACACCTCCGCCACGTGAAGGCAGTGAGTAGGACTTCCTCAGGAGAGGCTATGTAAGACGCCCGGTTATATGGGAGCATTTCAAGAGGTGTGCGGAGGGGTGGCCAACCCGCAGCGCAAGGCACCCACCCCCGACCATCCTGAGGCTTTGGAGAACCATTGAAAACCAGGGAGTACTGGACAGCTGCTGTTTCATCCTAGTTTGGGAATCATCGGCAGTACGCACCCACTGGGATTCGAATCCAGGACCTTCCGGTTACAAGGCAAGCTCGTATACCATTCAGCCACTGGGACCCGATTCAATGGCTCATGAATTCTAACTTCTACCAATTCTTGATTTTAGCGCGACCCCAACTATTGTCGTTGGTGGGACATCCATCCACACACGTGACTTCTAATTGGACCTCACTGGTGACGACTTCTCACTAGAACTCCAGGAAGCTCCAACCTGTAGCAAGTCACTAGCGAGCATCAGAATAATTTTCTAGCACTCTTCGTTAGACAATCAACAATTTTCAAGGCTATTTATCAGTACTTATTGAAGGTAAGGCAATTTATTAGATGTATACACTCTGATAAATTATTTCATTAAGAAATCAACTCCATCAATGAGACCATAAAGAAATTTGCGTTGCATCGTCAAATCATGACCAGTATGAAACACTATGACCAGTACATTAGACGAAAACTTAATGGCAGTCATAATCCTGTTGTCTTTTATACTTACTGCGAAGAGGAATTCTACCAATGCGATGGATGATGTTACAAGTTATTGCCCAGACTGTTGACTGGTACGAAGTGAAGTGACTCGGACTGCTATCACACAAATACGAATGTCATTTAGGGTTTTCTCTGTATTCCCTTAGTCAAATTTAATCAAGATTCGCTACATACACTTTTTATATAGTTGTGTAATAATTCATATAACCTCATAATTGTAATATATCATGAGTGAAAAAGAAATAAAGTTGGCATCAAAAGATGTATTGTCTGTAACTGAATCTGTGATCGATTGTTAGACAGAAATGTCTAGTTTGGTGCTAATGGTATCATTTTGCCTTTTCGCCTTTTTGTCTATCTATGAGTCGATTAGTCGATCTAGAACTCGAATTAACAATGAATAACCAGTGATGAATAAATGAAGCTTACCACTACAGAAGCCCAGTATTTGATCATCTTAGCATTCCCATTACACATTGCTAACGATGGTAGAAGGCGTCTGTAAAGCAAAAGTAGGAAGAAAGAATAACTCCTTTTGAGCATAAGATTCAAAGGATGTATTTTGAGGCAGATTGTAAATATACGTGTAAGAGTTATTGATGTGGTTGTGCTCTCTGAGCTGGATAGTTAATTTGCGAAGCTTTCATTGCCCTACTGGGCAACATCTTCAGCGCATACTTCAATTTGAAGTGAGCTTTTAGATTTCTCCACACCAGGAGAGATGACTAGTAAACTCGTGGAGAAATTTAAAAGCTCACTTCGAATTGAAGTATGCGCTGAAGATGTTGCCCAGTAGGGCAATGAAAGCTTTTCAAATAAAAAATCCAGCTCAGAGAACACAACCACATCAAAATCATCCACCTGAGCTACAAATCTTATCCATCATGTGTGTAATTGTAAATGAAGATATACAGAACCAGTACTCCTGATGGCGTACTATATCTAACCTTCATTCGTTGTTGACTGAGTGACAAACACCATCTGAATCTTATCAGCTTGCCGACAAGTACTGTGGCGAGTGCTACTGATAAGATTTATTAGTGGTATACAAAAAGACGTCCATCAGTAGAAAAACGTCAAATAGCAGGGAGATACATTTGATTTCAGAGAAGTCAAATAATACAGCGTTGCGGAGATACAAGGGAGACGTGGAAGGAACACAAAAAACACAATATGAAGGCCAGAAGTAGCACAATACGGAAGATCTATGCAACAGCAACAACGACAACCAGCACCAATCATCATCTACAGGAGAGATTTGACAGAGGTGACCTCCTTCACTTAGCTAGGCAGCGAGTATTTTTTTTAAACACAAGTGGAAGTGACGAAATCGGAAAGGCGAGATAAGCCTTCATCAACCTGAAATCAGTTTGGAAATCTTCTGCACTTCCCCTCGGCATAAAGAACAAGATTCGAATTTTAAACACAAATGTGAATTCAGTCATTTATTCTATAAGGGTGATAAACTTGACGGGCACACCACGAAAGCATTTCTGACAGCTTGTTGCCGACTTTTATCAACAGCTGCCTCCTCTGGCTCCATAATGAAGATCAAATGGTCAACCAGAAAGAATCAGCAACAAAAAACTCTGGCTGGGAACAAACCAACCAGGAGCCAACTGCTCAATAAATATTCAGTAGAAGATGGAAATGGATTAGGCATACGCTGAGGAAACCGTCAAATAACATCGCGCTCAATGAAGGCCATTACTCGAGTGGAATTTTAGTAGAAAACGACGAGTGGGTCGTCATTGCGAGGGTGACATGGAAGAGATCGTGCGAGGAGGAGATGAGAGATTGTGGAAAATCGTGGGCTCAGCTGAAGAGGACAGCAAAAGATAGAAGAAAGTGGAGATGTGTTGTTGAAGACTTATGTTTCACTCGAAACCCAAGGGAATAATAATTCCATATTTCTTACGTTGTTAACAGCTTTGTTTCAACGCAGAATTACAATAACGACAGCTTAGCATAAACAGAATTTGGTAGCGAGACATCTAAGATAATTCTAATAAATATTACTTACTTTTTATGGAAAGAGAGAAGTTCAAACCAATTGCCGAGTAATTTTTCATTCAGCATTGTATAAGATAATTGTGTCACACTGACTGTTCTGTTGTAATCAGTATCTTTGCTTATGTTAATCATCTAAAGTATAAAAATAAACCAAGAGCAATTCATTAACTATAAGAAGAAAGTTCTGTCATTAATTGAAATCTATTCTTTTGATTGGACAATAGTTAGTAACTAGTGTAATGTGTCTAGTCCTTCGTTTGGAATCTATTCTGTAAATATGCTTGATATTTGATGACTATGATGAAAATGAAGGGTAAAACAGTACATTTCAGGCTGTAAGTTAAAGAAAATAATCACTTATAATGACGGGAATTAAAATTATTGATTTTTAATTCAATTTTGATTCCCCCAACGATTGATCAGACCAAGATGTTCGGCCTGTGTCGACATATCAACTCCTAGTACGTACGCTTCAACGATATCTGAGGACTTATATGAAGTAGTTTGCTGAAGAGTGACTAGCAGCTGGATCCAGGATGCACATTTTGTCCTATTTGGGACTCGTCGTCTGCATCTAAATGAACTCCCCAGTGGCTGGTGGTCTTCCCACAAAAACTCGAACTCAGTACCCATCATTTCAAACTCTAGAGCCTCATCCACTAGGCCAACTGGACCATGACAACCCTTCCCGTACAACGGATATTTGTTTATTTGTTTCTAATAAAAAAGTATGGCAAGTTAAAAGAAAACTAACAACTTAGTTTCGAATGAATTTATAAATCTGTTTTAAATATAGTAGACACACTTCTATGCCTTTGAAACCGAAAACACTTTCTTGAATGTGTTCTACTGAATAAAAGGTCGGTGACATCCCCTTTCATTCGTTATCCTAGACTGAAATCAGAGTTATGATTAGGAATCCTTCAGCAATACTTTTACATTTCGGAAAATTTTCTCACTTAATTTATCGTTCCACCTGAAGACGGTTATATTCATCATGCTAAGCAACCATTTTTGCTTCTACTGGATATCTCATTTCACTTAAATTATTTTAAATTCAAGGCTAACAAGTTTCCCTAAAAGGGTAATCAGAAGACATTTAAAAGGTAATTAAGTTTCTCACCTTTTAAGTTGCCGAGTTCACTGACACTACCAAATGTCAGAGTTTATTTCGTGAAACGTTTTAGGACTTAGTCGGAAATAACTCCTTGTTAATATTGATTCACAGCTTGTTGCTACTAATCAGAGGGGTGAGTCTTCAAAGTGTAAGAAATTGTCGTTCTGCCACAGATTCATTTAGTTATGAAGTCGACAAGCTAACCTTCAAACCACTCGTGCTCTTCAGGATTCTGAATTACTGTCAAGTAATTTTGTCAAGTATTAGTTTGTAGGGGTTTTGTTTGATTGGCTGAAGGATTTCATCATGATTTTACATCGGTTAGAGAACCATTGGAAAACCAGCTGAAAGTACTGCCAGACAGCTGTTTTGTCTTAGTTTGGGACTCTTCATCAGTACGTACCCACCACCATGGTTCGAACCCAGAACCTTCTGGTTACAAGGCGAGCTCGTAGACCACTGAGGCACTGGGAACCGATCGAATGACCCATGAATTCTAACTTCTTCCAATTCACGACATAGCACGACCACTTTGTTATATAAATAAATAATTCAGTCATAGTTGGGACCTGATAGTGAAGTACCTGGTTTAAATACTGATTGGCCAAGACTTTTATTATCTTCCTCGTGTAATTTCTGTAACTTACTTAGTATGTCATCTCAATGAATGTCAAGAAGAACAAATCTTAAAAATAGCAAGTCTTTCTGCTAATTAACTAGTACGGTGTCGCGCAGCACTGTGCTCTTTAGCCTAATGACTACATAAAAAATTTAATCAATAAATAATTGTTACTGCCAATGTTACTTCCATATGAGGTAAGTAAGTTATCATCCGAGGGATTAAGTAAGTGTTAAATTTTATCTTATTGACATTGTCAAAATCAGTTTTCAATTAAGCTAAAGGATTATTGTCTGTCCGTATTTAGGCAATCATGACTAATACTGTTCACAACATAACCTATCTATAGCTAACACAGTTGGAATTTTTTGTGAATCAATTTAGTTTTTATGTGTGAAAATAATAATATGAGACTAAGTTTAGTGTATTTAATTGAGAATTATACTCTATCTACTGAGGAATTTCCAGCGCCCTTCCCTACTTCCCGTTGACTGATAACACTAGGCGGAAATGTCCGTATCTATTGGCGCATCACCTCCTCCTAGTATGGACGCTTCAACGATGTTTGACGATAAGCATGATGTTATTTGGTGGATGGTAACTAACAGTGGGAATCAAGATGCGCATTTCATCCCAATTGAGACTCGTCAAAAGGATATAGTTGCGATTCCAAGGGACTGATGGTGTCCCTAATGAGACTTGAACCCTGCATACATCGTTATGAATGCCAAAACGTTTTCTATTAGGCCACTTAGGCCATGATAACCCCCCTTGTGTAACAGATATCAGTTAAGTTAATTTTGTATTTCCCACAGACTGATCGTATTGGACCTAGTAGTATATATACTTATTTAGTAAAACAAAACTTCCACTTAATTGTTTGTTAACTGATATTTACATATTCACTTCCTAAGGAACCTCAATCTTTTCTAGAAAGGAGAAGGAACGTCAAGTGTAGCTGAATAATTCGAGTTCAGTTTCGTTATTTTGCAGTTCTTCTCAACTGATAAATTGCTACCCGAATTGACCTCCGAATATATTAACTAGTTAGCATATTTGCGTCAGTGTATGTACACGAGAAAAACATACGGAAAGGTATCTCCCTCTCTCTATACATTTCTAAGCATATCTGAATAAACTAAAGAGAGCAGAGAAATCAAGCAGAAGAAGCGTAATTGTCATGATGAAAAATAAACATAATGCTGAGTTTTTCTGAAGAAACCACTATTAAGAGATTTCATTCAAAAAAAGATATTTTCTCAAGCTTGAAATGATTTTAAGATTGTATTCTACCGAACAAAATGCATGCCAAAAAACATTTCTGTATTATCTGGTCTCAAAACCACAATTTTATTTAAACGATGTTCATTTTACTGCTCTCGTAAAGGCATATAACTACTATTCCAGTTACTCCGTTGTATTTCTAGTTAAATGCTGTCTAAATTCACATTTGAAGACCCCCCACTCTTTCATCAATAAACTAAATACGCCAACAACGGTCAATTAATACGATTCAAATTTTCAGTAAATGTGTGCTGACCGTCACGGAAGATGGCTGCTATGCATCAGTAGCTTAGCAGATGTCTCTTTAGGTTTAGAAACGACAAAGCCTTGATTCGATTCTATGTGGGAAAACACCAGCCCACACACAATAAGACCTGTATACATAGAAGAAATTAGCCATAAATAGGACGGAAAAAAACATATCAGATAACATCACTGAAAAATGTATGTTTCATTCTGAGTAATGCAAATATTCTCATATTGTTAAGATTGTAAGCAGTGAAGAATATTCATCCTAATAATAATGAAAATAAGCTTGTATTGTCAGATATTACATTGATGGTTCTCACTGTGTTCAGGTATATCAAGATAAACGAATATTATGAAGCCACTGAGAAGAGCTTTTCCATTCTCTTACTGCTTTTCGAAAATTTTTAATATGAGTTTGATATACTACTCATTGATCATAATTATACCGTAATGATAATAACACATAGAAAGACTGAAATCATTCGTTTGATGGCTGGATAACATATTAACAACAGCACATTCATACTGAGAAATCCAAATTCAGAAGCCAAGTTTATAGTTTGTTAGTGGTCACTTATTGTTCAACATAGTGTTCACATGTTGTTAGAATTACAATATGCATCGAAGAGGATGGTAATCAGTGTGTCATCATTGTGTAATTAACCTGTTGAATGAACGGTTAGTTATGCATGTAAGTTGAGAAGTCCCACTGAGATGGTCGCCGTAAGAATTGCTCATACCGATGCTTAGGATAGATCAAGCTATAACTTTAACAAGACTCTTTGTAAGGCAAAGGTAGCACAAAGCTAGAAAAAGTCTAATGATACGTTATCGTTGAGTCACTTGGGTAATTCCCTGTTCACCAAAAACTCGAGTGTCTAAGAAAGGCGAATTCTGTAGCAAATTAATTAAATTCACTACCTTGCATATTCTGTTGTTTACAAATTCATGCTGATATCAAACATGCTAGATCCCATATTTCATGAAAACTATTTCTGTGTACAGTGATTTTATGTGAATTATATGATTCCGAACGAGTTACCTTAATCATAGTTTAACATTAGCAAGAGAAATACTTAATAATCTAGTCTTCCCAGATGGATATTTCATCCCAGTGTCTGTCCAGATCCACTGAAAGAGTGATCACTTAAAAACTTATCGCCAAATTTGTATTCTGATTGTGCGAAACATATGTCAAAATCTAATGAAGCAAATTCAATTATTTAATTGTTCTACTTTAACTACTCACAAATTATTTAAGTAAATTATTTTTGCCTGTAAAATTAGCGGAACAAGTAAAAGTAGAATTTGAACAAGTCTTTATTTAGGCTTATAAAAGTTGACGCAGCCCAGAAGCTGACAGACAGAAGTAGTGGAATCAAGTGAAAAACACTTAGAGAAACGCGTAAAACTATCACCTCTATATTGCGTATGAGAAATCCACTGAAGAGAAGGTTCTTTACAGATCTAAAATTTATTACTCACTCTTCAATTTCATAAGTATTACAGTGAAGAAAATAGACCGTAAAGCACTTCGGGACGGCTCCAGGTTATAAAAGGAGCTAACTAGGTTGTCTTGATCTTTCAGTTGTTCCGTAATAGAAGTAATGTGCGGTTTCATATTTGATGTCACAATCCATCACTCTGCGTAAACCGGTGACAGTGTTAATTATAACAGCAACCAAAGCATGTAAAGAAGTTTATAAGCGATGTAGAAGTTGAAATCCCCTACTTACTTTTAGACATTATCAAATTTCACCTTGCTGTGATATTAAAGAATAAAATAAACCGTGCTTTACAGCAATATATTAAATGGTCAAAGGCAGTCATCACGAAGATCTGGGCCTAGGTTTCGTGCATCATAGCACTGGCTATCCGCAGTTTTGAAAGGAATCATGTCCCTTCTAAGATTCTGACCTAGTGATTACTCAAAGTATCTATCACAGTCAGTCGCAAGTCAGAACAGTTGAGTGATAACGTCTGTACCTGCAGCACTGGATGAAGCGGATTTGAATCTGAGAAGGGACGTGAGTTCCTGCAAGATTGCAAATATACCTAGCTGACAAGTATCAACAAGCACGGAATCTAGGTCTAGAGCTTCCTGTCTATTTTCTCCCACCATCTAAGATTAATTCAGAGTGCACTTTGATGGCAACTTACTCAATATGATGATCACATTGCTAACCTAACTGACAAAATTCTGTGTACATCAAATGAAGGACTAGACGCATGAAATTGTTTTCTAGTAGCGGCCACGGTGACTGACTTAATTTGGTAGGCATGACATTTAGTGTGGACATTTTTGTATTTTTAAAAGAGAGAATGTTTGTGTTTATAAGAATGAGACTGCAAGGAGGAGGAGAAGGAGAGCGATGAAATTCATCACATCAGTCTTAGTGATGTAATATTCAGACACACCGTCATATGCTTTTTGATTCATGTCTGAAAAAAGTATGGTGGAGGTATGTAGATGACACATTCACTGTACTTAGAACACAAGATATAGATAGGTTTCTCGAACATATCAACTCGAGGGTTGAAGCAATTCAATTCACTTATGAATTGGAAAATCAGGAAGGGGAGCTCCCAATGTTAGATTGCAATGTAAAGAGGAAAGAAGATGGGAAGTTAAACACTAGTGTTTACAGGAAACCCACACACTCAAACAGATATTTAGACTTCCGATCGTCCCATCCTATGCCAGTAAAAATAGGATTGATGAAATGTTTAAATGACAGAGCACAAAAACTAAGTAGTACCAAAGAAAATCTAAAACAGGAACTGATACACATAAAAGAAGCTTTGAAACTTAATAATTACCCGGATAAATTAGTCAAGAAATATGTGAGGAAATGTAAAAATAAATAATAACAATAATGATGATAATAATAATACTGATAATAATAATAATATTAATGACGACACCAATAATAAGGAATCTAAATCATCAGTAGTAATTCCATACAAGGAAGGAACCTCGGAAGCCTTACGCAGAATTCTTAACAAGGCAGGAATAAAAACGGCATTCAAACCCACAAACTCAATTAGAAACAAGCTTTGTCGGTTAAAGGATCCTGTAGAGCCTTTAAAACAAAACAATTTAGTTTATCTAATACCCTACCTGTAATGATTTTCAGGTCAAATACATAGGTCAAACTAGTAGAACAGGGGCATTCAGACTAGCCGAACATAAAAACCTAGCAAAATCTAGATTGGTTGTTCCAAATAAAGATAAGAAATCTAGAGAATAGTTCAGCTATAGCACTACATGCAGCCACACACAACCATACAATAGGATGGGATAAGATGACAGTTTTAAAATCGAATGTCACAGGGTATAGGGAGAGATTGATAACTGAAGCTTTGTTTATCGAATCAACTGCAAATACATGTAATAGGAATGATTCATCACCTGTCTCAGATATCTGGAAAATTCTACTACTCCTACGACAAATATGAGAAAACAAAGAAAACTATAAAACTCAAGTTTCAAAGTCGTGTGATGACAATTGATATGATTATGAACAATACATTTTGTTCGAAACGTCATTCAGTAAATAATACTGTTTCACTGTGTGATATATCTAATAAACAAACTAATATGGAATTATCTACCACACACTTAAAACATTTCAGCAACTCATTTAGTAAGGAAATCACCTATAACTGCTGAACACTTTAAGATGACCAATGATTGGCGCGACAATGTACAAGAGTACGTTTCAAAGCAATAGAGCATTGAATTTTCAAAAGAATGTATTCTTATGCAATAAAAATTCATTGAATACATTACAAAAGTAATTTGTTCACGGCTTATGAAAACGTTTAAATGAAAACAATATTGTCAACTTACATTATAAACATTTTGTAAAATTTCAATATAAACTTCTTCAGTACTCAGTAGTTCCTCCCAAGCCATTTGATAAGTATTTCTCGTGGCCATCATTTGCACTCCTGAGTCTGACGTGTAGTATGAAAAACGACTGGTAATCCTTCTCTCCAGTAATCCAATTTCTCAATTTTATACTCAAACTGAAAGAAAAAACGCTTACCGAAAAACAATGAACGCGCAGTTGAGCACTCTTATTTCAATGAGACACTATTTAAATAAGTAATATTTAAAGATTAATAGAAAGATGAAGTCATTACATCTGATCTATTCCACGGAATATATATATATGTATATATTCCTTCAGTATTGAATACTGAATCCAAGTCTTTCGACAAGAAATAATCACCAGTCTTCTATGAATTGTGAAACAGTCAGATCTGTACAACCAATTATTTTATGCATGATGTTTTTATGCAGTGAATTTACTATTTAACCAATATTATCTAAAACACTTCAACTAAGGTAACTGGATCAATAATAATTATTGATGGGAATCATTGATAGGCGTTTCACATTACTATCTACTACTGCATTTATTCATGTTAACTGGTTGTTAAGTTCACCTGAAGAAGAAGAAGAAGAAGGTGACAAAATTGTTTAGGTTTTCTGTGTATCGTGTCTACTTACCAAATTGTTGTACATGTTTCTATATGGGTATATTCACTTACTGGAATAAACAGTACCATGTTATATGAGAGAGTGAAATATGCTCATTTCTGATGGAATCTTCAAACTGGCTATATTATATCATATATCATATCTTTAAAAACAATGGTAAAGATAGATATAGAGGATTAAAGTACTTTATCATAAAATAGGTAAGGTAATGAGTTTGCATGTTTAAAAATAAATAATTTTCAAACACTTGAAATTCAGCGTAAGATATTTAATATCTGAGAAGTACTCAAGTAAAAAGAAACACTTAAAGAAATCCTTCACAAAAATGATTATTGAGATGAAATAAAGTGTGGATATGAGGATAAAATAATAAAGTATCATCATACATAGTAATTAGAATGCAATTTTATTCAGAAAAAACAATAGTTTACGTAAACTGCTTTTCCATCATCTATCCGGTAGCAAACAGATTACCAAAAACATCCAGGTACCACATGTTCCAAACAGCAGAAGCTATCGTGATTCGCCTGAAACAGTCATGGATCTGTGTGCCGAAGAAGCAACTCCAACCACTTTTACTGCTTTAGCCTTCAGAAGAGACTATATACTATATATATGTACAACTGAAGAACCTGATGATGAAGTTATCGAAAAGAATATTCTTTGTTCAGTAACCATTCTTTTTAAAACTCCAAGAGCTTTTTCCTTATAGTGACCTTTCAGCAGATCATGAGTCCAAACGAAGCTGTTTCGTGGTTGTAAAACGGAGTTTTTTGTGCCATTAGGTTTCTGATTTATCCTAATATCCTACTGTGCATAACACTCGGAGAAGTCAAAGTTACTAACTGAAAACTCCTATGTCCTTCGGTTAGAAAACTAATGTTTCTTATATGTCTGTTATAAATACCTACAGTTGCCTTAAGTGACTTTTACTGTCAGTTTGCTAATTTTCAGAGATGAATTAGCTAGCATAGCAAATGCCGTGTAGTGACCATTATTCCCTTGGAAGCAAAGGCTACCATGGGCTGTATTCTATGTTCATAAATGTGAATGCGAGTTGTGAGAAAACATGTTTTTGAAATTAAGAAACAATCATTTAACAGTACGCGTTGATTATTTTTAAATTCTGCTTTGCCGTGGTATTATTATACTCGACGCGGTAACTATCCTCATGTCAAACCTTTCCTTTTCCCAGGGACTAATGTGCGCTGGTAAACTAGGAGAGGTTTCCAAGTGTGTCAATCATGAATCGAACCCAAACCACCGATTGATTTTAGCTGAAAAATATTACAACCACTAGTTCTCGACTCACCTGGTAAAAGGTTAGTTTTTGACGACAGACTGAATTTTTTTCCTTCGGACTATGCAAGGAGTACTTATTAATACTACAGTACTATTCTTACTGAATACTGCAAACTGTGGAAAACGGTGTGAATCATCCCGCTAACTAAACGTTTTGCTGTTCATTTGTAACTACTAATTTGTCATTAAGTAGGCACGCGTTTTAATCACAAGAAATATCTAACTATCTTAATTTGTATAATTGTCTGATGTGAAATTTGAGAAACTTAATATTATTATATATCGACTGCAAAGGTGTACATTCACTTTAGCAAAACAGCATTATAACTGGAAAACACTCCAAAAGTAGTGCTGCTTTATATTACCATCTTCCACTTTTGGAGAGCAGAATAGGCTGCTTATAGACAGAAATGCCATCAAGCTTACAGATTATGATTCCCACTTTTTGACCTTTATTGAAAAGTCTCATTAATTGTACAAAGAATTCTCCTTCCGACAAATTAGTCATCAAGTCCTACATTTATATGAGTATTAATTACAGAGATATTGTCATTAACGATATTAATGATTTGAATTACATTTTATCACTAGTATTGACAGATTATATTTAAAGAGTATCAGTAAGAGATAATATACATTAATTAGACACTAACTCAACAGCAGATGAATTAAGAGAATTAACACAGAATCAATAAATCCATAGGCTTGACGGTACCCCAAGGTAGTAATAGTGGCTGGACCTGCTACTTTTGAACTCAGAGCTCCGGTTTATTTAGCCGAATTCTAATGGCTTTGGTTGTTTGAACTTTGATTATTATTTCACTAGGTCTATCACATTTGATTTAAAATAGTATATATAGAAGCTTCTTGTAAACAGACACAGAAGAATTCTTTTCTACTTTTCTGTCCGTATGTTTGGTGATGACCTTTTCAGGGTATCTGTTTTTAATCAGTGTGTTGTATACAACTTTAAGTTCGTCTTCTGAACAAATACCTCTGACCGTATAGCTGAGAGTCTTGACCAACATTTCTTTTAGACTGGAGAGGAAGAGAGCTGTGAAAATGTGTGTGTCAAATTTTATTTTATACTACTGTATCGACTTCTTGCCAGTAGGACGTCTAAAAAGACAGTTTTAATTTGGGCATTCTTCTTCACACGTGAATTTGATAACTGAATTTACTTCATTGAACTGAGATAATATTGCGTTCCTGTTCAAATAATTTTCACAAAAAATGAAGGTATCATCCATCTGCTGGCAGTGAAATTAGAATTTTCCTTAAAGGTTATTCAAAGGAACATTTTCTAGTTTACCCAAAAGGAAATCTGCTAACATGGAATCCAATGGAGAGCAAATTGCTCACTTCATCCACGTGTCAGTAGAGTTCAAATTGAAAATCCACATTCATAGTACGCTTTGGTAATAATTGTTTTACGATTTCTACTAGGACCCCAATATTTATTGACTTTTTAACTACATTATGGATAAGATTTTATTTTAATAAATCACACAGTGTTATACAGTAATATTAACTGATGACGTTTCGAGCACAAACTATTGCTCATAGTCATATCAACTTGATATGATATGATATGATTATGAGCAATAGTTTATGCTCGAAACGTCATCAGTTAATATTACTGTATAACACTGTGTGATTTATTAAAATAAGATCTTATCCATAATGGAGTTATACTCTACCACAGTGCCCAAGTTTTATACTTATATTGACTTTTTTTACCACAGATATAATTAACCTTTTCAATTAGAGGTACATTGGTAAATAGAGATGTTACCTCCATAGATATCATAGTTTTACCTTCGATGTTAATATCTTCAATTCTGTGTATGAATTCAAATACATCTTTCACACCATGTAAGGGATAAGAAAGTTACCAGGCGTTTACCTAAAGCAGGGTAGGAGGAATTTTGTATGTCGAGAATTGGTCTTAACGGCACTCCCGCTTTATGTACTTTGGGTAGGCCGTTACTTTTGGTATGTATGTGCCCACATGTCTGACTTCATCCTATAAACTTCCGGAAAGTATGTGTTCCTTCAGTAGTTTCTTTAGAGGTCTGACTATTTCATTTTTTGTTTTATTACTGATACCTTTGGTCTGCTCCAATTTTTGCAAGTTTTGAGCATCTCTCAAAATATTCATCCGCCTAATGTATTCAGTTCTGTCAAGGTAGAATACTCCTGATCCTTTGACTAACAATCATGATTAACGCTTAATTCAACTGTTCTGTGATCAGATGTTTCATTTTAAATTTACGTTTGACTAGTTTTAAAGGTATTAAACACTGAAATATGCAGTAAACACACTTAATGCTGTGGAAGTTGTCCATAATAGTAGTAGTAATAATAACAGTAATAATAATCCAAATTCTAACTATTAAACCAAAATGGCTGTAGAACAGATCTACACATTCCCCGACCATTGTGGAACTTTTACTAGTTGCTGAAATAACATGATGGTTGGTGTTGAGGTGATAAAAAAAATAGTGATTAAGTTTATCTGAAATCTGACAGCGTACAGTCACAAACAATAATACAACAGAATAGGTCAGAATGGTGATCGCAGAATGGAAAGGAACAGTGAATACAGGTGCTTTAAATACCAAGCGAAGGCAACAAAATGATTAAACATTAATATTGAATACCTAAAAAACTCAACTGCCTCCATGAATTACTATGGGAAAGAACATGAACCAAAAAGACCAAGTTCAAAAGTTATGCAGTTACACTTCGTATAATTATGAAAAACAAATTATTCTCAAAAAGTCGTCCATTAAATAACACAGTTTCACTGAATAATCTATCTAGCAAACGAGCTAAAATGGAAGTACATTACCACAGTACATGTATTCTTCTCTGTTACTGTTAAACGCATTTCATAAAAGATTTCAATTGGAAGAGGAAATGACAGGAAAATTTTGTTCATTATACTGATCTAAAAATAACTATTGTATATGACAATAGCACGTGCAAGGCAATCCACAAAGGAAAACTCAGAGAGGCATTCTAAGTGGATACAGAAGTAAGACAAGGCAGTCTGTCTATTATTACCGATAATAATCCTAATTGTGGTGGGCTGGATTATGCGTCAGACTGTAGGTGGAAGTGAAAAAACAGGAACACCCTGGACCACAGATAAGAAGACTCTAGAAGATCTGGATTTCGCGCGTGGATGATTTATCTTTAGTGTCACACAAACTCAAAGACTTACAGGCGAAGACCAACAAACTGGCAGAAGATGCAGGCAGAGAATTCAGTACTCCAGGTGAACACGGAGAGGACGCAGATGATGAAGATAACCAAGCAACATCAACCGTAACAATAAACATCACCAATCACCATCAATGGGAGAGTTCATTTCTTCCACTAATCTAGGCAGCCAACATTGTTTCAACTACTGGCAGTTGGAACGGATGAAGATGTCAGAGCTAGCCAGACAGAATCAGAAAGCCGAGATAAGCCTTCATCAACCTGAAACCAGTTTGAAAATCCTCTGCTATCACTCACCAATGTCAAGTCAGTCAGCCAGTTCTTCTATGTAGTTATAAACCTTGTGGGCACATCACGGAAAGTATTTCTGACAGCTTGTTGCAGACTTTTATCAACATCTGTCTGTGCTGGCGCCATAATGAAGATCAAATGGCCAGCTGGCCAAAAATAATTCACAACAAGAAACTCTGGCTCGGAACAAACCAGTCAGGAATCGATTGCTCAATAAATATGAAGAAGTAAGTGGAGATGGATCGAGCATTCGCCGAAGAGACCGTCAAATTAAATCAGGATGCAGACCATCATTCAAGTGGAATCCTAATAAGAAGCGACGCGTCGGTTTTTAGTGCGAGGATGACATAGAGGAGATCGTGTAACGATCGCGGACCCAGTTGATCAGGACATCAGAAAATAGAAGAAAATGGAGATGTTATGCTGAAGCCCTATGCTCCATTCGGAATCCAAGGGAACAATAATAATATAATAATACCAACTGCTAATAGAATATAACCAATCAAGTTATTAAGTTCTTAATTGGAATCTGCATCTTCATCTGTGATTTGTAATATTCCTACTAGCCTAGACTATATATATTACTGGAATGCATTGTTTCTGAGGATATGGTTTAGGAATCCCTTGATGTAGAACATCGTCTAATGGTAATTCTGGCTCTCACTAATACTCCTCATTGAAGTAGAACTAGAGTTTAGTGGACACTGATGTTTCTCTGAAGATTTGATGATGTACCTTTAATTTAGACGCTTATATTATCTGTTCACTGCTGATTAATTACAACACTAAATTATGCATATGCCTCAGTTAGAAAATCCATATAGATATAACAGACAAAAATTTAGAAATACGTAAGACAACAAAAAGATCTATTCTCATAATTCTACTTCAAACAGTAATTTATTTCAATGACATATATTATACAAATGGTAAAGTTATAGCTGACTGGTTGAGATAGTTGGTTCTTAATCCTAATCCTACCCTAGTTGCACGTACTGCTGTCTGGCACTCCCTAGTTTTCAATTGTTGTCTTACTTCATACAAAATACATATAATTCACTCGATTTCAGCGGGGCGGCTTTTTCAAATGAGTTCTTATTGTATGAAGAATCTAGTTACAAATGAAATCATGCGAAAAATCTGCAAAACGCGATTACGGTATCTTAAAATATGAAGTCATTTAAACGGTTCCTGATATATTTCTGACTTGTGTTCCTGATAATAAATCAATCCTTTAGTTTAAGTACTAACTTAACATAAGTAATGAATATGAATTTGGGAAGGTATTGCTGTTGATGAACTATTCAGCATATCAACTTAATGTTAACACTTCATTTTCTATAGTTGGTTTGTAAGGATTAGTTTTGTTTTTACGAGTTGATCACGGCTTGATATCAGTTAGAGAACCATTGAAAGCCAAGGGGTACTGGACGGCTGTTTCATCGCTGTTTGGGACTCATTGGCAGTACGCAACCACTGGGGTTTTAACCCAGGACCTTCCGGTTACAAGGCAATCTCGTATACCATTCAGCCAGTGGGACCCGATTCAGTGGCCAGTCCATGAATTCTAACTTCTACCAATTCGTGATTTAGCGCGACCACCAGCCAATGTTGTCAGTGGGACATCCATCCTCACACTTGACTAGATGGATCTCACTGGTCACGACTTCTCACTAGAACTCCAGGAAATTCTGTCCTGTAGGAAGTCACTAGCGAGCATCAGATTAATTTTCAATAGTTGGTTTGTAAGGATTAGATCTGTATTTACAAGTTGGGGTAGCGCTAAAGTTCAAGTCTGTCAGTTTGAAAAGTTCTGAATGGAAAAAATTCTCATCCCAGGTTTCATTGTCCTGAACTTCTAAGCATAAATAAAAGTTTTCAAAAGAATGGACACGGAACAAAGAGTAGTCTTTTCGATAACTTCATCATCAGGCTCTACGGTTATATATACATTAGAGTGAGTGAATGAATTAGTGTTATGAACAACAATAAAGTTGTTTAAATAACATTGAATCAATAATGTCAATAGATTACAGTTTAATATCATCAACACAAACTAGGCTGAATGTCAGGAAAATTTGGAAAGATAATAAAATAACTTCATGAATTTATAGTCTCTACTGAAGGCCAGGGCAGTAGTAGGGGCTGGACTTGTTTCTTTTGAACACAGAGCACTGGTTGTTTGAGGCGAATTGCAATAGCCTCTGCCATTTGGAGCATGCAGTGCTTCGATGATTTTGGCAATTTATTAGGCACCTGGTATATTATAGAGAAGGATTCTTCCACACTGGCTTTGTGGCTGGTTTGCACCAGATGGTCCAATATCGAATTGTCAGTGGTTTTAACTACACCTTTACTTAACCATAGTGGGAGATGTTCTCGAGCGTGAGAAGTCAAGTTCCTAGAGCAACGACCAATATAACTCGCTCCACAAATGCAGTCGACTGGGTAGATACAGTCTGAAGTGGCTAGTCTAGGTACTTTATCTTTCAGTCGAGGTAGCACCATCGGTCGTGTAGACAATAGGACTTGTAGTCTGCCAGCATTAAAAGTTCTTTCAACTGATTTTCTCAACTTCTTCGTAATTATTTCGCTAGATATACTGCCCTTGAATTGCAGTCATATGTATAAAGGCTTCATTGCATTCAGTAATTATTGTACTCCTATCAGAACCATTATCACAAAGAATGAAGGTATCATCCATATAAATCATCTCATATATATCATGAGATGCATATCTTAACATTTTCTTACATTGAAATAATTGATTTTGGTCAGTGTACTTACTTTAATATCTTGAACATACTTAAGCTTATTTTAGAAACACTACAGTAGTATCCTACAGAGCGACCTAATTAGATTTCTTGGCTACTTCTTTTGCAGTGTACTTTTATTTATCTCATTCTGATGAATTGTTTTATATTTGAGTTGTGAGAATTATTTCAAGTATGTGATGTGATAACACTCAAATTTCTAAGGCGTTTTGAGGTCTTGAAAATATTGATTATGTAAAGAAGTAAAGATGCTCAAAATGTTCTGTTTTCCTTCATTGCTTGGAAAATTATTTTTGCTGTAGTAAAAGAACTTTTGAGTTTACTAGATTGTTAATCTTTGATTAGATTAGGCAAAGGGTTACTTCGAGAAGAACATATACACCTTCACGGTGACATTAGAATACATAACCTTCTACCTTAATTTTCATGAAACAAGTGGCCGGGTTATGTGAAATCATAATAGTACTTGACTTCCACTTAAGATGTTCATGAAAATTCAATATACCTTTGATCGTTTGATTATAATTGTTATTCATTCCTTGCATTCCGAGTCAAAAAGAAGACTTCCGTAGTACTTCTCCCCTACATCCGATTCTCTGATATCACTTTCAACAGACTTACCAACTACTCACAAGCTTTCATTTTCACTGCAAATAGTCTCCTTCATGACTCTCTCAGGCTTACAACAAACCTTTCGCCTCTTGTTCCGTTTCCATTTGATGGCCTGGTGAGTGATGTCACTTAAAGGGCACATCAACGTATGTGCAATCCACCTCTAATTTCTTCTGCATACGTCGGAGAAAGACACAAAAGAAGGGAACAGAAACGTCAGAAACAAAGAATAATTTAATGAAAGTTAGTGAATACTTCCAGAATTTCAATGATTGACAGTGAATACATCTGTGGTCAGAGGTGGCTGCGAACAAGCCAGAATTGTAGACAGCAATTTACGTCAATGTTACGTCCCGAAACAGGGTATTGAGAAAAACAATAACAAAGCTTAACCTTGAGGAACTTACCAACCAATCACAGCAGACTTAACGCGTGCAAATACGATTCGCAGATATATAGCATAACTTTCTGAGAAACGGTTACAAGCAATACGGAATAACCTTCAGCAAGAAAACAACCAATCAGAAGACGTTACTTCTCCACTGACAATAATGTACATAAAAATCTATAAATATCTCTTGATTTTCTCAATAGACAATCTGTTGCCTAGCCTTTCTCTTCTGTCGTTACACATCTATTTCACTGTGATTTCACAAAGAGTTACAAATCAATAATTTTCAGGATCATAAGGACACATCGATTTGTCTTTCCTTATTATTAAGCAAACTTTTGCAAATATCTCAAGGTCCAAAAATATCCCTACGGTATGAAAAAGATAGTCGTATGCGATAAAATCTGTGATGCACACCAAAGCCATTAGGCGGCTATGCAGTCTGGAAGTATTTCACGTACAAAATATATACTATGAATATACCAGAATATTCCAAACAAGGTGGGACCAATACTTCGGATAGGCGCCAGACATACCGAACACGTTTCTTGCTGACAGTCCAAGGTCCCCATGGCGTATTCTTGAATTCATTCAAACATAATCGCATGCATAAAACACCATCCAACAGTAAGGTGAAACATTAAGAATGGGAATCAACCACAATCAATGACCAATAATCAGAACTAAATGGAAAGAAGATATGTACACGTTGGAATGATAGTACACAGGTCGAGGGAATATAGGGTAATAATTACACAATTAGATGAAATATTCAGGTAGGTATCAATATTTTAAATGGATTATTCAGGCGCTAATTCCCGATCAATTATGCCGCTACACCTTTTGTTTGCATTCGTCTTACAATACCACTTACTCTACCTATAATGCGTATATAATTTTCAAAAGTGTATTGACTGAATGTGGTTCATTAAGTACTTAGTGAGATATTCGTACATTAATGTTTTAATAACTTAGTATAACTTCGATCCATCTATATATGATGATCAATCTTAATTACGGTTTCACATTTTATCTCTAATATACAAAGTATGTTAAAACTATACTATAACTATTAACTTTCATTATTCAGATTGTGTGCAGTTAACAAGACGCCAACGAAATAAACAATGAATTCGTTTTATCCTGAACCATGTGTTTTTATTGCTTTATTTAAATTCATTACGAAGTAACGTGGAATAATACTCTCCTTCATGGGAAGTAAAGCAGTAAGTCGCATCGTCCTGGAGAGAATAAAAGATGCACTGGATGCTGATCAAATTGCATCTCTACGCATATTCATCGAACAAAGCATAGAATGGCTGTCAAACTTCTACCTCAACACCATCGACTTCGTAAAGGCCTTCAAAAGACAGCGTTGACCGAGGAGTAATTTGAAAACTACTTCAACACTATGACAGGCAGCCCACCAAATCCTTCTCAACCTCATTCAACAGTTGGCCATATGACAGTGCCACGTATCTGGTGATCCACAAAGGTGAACTCAGCGAACTCTGCCTTTGAAGTGAACACAGGAGTGAAAAAAGCTGGCTGTCTGTTATCGTCAATGATATTCCTAATTGTGATGGACTGGACAATGCGTCAGACTGCGTATGGAAGTGAGAAGACAGGAATACGCTGGACCACCGATAAAAAGACTCGAGAAAATCTGGATTTCGCGCGTGGATGATTTATGTTTAATGTCATATAACTTGAAAACTTGCAGACGGAAACCAACAAGCTGGCAGAAGAGCTAGAAGGCGAAGAGAGGACTGCATGTGAACATTGAGAAGACGGAGGTGATGAATATAATCAACCAACAGCAATAACTGCAACAAAAACAACCAGCACCAATCACCATCAACAGGGGAGAGATGACAGAGGTCACTTCCTTCACTTTTCTAGGCAACCAAGATTGTTTCAACTACAGGCAGTCGGAACGGATGAAGACGTCGAAGCCAGCCAGGCAGAATCAGAAAGCTGAGATAAGCCTTCATCAATCTGAAATTATTTCTCAAGAATTAGTTTTTGTGGGGATTGTTTTTGAATGATTGTAGGGTTTCATCATGAGCTGACATCAGTTACAAAACCATTGGAAAACTTGCAGGGAATACTGGACAGCTTGGTACTCTGGGTTCGAACCTGGTGGGTGCGTACCGATGAAGAGTTCCAAACTAGGATGAAACAGCTGGCCAGTACTCCAAGGTTTTTCAATAGTCCTCTAACTGAGATCAGTGTATGATGAAACCCTCCATCCAATCTGAAATTGGTTTGGAAATCTTCTGCACTCCCCTCAGCATAAACAACATAGTCCAAATTTTCGACACAAATGTGAAGTCAGTCAGTCACTTTTTCTATACGGGTCAGAAACTTGGCCAGCATGTCACAAAAATCATTTCCAGTAGGTTTCAGACTTTTATCAAAAGCTGCTAACTTCGCTGGCTCTATAGTGAAGATCAAATGGTTGGCTGTCCAGAAAGAATCACCAACAAGAAACTCTGGCTGGGAACAAACCAATTAAGAACTGATTGCTCAATAAATATGAAGTAGAAAATGGAGATGGATTGAGCATACACTGATGAGACCGTCGAATGATATCGCACTCAGTGCAGGCCATCGCTCTAGTGTAGTCTGAATAGAAAAAGACGAGTGGGTCGTTGGTGCGAAGGTGACGTAGAAGGAATCATATGAGGAAGAGATGAGAGATTATGGGCAATCGTGAAGCTAAGGAGGAGAGCAGAAAATAGAAGAAAGTGGAAGTGCATTGCTGAAGCCCTATGTTCCACTTGGAACCCAAGAGAATAATAATAATAATATTAAAGTGTATGAAAGTTTGTTAGTTAATCTGATTATCAATAGGAAATCTCCATGGTATTCTTTAGGAGTAAGTGAGTTATTATTACATACTATGCTTTCCTTCAAAATATTTGTTAGTTTCTTATCGATAGACAAAAGCATTTGAAAGGAATACATAGGACTAAAAGAATGCTCTAAGATACCGCGTAAATAGTGTGGTTTCTGATGTCTTTAATTATTAGCCTAAATGAAACTAACTTCAATAGAAGTGACAACAGTAGTTTGCTTGAATGAATATCAATGAATGAAAATGTGTCTAAGAAGAGTAAAAATTTCAAAGTTTCGGTTTAAATAAATCAACATGCAGTAGAGGCGATTGAATTTCGAAATGTGAATTATTGCGCCTCCTTCTTTTGTTCGAATTCATAGTCTGACTATATAAGAAAAAGACGTAAACAGAGAAGAAAATTTTCCATTCGACAATTAAATTTCATAGGCTGTACAATAGCAATCGCATTTAATAAAGAATTCATAAAACCAATCAGATGTCGGTAAAACTTGTCCTCGAAAACGTATTACGTAATGTAAAACGTAGTCCAGAAGGGTTGACTAATTGGAAATTAGAAAAGGGGCAGACGTTGACATGATGTAATAAGTGTGAGAAAATAACTAATCATTATAGTTGTGTAGAGTGGACAAGAACTAGTGGAAAGACGACAAAGTGTTTTTATAGAATATATGTGGAAACACAGTGTTATTAATAAACAGCAGTAGAGTGATAATAAAATGAGGATGATCATAATAATAATAACAATAGTAAAATTACATAATTGAAGGAAGCAAAATTGGAGTAAGAACTTTACTTTAGCCACGGTAGGGCGAGGGAATGTATGTTGTGCTTCTGAATGCAAAGGCCCAGTTTCAGATCCTAAACAGCCAATGATTCAGGTATATACATATGACGTATTTGAAGTCCTTTCGTACGATATTGCGTATGTAGCACTGTGAAGCACTCATGCGGGGATGCGCGGTGGCTAGAGTTGACAAGGTGTTCGGGGATGGAGCTGCTACTACTCTTCTTTTCTCCTCTGGTTAGCTAGCCAAGTTGGATACTGTTCCAGAATGCGTTTGCGGACCTAACGTTGTGTACAGCCGATATACTTTACTCCACTCGAACAAGTAAACTGACAAATGCACAGTGAAGTGGCCAAAAGCGGTATTTTGCCCTTAACGTTAGACTGGGTAAATTGTCTGCTGGAGATCGTGATGCGTAAGATGACTAACTGATTATTCTGAATAATGGCTCTTAACTTAACAAAAAGTAACTTAGAAGTGCCCATTGAGTCATATGGAAGAAAAGGCTTTCAACGAGGAGCTACTCTTCTCAGCAATAATATTTCCAAGCGGTACAATCGTATAAATATAATGATTTTCCCTAACAACAAAAGATATAGCATTAGAAATGCAAATTTTAGGTATCAGATACGTAATGTAGAAAATGTTAATCGAGAAGCTGAAATAAAGTCGAATAAATAAATTGATTGACGTAATATAATTAACAGGACTGAGTAGAATGCAACTGAAATTGGATGAGAGTCAAGTTAGCAATGGTGATAATAAGGGTTCAGGGTGGACAGAAAATAATACAATTAAAAAAAACAAAAGTTGTGTACCAGGTGATAAGACAGATCATGTACACTGTAGGTTTACCGACTGAACAAACTTCTGTATGTAGAGTTCAGGATTTAACGTGTGAATTGCTATCGCTTTTGCAGTTTTAAGAAGTTTGATTCGTACTTCTTTAGCAAAATTCCTGCGTATTCTGTAGATGACTTCAAAGTTGGTTTGGGGATTAGCTTGGTGTGCAAATTCTATCAGGTATTTCAGGATAGAGCTGAGGAGGGACCGTTTCTCTCCTTTATAAAAACATGAGGGTAAATATCTAAAGATTCGCTTGGGTAGTGAACACTGAGTATGGCTGACATACCTAGCTCCATAGGATTAGATGAACTGATAGATCCACAATGGCAGCCAATGCTATACGTTCAAGCGAACCACTGATTTTGTAGAGAAAGTTAGTCGAAGTTCAGCCACGAAGAAGATTCTCTTCAGTGATCAGGACATATGGTTTCTCAGCATTTCAGTAATTGAAGATCAGCGTTTCGTATTCAGCCTACAAATGAGTTACTTATCGTCTTCCTGTATGGCGCTTTAGTCGCTGCACTATTATTAGTATTGGTCAAATCAACTCATTTCAAATTTTGGCGACATCACCAAACTCAAATATCATTATCTTTATACTTCACTCAAAAAGAATATTCCAATTCACAAGTGTTGATTTTGTAAGGAATTTCGTTTGATTGGTTAGAGGATTTCATCATGAGCTGACATCAGTTACAGAACCATTGGAAAACCAGCTCGGAGTACTGTCAGACAGCTGTTTCGTCAGCCTAGTCTGGGACTCCTCCGCAGTACGCACCTACCGCCAGGATTAGAATTCAGGACCTTCCGGTTACAAGACCAGTGAGCTCAAAGATTATTAAGCCACTGGGACCCGATCCAATGACCATTCCATGAATTTTAACTTCTACAAATTCATGACATAGCGCGACCACTTCGTGATGTCCCTATTCAGGCAGTTAAGCTGGGGTTCTAGTATGAAGCCGTGACAACTACGGTACAGCAGGTTGAAAGTGAGGCAGTAACTCATCGAAGAAGACATTGCGAAGTGGTCGCGCTATGTCTTGAATTAGTAGAACTTGCAATTCATGCACTGACCATTGGATTGGGTCCCAGCGGCTTAACGGTCTACGAGCCCACTAGCCTTGTAACCAGAAGATCTTGAATTCTAACCCTGGAGGTGGGTGCGTACTGTGACGAGTCCCAGACTAGGCTGACGAAATAGCTGTCCAGTACTCCCTGCAGGTTTTCCAATGGTTCTCTAGCTGATTCCAGCTTATGATGAAATCCTTCAATCAATATTCTAATTCCCTTGTATATTTGAAATTCCTCCTTCTTCTTCCATCCTAACTCACCAAGCGATAATTATAAGCATAAATAATACTTCAATAAAAATTAACAGAACAGTTCATAAAAATATAAAAAAAGAATGATAAATTAAGTAATATTATACTTGTTTATCAGAATATTATTAGAACTAATTAACACTCAAAAGTAGGCTAATATAATGAAATTTGATATGTACGTAGGTAGGTAGGTAATTGATTTAATTATTTATAATTGATTCGGATATAAGCAATAATAAGTGTGAAAACAAATTAACACCTAGATATGTGCATAAACCAAAGGAAGCTAAACAGCGAAGGATATTATTATCACTAAAACGTGTTATAGGAAATATCCATGTTCATTAACCATGTATGTAATATATTAGAAAATATATTAGAAATATTCTTTTATACTTCAGATATTATATCATATAATTATTGAAGCATATACTACTTCGAACTACTAAGTTATGAGGCGAATAAACCACAGGGTAGGAATCAAGTAGTTATTAAATTTTGAATTTTTCGATATGAAAATGTACTCTCTTGACATAAAGTTTTCATCCGCGAAACTATCTCAAACCAAGATTGTTAGTATTCATTGTGCTGACATATTATTATTATTGTTCCCTTGGGTTCCAAGTGGAACATAGGGCTTCAACTACACGTCTCCACTTGCTTCTGTCTTCTGCTGTACTTTTCACCTGCATCCATGTTAGTCCATACTGTTTAAACTCCTCTACACACGATCTCCTCCATGTCACCCTTGGACGTCCCACTCGCCGCTTCCCTTTCGGGTTCCACTCGAGCGATGGCCTGACGCGCGATGTCACCCAACGGCCTCCTCCTCAGCGAGTGTCCAATCCAACTCCACTTTCTCCTGCATATTTGTTGGACGATTGGTTCCTGTTTCGTTTGTTCCCATAGTTTCTTGTTGGTGATTCTTTCCGACCATCTGATCTTGAGTATAGAGCGAAGACAGTTGTTGATAAAGGTCTGCAACAGGCTGTTGGAAATATTCTTTGTGACGCGGCAACTTTCTGATCCGTATAGAAGAACTAACTGACTTGACGTTTGTATTGAAAATCCGAATTTTGTTGTTGATGTTGAGTGACGAAGATTGTGCTGACTATATTCTTCTAAAGTATTTGAGTGTTATTATTATTATTTTGCGCGTTAGTAGTTCTATGGTTCAATACTCCTCGATCATACATGTGGTTCAAGGTTCGATTCCCGGCCAACGAAATTCTAAACCTCGCTTAGCCTGCAGTAAGTCCGGTAAAGATAGACGGTTGGGCGTGAGGCTTGTACCTTCAACCTGTAAGAAATAAACACTACTGCTACTGAAACTTCAAAGTTCTCACTTGAAGCTCTATGTTCCACACGGGAGGCAAACGAATACAATAAAATGAAATTTATTATAATTATTATTTCACTTCTGAAGGTAAACATGTCCAACAAATGTATGGTATCAATAAAAACAGACAATTAGAGTCGTTATGTTGAAAATTCAGCTAGTAATTTGTATTGATATAGTAGTTATTTGTAAGAAGCATATTGACCACATCTTCATATTGTGCGAAAAGCATAATCCCACGAATCTTACATGTGGGAAGGAAGCTTCAATCAACTTGTGCTGATGGACATATTATTGAGTCAAAGGTATTATTCATTGTATCGACACTTTTACATAAACACGGTAATATTTAAGTATACTGAGACGATAGCTATCCGTAAAATTTTTGCGTGAGAAACTAATTTATTTATTCACCTAACATACCTTGATAATCTTCGTATCACGATCTTAAGAATATTAGTTACAGATATCATCTTACCCACTTTTAAACTTCCCTTCACTCTACTAATAAGTCTAGTGAATTGCGCTTTAGGGTTTAGAAAGCAGGGTAGTAGGTTCAAATCTCAGTGGGGAAACCACCATTCACTGGAGATTTTAGGTACATCCAGCTGACGAGTCCCAAATGGGACCGGAAATGAATCCTGAATTCCACTGTTGATCACCACCGTTATATAAGTCTGAGATGGTTAGGACATGTGTTACGCATGAATAGCCATCGCCTTCCTCGATGGGAAATGTTAGCTGACTGACATAGGACCAGGTTGGAAGACAGCCTACGGTGGTCAAACTAAAACATGGTTGCATCAGTCAATAAAATCCAAAACAGATTGTTTAAACCTGACAAGTAGGGAAGTGTAGGTTTCCTGGTTGGTGTCCTCGGGACGGTGCAAACCAATGAAGGCTGAAGACATTTGGTGATATGGCTCAAAATCGTTCTTAAGGGCGCAGATGCATCCACTCCTTGTCATTTATAATATCCAGTAAAACCATATTGTTCTTCGATATTACTATTCTTTTTGCCTCATATCTCTGTTTACTATCTCTATTTTGCATTTCTTTTTACTTTCTTCTCTTGATTTATGTGCTGAGTAAAGTGTGCCGACTCGAAATGCTGCACATCGGTGCAAAGTTCCATGTTGAAACCAGTAAGTCAGTCACCCATTAAATGAAATTCCTACTGTTCTGTTGACTTTAAATGCTATTATCTTTATTTCCATATATACTGACTTGACCAGTAAATCAGTCATGAAATTGTTCGAAATGTATTCCGAAAATACACTTTAAAAAAAATATGAGATTCTTCTTCTAGTAACGCTGAACAAATTTATTCAAACGACCGACTGTTTTAACCTTTGTGTTAGTTCATTCACCTATCTAACTCCATTCTGTATCTTGCATGATACTTCTTCCAAATATATCCTTACAAATGGATACCAGGGACAGTTAGAATTGTCCTTGGGCATCAGCAATACCTTTATAGGTGAAATTTATTTTTACGAGTTGATCACGGACTGATATCAGTTAGAGAACCACTGAAAACCAGGGAGTACTGGACAGCTGCTGTTTCATCCTAGTTTGGGAATCATCGGAAGTACGCACCCACTGGGATTCGAACCCAGGACCTTCCGGTAACAAGGCAAGCTCGTATACCATTCAGCCACTGGGACCCGATTTAATGGCTCATGAATTCTAACTTCTACCAATTCGTGATTTTTGATAAAGTCTCACAGTGTTATGCAGTAATATTTACTGATGACCACATTTCGAGCACAACTTATTGACGCTCATAATCATATCAAGGCATTACTCACACAACTTTCCAACTTCTCTTTTATAATTCCATTATTTCTCATCGCTCGACTTGATTGGTAGGAATATTTTCAGTATGAGTTATAAGTCATTCCTATTGCACGTGTTTGGTGTAGACTCTATGAACAAAGATTCAGTAATCAATCTCTCTCCCTCCACCTACCTATGTTACTTCTTAGAATTTTTGCTCTCTCCCACGCTATTCTGTGGTTGTGTGTTAATGAATGCAGTGCAATTGCTGAGCATTTTTCTAAATTACTTATCATCTTGGGGTCAACCAGTCTAACCTTAGCTAAATTCTTACGTTCTGATAATCTGAACAACCCCGATCTACCAGTTTGACCTATGTAGTTGACTTAACTCACAGCCATTGCAAGATAGTTTGTTAATTATATTATTTTGTCTAATTGGGTCGACACAGTCAAAGAATTCTGGAATTATAGTCTACCACAGTGTACAAGTTCTCTTCTTATGTCAATCAGCAGTACCTGTACAAGTAGGATATGATCGACTTAGTTTTGAAAATCACAAAGCGGATCATAAGAAGCCGTATTGAAATAAGGCTTCCACCTCACTGTTGGCAAAATTAACAACAACAGAACATTTATAAGCAAAGGGTTTCAGTCTTATCAGTTAGATAATATTCCTATGGATAAAAAACCCACTTGGTGTACAAAAGTTTCCCTTACAATTATCCTCAAATAGAAGGAAGATAAATGAAACAGAACTAAGAAGAGCAGAAGCTCTTCTTTTTACACGTGATGAAAGAATGAGTATGATTCAAAAACACTGAAATAGTTTTGAGGGTACACTCACTAATGATTAAGTGATAAAGACAGGGAGTGATTCATAAAGAAAAAAGATACTACCGTGTGAACTCTAATCACTTTTAAATCAATAAT
This sequence comes from Trichobilharzia szidati, assembly GCA_944472155.2. Taxonomy (NCBI): domain Eukaryota; kingdom Metazoa; phylum Platyhelminthes; class Trematoda; order Strigeidida; family Schistosomatidae; genus Trichobilharzia; species Trichobilharzia szidati. The sequence continues at coordinate 132,702,548 of OX235271.1, forward strand.
ATATTCTTTTGGATCGATTGATTAATATAGATGCTTTGTTTTCACATAGATTTTCAAAACAGAGTGAAATCAGAGTATGGCACATACTGCTGTATGATTTTCTTGTTTTCAGATAAAAAATCTTCAATGGAGGTATTTCACCTTTTAAATCGAAAAAATGAAAGTGATGCTAATCACACTATGACGGTGGATAAAGGAAATTCAGCAACAAAAAAGAGTTGAGAAATAATCAATACAATATGAATTCCAAGTATTGCGTCTAGTCTTATTGACTACACTTTGAGTAAAAGACAAAGACTATGAGATCTCTGTGTCTACGAATAGAGGTTCCCAATTGTATGGCTTGGATCATTCGATACAAACTACGTTTATGTTTACTATTAATTATTCCATATTAGTTTGTTTATTAGATGTTTCACACAGTGAAACAGTATTATTTACTGGATGTCGTTTCGAACAAAATTTATTGTTCATAATCATACCAATTATAATCATACAAGTTATAAACTTGAGTTTTATAGTTTTCTTTTTTCTCTCCTATTTGTCGTCGTTGGGGTAGTAGAATATTCCAGATATCTGGGACATGTGTTGAATCATTCCTATTACATGTATTTGCAAACAGATATTTGGACTTCCAATCATCCCATCCTATGTCAGTGAAAATAGGATTGGTGAAATGTTTAAGTGACAGAGCACAAAACCTCAGTAGTACCAAGGAAAATCTAAGACAGGAGGTGATACATATAAGAGAAATCTTGAAACTTAATAATTACCCTGATAAATTAGTCGGGAAAGTATGTTAGGAAACGTTAAAATAAAATAAATAATGATAGTAGTGATAGTGAGAATAATAAAAATAATATTAATATTATTAACGATATGCATGTCAAATGTGCGCAAGACAACACCAACAATAAGGAATCTAAATCATCAGCAGTAATTCCATACAAGGAAGGAACCTCGGAAACCACCTTACGCAGAATTCTTAACAAGGCAGGAATAAAATTGACTGGCATTCAAACCCACAAACTCAATTGGGAACAGGCTTTGTCGGTTAAAGGATCCTGTGGAGCCTTTAAAAAAAAACAATTTAGTTTATCTCATACCCTGCAATGATTGTCAGGTCAAATACATAGGTCAAACTAGTAGAACAGGGGCAGTCAGACTAGCCGAACATAAAAACCTAGCAAAATCTAGATTGGTTGACCCCAATAAGATAAGAAATCTAGAGAATATTTCAGCTATAGCACTAAATGCAATTACGCAGAACCACACAATAGGATGGGATAGGATGATAGTTTTAAAATCTTATGTTACAGGGTGGAGGGAGAGATTGATAACAGAAACTTTATTTATCGAATCAACTGCAAATACGTGTAATAGGAATGATTCAATATCCGTACCAGATATCTGGAAAGTTCTTCTAGCCCTACGATAAATAAGAGAGAACAAAGAAAACTATAAAACCCAAGTTTCGAAGTTGTGTGATTATAATTGATGAAATGACTATCATTATTTATTTTATTTTTACATTTCGCTACCTATTTCCTGACTAATTTATCAGGGTAATGATTAAGTTTCAAAGCTTCTCTTATATGCCTCACTTCCTGTCTTAGATTTTCCTTGGTGCTACTGAGTTTTTGTGCTCTATTATTTAAACATTTCATCAATTCTATTTTCACTGACATAGGATGGGATGATCGGAAGTCCAAATATCTGTTTGCAAATACATGCAGTAGGAATGATTCAACACATGTCCCAGATGTCTGGAAAATTCTACTACCCATACGACAGATGGGAGAGAACAAAGAAAACTATAAAACTCAAGTTTATAACTTGTGTGATTATAATTGATATGATTATGAACAATACATTTTGTTCGGAACGTCATCCAGTAAATAATACTGTTTCACTGTGTGATATATCTAATAAACAAACTAATATGGAATTACTTACTAACACAGTGCTCAATTTTTACACACCTACTAATTATTTATTTTATTCTGGTTAACCATTATTATCGACTTTATCACCAATAAAACACTGTTTTGTTTTTTCTTATTGTCACTTAACAGTGAAGCCTGTAAGTAGCTATTTTGTCCCATTAAATATTTGCTTTTACAAGGCTAAAACTACTCAATGTGGATACATTCGTTTTTGTATTTCAAATAAATCTATAATATCACTGATAACTGTGGCGTATTCTGAATCTTAGAAATCCCTGTATAATCTTAAATAATTTCCAAGTCTTGTTATGAGGATAAAACTTGGGCAATGTGGTAGAGTATAACTCCATTATGGATAAAATGCTTTATTTTGATAAAATCACACATTGTTATACAGTAATATTTAGTCATGACGTTTCGAGCACAAATTACTGCTGCTCATAATCATATCGAGGTATTCACACAATTTTCTTGCTTCCTTTGTATACATGAGTAAAAATTGATTAGACATTTGAAATAAATCGATATAAGATAAAGTACATTCGGAAATAATATTAGTGTTATCAATCAAATACAATCAGATGGGAAATAAGATGTTTTCATAGTAAAAATAAGTAACTTGTTAGAATGTTATAATGTGAATTGAATACATTTTAACATTATTTATTATCCTCTGATTTGACTGGTATTAATATCTTCCATATCTCTGGTATTTGCGTTGAGTCATTTCTGTAGCATGTGTTGTGTTTAGACTCGATGAACCAGGATTCAGTAATCAATCTCACTCTCCACCTACCTATGTTACTTCTTTGAATTTTAACCCTCTCCAACCCTATTGTGTGGTTGTGTGTTAATGCATGCAGTGCAATTGCTAACCTTTTTTCTGAATTACTCATCTTCGTGGGGTCATCCATTCTAACCTTAGCTAAGTTCTTATTTTCTGACAATCTGACTACCCCCAATCTACTGGTTTGACCCATGGAGTTGATTTAGTCCACAGTCATTGCAGATATTTTGCAAATTATATCATTTTGTTTAACTGGGTCCACCGGGTCCTTTAACCTACAGAGCTTGTCTCTGAGTGAGTGTATAGGTTTGAATGCCGCCCTAATTCCTGCTTTATTGGGAATCCTACACAGGGCCTCATATGTTCCCTATATGGCCTTATATTCTTTCTTATTTATGTTATCATTATTAGTTTTACCAATATATTAATTTTGCTTTTGACCTTTCCTAATCTTCCTAATGAGTTTTAGAGGATAGTTATTTATCACCAACGCTTCTTCTTCTATCCGTTTCATTTCACCGTTTAGGTTTTTTGTTGTACTACTTACTGCTATTGCTCGGTTTGTTAGAGGTTTAACTAAACCAAGAAGCAAATTCCTAGTCTTTCGGCTTGAGAAGTATGATAAATTTGTGATCAGTTCGGTTACCTTATGACATCTACATGCAAAATGCTTGATGTTACCGTTATATCAGAAACTGTAATACTTGTTAAGATACTCGTCAATACTTGTTTGTGTACTGCTGGAAATAGAAGTAATATTTCAGTAAGACATGACTACAAGAATAAACAATATGGCTTATAAATTTCTGTTTATGCTCCTACAAATTCCTGAAAAAAAGAAACCGAGAGTGAGTTTCTTCCAGAAATAAATAATCAAAATGATTCCGCCTAAAAATGTTTTCTCTGACCATTGAAAAGCAGGAGGTACTGGATGACTGTTCTGTCTTAGTTTGGGATTCCTCAGCAATACGCATGTACCGGCGTTTGAGCCTAGGACCTCCTATCACAAGGCGAAACCGTAGATAATTCAGCCACTGAGACCTGTCGCCCACGAATTCCAGCTTTTAATGATTAGCGACATAAATAGCGCAACTGTCAGCCAATGCAATCGGCTGATTCGCGGGCTCCCCGCTGGTTACGACTTTTCACTAGAACTTCAGGTAACTTCTTGTATAGAGTCATACATTTTCAAGGAAAGTTATTCAAATTTCAATCAAGTCTAGTTGATGGTACCCCGAAAAATGAAAATTGTAGAAATGCATAAACAGCAACGCACTTTAACGTGTAAGTAACTTTGGACCCAATGTGTGTTACTTAGCATTCTCTCTCCATTAAGCAAGTGTAGATTTGAAAAAACTACAATGCAATTAGTTAAACACGAAGTAAGTTTATACAAAACTACAGTTTACTCCTAAGTGGCTAAATGTACTTAGATTACAATTCTATGTTTATTAGGGTATTCTACTGTTTCAAATGTCCTTATGAAAGTTATTCTTAAGTTGATCATGTTAGGGAGTTAGTTATGTATAGTAATATCATACGAAACTAGTCCCAAAGTAAACTATCTTCCAGTGGACAAAGGTAAGCATTGTCTTTATATGTTAAAGAAGTGATAACAGGAGTGAATAATCCCCATTAGGAATTCAGACGTCGGTTTGTTATGAAATAACAGTTGTGCGAACGACATAACAACAGTAAAAAAGTAATTAGCTTTGCAATTACCTATGAATTCATATTAATATGTTTAACCAATTATTGCTAAGAATGTAAGTTTCTACAATAATATCATTTGTGGAATAACTATTCGCCACATACGTTTCGATGTTATGCTAAGCATTGTGAATAATCCTACTTGAAAACCATATCTCTTGAAGAGTTATAATAATGAAGAGGTTGTCAATGCTAGTGAACACTGAATCCTTTGTTTGTTAGAACTGGTCTCTGTATTGGCGGGAGACACGAAGGCTATCATTGCTCAATCGTGTACTGGTTGGCAGAAAATTTGAGAAATACTATCAGAAGTATTGATGTACATTATATTAACGTTTATCAACAGACTCTGGCATTGAGTAACCATTGTAAATCTATTTCGCTACCAGTTGAAGAATAAGCAATCGTATTACCCGACCGTTTTCTGTTATTCTGCGTCGGTTACGGTGTATAGCATTCTGAGTATTAGGCTTGGTCTTCTGAAACCAGCGACAGGTTCAAGATGTTAGCAATTTGGATATCTGACAGAGGCATAGGCCACTAAAAACCCCCCACATGTCCGTTTTTCTTTCTAATTTCATTCGTTATTTCTCAGGGATTATAAATAGCAGAAGCTAAAATAAACGTAAATCAAACTCGCTACTTTTAAATTAGTTTCAAATTTACACAGATCAAGATAATTAATTCACCACAGTTTCTTTTGGATACTGAGATCATTTAGATGACAATATGTGATCCGCTCAATATCATAAAGGGTAATCCAGAAACCAGGTTTAAATGCCTAAAACTATGTAAGTAACTTTTGTTTTGATAAAGTCTCACAGTGTTATACAGTAATGTTTACTGATGAAGTTTCAAGCACAATTTACTGCTCATAATCATATCGAGGTAATCACACGACTTCCGAACTTCATTTATATAGTTCCGTTGTTTTTCACTTGATTTGATTGGCAGTAATATTTTTCATATTTCCAGTACGAGTGATGAGTCATTCCTATTGCATGTGTTGGGTGTAGACTCGATGAACAAGGATTCAGTAATCAACCTCTCTCTCCACCTACCTAGATTACTTTTTAGAATTTTAACCCTCTCCCACCCTATTGTGTGTTAATGCATGCATTGCAATTGCCGAGCTTTTTTCTAAATTACTTATCTTCTCTGGGTCAACCATTCTTACCTTAGCTAAATTCATATGTTCCGACGATCTGACTACGCCTGACCTATGCAGTTGACCTCACAGTCATCGCAGGGTATTTTGTAAATTACATTATTTTGTCTAATTGGGTCAACCGACAGGGTGCTCTAACCTACAGAGGTTGTCCCTGAGTGAGTTTGTAGGTTTGAATGCCAACCTAATTCCTGCTTTATTAAGAATCCTACGTAGGGTCTCAGATGTTCCCTCCGTATATGGTATCACAGTGGATGACTCATATCCTCTCTTATTTGTTATTATTACTAGTTTCTTAATTATTTTTACTTTTCTTCTGGCCCTTTTTGATTTTCCTAATGAATTTTGTAGTATAGTTATTTAACAATAACGCTTCTTCTATCTGTTTCATTTCGTCATTTAGGTTTTTTGTTGTACTAATTAGTGCTATCGCTCGGTATGTTAGACACTTAACTAAGCCAGCCTCCACAGACAACGAACTGATGAGATTAATTAAAGTCTAAATATCTAATAGGGTGCGTTGGCTTTTTATAAACACTAGTGTGCAGTTTACCTTCTTCTATTCGTTTTATTTTACAGTCTAACATAGCTAATTCTCCTTATTCATTTTCCTATTCAAATGTGAATTTCATTCCATTTACTAGTCAGTTTATATGTGTGAAGAAACTAAAGCTTTGTTCTGTTTTTAACACTGTGAAAGTGTCATCCACATATCTCCACCATATTTTTGGGGTAGGATTAAACGTATTAAGAGCCATATTTTCCCAGCTGTCCATAAATATATCTGCTACGATAGGGGATATTGGTGATCTCACTGATACACCTTAAGTTTGTCTATATATTTTGTCTTGGAATTTAAAGATAATAGACGTGAGGCATTATTGAATTTCCAGTCAGGTAGATCGGAGGGCGATCTAAACACCGGACGGCTGTTTCACTCCGAACTAGCTCATCAGGGCCGTGTACCCTGTTTGAATTAGCTAACAGAGGCAAGTAGTCAGTTCAAAATACTCAAGTTCTGGTTAGCTAGCTAGCTTAGTTAAAGGGTGAACTAATGACACTCTACAACTGGAATAAATTAAAATTATAAAACTTTTTCTTTTATTCTGTATACTCACGATCAGTAAACTGGTCGATTAAAATGAATAAAGCATAAAGTAACACGGATGGATAAACTGAAAAAAATATTAAAGTATTACATAGTAAAAACAATGAAACAAGTTTATGCGTAGTTACTTAGCATAGGGAGTGAGAAATGAAGAGGCAAACAAAGGAGTTTAGAAAAAGAAAAACAACAGCTCTGTAATAAAACATTGAAATGTTTACAGGCACATATCAGGCACACTTGTATTTGTAGATATATATATATATCGTCAACAATAGTTTACCCCATTTGAAATTAAAGGATGATTAAAAAAATTTGGAAAATAATGAAAAAAAGAAGAAGAAAAGGAAGGGGGCAATGAAGCGGTGGATAAGTGTATTTATTGATTAACCTGACCAATCTTTTGGTTCACGAAAAGGTCCCCAACCATGAAAACATTGTCTAAATAGGTGTGGTTCTGCATTCTTTACTGTCAGCTTTAATTGTCTTGGTCGATCAGGTTGCATTTGACGTAAATGACTTTGATAAAGTTTAGCAGCTTGTAAAGACAGTTTTTGTTCTACATCTGATGTACGTTTACTCCACCATAGGTAGATCTAATGAAGAAGGAGAAGACGAAGAAACAGCAGAGAGTACGTCAGATATACGATGCAATTGGTACAAAGTTTTAGAAAAAAGGGAATACTGAATTAGACAATATTCATTATTAGCATGGAGTGAAAATGGAAGAATACCCCATGTCATGTTATCCTGAAAAGTAATACTTCTTTCGTTTGAAATCAATTTCATTTATAAGATCAGTTTACTTATTACTACTTTACTAACTAACGTGGACACTATACTTTCATTCCCTAGATCACAGATAGAGTTAAACTTTAAGCACGACTAACTACCAATCAGCGAACGACCTTGAACGCGCCAATCCCGTGAAGGAAACATTTCTTGGTATGGAATATATATATTTATGAGAGAAAAAAGTGCTTAAAAACTGTATAAAAGTGTTACAGAGGATGCCTTTCTCTAACATGTGATAAAAACATCTCCCTGTTTAGCATAGGAGTATCAATGGAAAAGTTACACCATATCCTATACATATATCTGTAACAACAGAAGGCAAGGGTCAAGGCAACAGATCATTTATTAAGGAAATCAACGCATATTTATATATTTTCATGTACATTACTATGGATATTTAAACAAACAAACACAGTCTTCCGATTGGTTGTTTCTCACGTAAAGTTAATCTTTCATCTATTTGTGACTGTTTCTTGAATGTCAAATCCTCTATATGTTAACTGCATCCGCCTACGCAAAGTATGCTGTGGTCGGTTTTGAATCAATCTTTGTTCACATTTTCTCACGACAAATCTTGGGAACGTAAATATTGACGTAAATTACTGTCTACCAATTTGGCTAGTAGACAGCTCTCACCACATATCCATGTAAATGACTATAAATGACATGGCTTTGCGATCCACTAATGGCTCTAATCCTGTTTTTTCAGCCTTCCCCAAAGGCCTTCGACAGAATTGGTATGGGTCCCTGTAATGGGATCCACAAAATCACTAGAATGGTTGACTCTGTGGTGAATTTATCCAAAGCCTCAGGATGGTCGGGGGTGGGTGCTTTGCGCTGCGGGTTAGCCACCCCTCCGCACACCTCTTGAAATGCTCCCATATGACCGGGCGTCTTACATAGCCTCTCCCGAGGAAGTCCTACTCACTGCCTTCACGTGGCGGAGGTGTTTCTCACCAAAGTGAGAGGGCGAAAGCGGATGCCCGACGCTCTTCACCGGGTTGACTGTCCATTGGATGACAGTCTAGGGGAGATGGCTAAACCCTGATTCCAAACCTCCGACGACTGGCGTATGAAGCTCACTGGAGCTCACCGGCAGACGTATGGACAAAGGGCTTGTTGGATGTCCTGGATGTCTGGTCCCATTCAAAAAGGCGTATGAACCGAACTCCGGTCACCGGTTGCCAGTGGATAGTGGACTCCCCACTCCACTCCTACTGCCTTGTAGGTCACACTTGGTTGTGTAAAGGCTAGAGCTGCACTCTAAAACAAAAGGCCGAGCGATTCTGGGGACATCACTCGTACCAAATTCCCATGAAACTTCATGAACTCTCTTGCATCAGATCGCCGCGCCTGGGCAGCGATGATTCGAGAAGTTCATGAAGCCGGTTCATCCTCCCGTAGGAGATAGCCGAAGTAAAGTAAGTAAGTAGAATTTATCCAAAGGATGACAAGGAGCTATAACCCTTCCACTCATCTATGTGTATTATAAATCCCTGTTTCACCAGTCGAGTGATAATAGGTATTAAAGTAAGTGACTTGCTCTCTGTCATCATCTCGACGAATCCTTTGTATAGAAAGGTACCATATAAACCAATCACCCAAACATTATTCGCTCGTTCTCGACCCCAGTTGTATTTTTTCTTTAATAGGACAGTTTCATCTACATGTACTACGACACCTTCTCCTCCCAATAAGGAAGTAAGCCTCTCCATTTTCTAGGATGCGATATCCCTGCAGTGCTGGTACTACTTGACTGTTGATACGAGACTATTTTCAGTTTCAGTAGCTGCACCTCTCACAGGCTGTTTTAAAACCCAGTAATTACAAATGTACAAAAAATCTGGGTTAAGGACAAATGGGAAGTGGCAAAAAATGTTCCTACGAAATATTAGAATCATCAGCTTACCCTCCCTGACTCGAATCAAGCGGAATAGAAGCTTCAACTCAGGTGAATAAAATCCATTGGACCATTCGAGGTCAACGGTACGGAGGCACTCCATTGGTAGTTAGTTAGTGGTGCCTAAGGTTTAACTAGACAAGATCGCGAATTCTTATTTTTTTTTAAAGTCTAATGCATGTGGTTGACAAGTTACTCAATACTGTGACTACACAATCTAACCGACATTTGTCAAGTATTATCATCTCAACGTAAATGCCTTGGTACGATCAAGGATTGCTGAACTCCGGTTCTCTCTTTTCGATATACTTTCATGTAGTCCTATTCACTTCATTTATCCGGATGAAAACATTTCGACAAAAGTGTGAGAGAGTGATTATACGATTGATAAACACAAACACTTCACCTATGAGAATTTAAAAAAATCCGAATTCCAAATCAATCGTGCATATACGTTTTACCGTCTATAAGGAATAGATAAGAAGGCAGCTTTTGACCTTGTTCTACTGCCTTGTGGAATGGACTTAAAGTCAACATTCAACCGTGTTGCCGTTTGGATATTACCGCCTCAACGCCTTTGTAACGAAATACACAAACGATAATCTGCATTTGATTAGTTTGGTACCAAGCAACATACTATACCGAATTTCCGATTAAAGAATAAACACGAATAATGATTTTGAACGTATAAAACTTCAGCAAGAGAAAGAGCAAAGCGAAAAAAGAGTTGAAATATACACTCACAAATTAGAATAGAAGAATTTTTTTAAAAAAATACTACAACACAACAATCAAAAGAAGGCTAGTGGATTATGGACAATAGAAAACTGATTAACAACGCATAAATATGCTTTAGGGATCTCTATAATGAAGAAAAATACAAATAGTAAATTACTACATCTGGAGTAAACAAACTACCGTACACAAGTTTATAACACCAATATATATATACATATCAATGTGCAGGCTTATTTAGTTATGAAGTGTATACAATTCCTGCGTATTTTAACCCTCGTGGAAAATTCCCATTGTAACATATAGAAAATCAAAACAAGTGATTCAACGAAGAGACTCTTTTCAACGAGTTTATCATCAAGCTGTACAATCGTATATATATGGTTTTAAGAAGTTATATCCGGTGAGGGAATTGAATCATAGGTGTGAATGTATAAAATAATAATAATAATAATAATAGTATGAAATGTAATTAAAACTAAAATGTTTGTAATTATAATCATAGTTAAGTGTCAAGTGGCAAAACAAATTAATGTCACATATAGAATAATTCATAGGATGGATAGAACTTGAAAAAGGATGTGCAATTATAGGAACACTATCCTGCATGGTTACGAAGAGGTGGAAGTGGAGCAATAAGAAGCGTGATCATTTAACATTTGGTGGATACTGATCACCGTATATCTATAGCCTCCGTCTTTAAAGTCATCTACAAAGCAAAGAGTAATTTACCCAAATCCCTACGTACCCGACTCATCTGTATTGCTGAAGCTTTGGCTATCGAAACAGAAAAGCCAGATCTCTGTGTACAGAAAAAGTTCGTTCAACCCCTCCAACTTTCATGGTCTTAATCCCTCTATGCTAAAGTATGGTAACCCCTAATCATATTTTGGCTCTACCAATTTTTTTTACATTTTGTCTATTCAATTTGTATTTACTTCCTTTATTACGTCAATTGTTCCCATTGCTATTCTCACTTTGAACTGTCCCCGGTATTATTTCACTTGTTTGACTTGTCACTCTAAATCAATTTTTTTTACAACGTTAAATTCTATGCTATCAAATTCCACACAATATTATGTAACGTTTTTATTTTATTCAATTTGTCTACTAATCTTATAACTGCACACCCTTTTTCAAGTTCTGTCCATCCTATGAATTATTCTATATATGACAATAATTGTTTTGCCACTTGACATTTAACTATGATTATAATCACAAACATTTTAGTTTTAATTACATTTCATACTATTATTATTATTATTATTTTATACATTCACACCTATGATTCAATTCCCTCACCGGATATAACTTCTTAAAACCATATATATACGATTGTACAGCTTGATGATAAACTCGTTGAAAAGAGTCTCTTCGTTGAATCACTTGTTATGATTTTCTACATTTGAACCGTACCCACTACAGTAGTAAGTAGCACTAGAGAAAAATCTATGAAACAGGATAGTCAATAAGGGATGAAAGTAGTAATAGTAATTTCTAAGGCTTTTAAAAAAAATTTATTCAGAATAACCACATATTTCACAAAAATAAAAAAGACAATAGAATGCTAGCAATGTATTCGATTAATAGGTGAAGAGACAGAGAAAGGCGAACGAAGATTACTAAGATATGTAACACATCACCAAATTTTTTTTTTTTAAATTCAATGCAACAATATCGATCGAAATTTTGTTTTTGACCTATCTTAACTGATCTGTTCAGGTAACTAAAAATTTCAGCTGTTTATAAGTACTGAAAAAATTCTTAATGTTTTGAGGTTGTGGTTTATGTGTAGGCCTCTAAGCAGTTGAACTTTGCTACATTTTCGGTAAACCCACACATATATATAATTTAGTTAAACCTATTGCCTACTGAATCAGTAGTCTACAGGTGACTGTCAGGTTATGCAGCTCAAGTTAACAAATCAGAGGCACCGAACTATCTGAGACAAATATTAACAATACCATCCATACTAATAATAACACTTTAGACAACATCACATTTATTACAAACAAGTGATAGATTACAGCACTACATTGATATAGATCAATTGTAAATAAGGTCACATTTTTTGTAACAGTAACAATCATAGAGAAGTGGCTGTCACATTTGAAAATTTCTCCGAAGTATTATGTAATCGTAGAACAGAAGGCTAGATGAAACCGATAATTTGGGATTCCAATCAATACACGTAGAATAATCAATTTCATGTTTGTCCGACAGTATCAAGCCGAATTAAGAGTTTACAGAATCTAATTAAGATATTCATTTATTTTATATTTTATTATGGCTTGACTCCACACGGTATTTTTGATACAAGTATAGAATTCTCAGCATGTAACATCGGTAGCCCAAATTTAGCAGGTCGACCATTGATATCGAGTATGTGTCGGTCTGAGATCGAACCCCGGACCATGTGGATGGTCGGCGAGAGTCCTAAGCACTGTGCCACCGATGCAGACAGTACCAAGCAGGATAAACAGATATAGATTATTATTTAATTAGGTTTGAACTTTTGCTTTGATTGACTGGACCGAAGTGCTCAGCCTCTGTTGATATATCGACTCCTTGTGAGGGATGCTTCGACGATGTCTGAGGATTTAACCTGAAGTAATACGGTGGGTGGTGACTACTAGCCACCATCTGGTAAATCGACAGTGATGTTGATTGTTATTTTTCCAAAAGTAACCTAACACTTGAAAGACATGAAGTTCAAAACCAATGTACCTTATTCGTTCATGTAACATTTCATATATTTCAGTAAGTTAACGTTGTTATGCTGAGGAGACATAGGGCGCCAGGCTCTCGAGTGGAACTCATAAGGGATGAGTGGGGAGTCCGAGGGTAACATGGACGAGATCGTGAAAGGAGGAGATAAGAGAATATGGGCAATTTTAGGACCAGCTAAACAGGATTAAATAAATCAGAACAAAGTGGAGATGTTCAAGTATTGGTTTGTAGGGATTTGGTCGATTGGTTACAGGATTTCATCATGAGCTGACATTGGTTAGAGAACCATTGGAAAACCTGGGAGTATTGGACAGCTGTTTCGTCCTAGCTTGGGACTCTTCATCGGTACGCACCCACCACTACTGTTCGAACCCAGGACCTTCTGGTTACAAGGCGAGCTCGTATACCATTCAGCCACTGGGACCCGACCAAATGGCCCATGAATTCTAACTTCTGCCAATTCAAGATATAGCGCAACCGCTAACCAATGTCTTCGGCAAGCATTTGTCCTCACACCCGACCTGCTGCACCCTACTGGTCATGGCTTCCCACTGGAACCCCAGGTAACTACCAACCTGTAGCATGTACATGTACCAGACTACTAAGCACCATCTGATTTGTGAGGGATTTTGATACTAACCAACCACCCAGGTAGATGGTGCGGGTCTAGGTTTGTGCAACCAAGTAGTATTATAAAAGTTCACACACTAAGCATAATTTATACAAACAAGGTTTGTATATTAGAGATGAGACAGTAATAGCATACAACTTTGGTGGGGGCAATTTTGAACTTTTATTTTCAACTTGTAAACATGCCCAACTTATTTTTCATACTGTTATGCAAAATTTGCATCATGTTTACCTAAATATCGATGCCCAAGTGTCTTGGATACTTGATACAAGCAAATCCATGATAGTCTTTTATCCACCTCCTTCTGCATTTACGTATTTTCCTTCGATTTGGTATCTCCATAGAGCCAAATTATGTACACTTTATCTTCAAGGCACCATTTGCACAGATCTTATATGCTGTGCTACTTCTGGCCTTCATATTGTGTTTCTTTATAGCCCCTTTACGTCTCCCAGGTATTTCTGCTACGCCGTATCATCTGCTTTCTCTGACATCAAATCTATCTCCGTGTTATTTGACGTTTTTTATCCCGATGAACATCTCTTTACATACTACTGATAAATCTAATCAGTAGTACATGCCATCTGGTACACAAGATAGGCTACAGAAAAAATCGATAATACGAAGACTAACTAATTTTATTTTTGATTCATATTTCACCACTTCCATTTTTATATTATTGTTCACCAAGGGAAGGAATGTCGTACTTGGAGCCACTAAGTTACGAGAACATATAAACAATGCCTCAATAGGAAACATTACCACTGCCTTATTCAAATTGTAGCCGCAACGCAAATACAGAGTAACTGAGGACGGTTAAAACAAACAAATAGAGTTCAATCAGTTATGGGGTAACTCTCTGTCATAAATACACACACATATATGCATGTAATTCACTTAACTTACAAACACTAAAGAATTCTAAATCACAAATTTTCTTTTGTGAAAACTCACTTGTGATCCAGTATCCAACAGCATAACATCATCTGAGGCTAAATCATCTTGACAGAAATCTGCACATTTCTCTGAGGCACAAAAATATCCTTGTTCATTTGACAGGCGGAATAATCGACCATACGTGAGATATTCTGCAGATGTATCATACTTCTTTTGACCGCCTAATACTTGCCAAAGTAGAGGTGGTTCAGAACCTTCAGGGACAATATGAAAATCAGTTGGTATCTAGTTGAAAATAAAACAAGAACAAAGAATATATTTTATTACATATATATATGTATTATTTTTATATTTTGCAAAAAACCGTGGAGCTGAAAATAGGGGGTGAGGAGACTCCAAGTTGGACACAGACGTGGCGATGTCAAATATCGTCAAGCTGTTGCAACAGATATCTGATTCCCTAGTCCGCTCTACTTAAACGAGAAAATACAAGGACGTGAGTAGGAAAGTATATTTCAGTAGTAGTGTAAGGAAGGAAAAACCGATGAGGCTCGAGGGTAAGTATATAAATTTGGCATACCATATCTCCAATGCTTTATTTGCACATTATTTGCAAATTGGTCGAATATCACCACATTCGATAGCTTGTTGGGTTCTGCACAGTGTTTCTAACGTTCTTCTCACAGTTTTGTTCTCTGATTGCTTTTTAGAGTGTCAGAAATATATTGTTGTTTTTCTGAACTCGTTTATTGATATACTACTTATATCTGATTATAAGTAGCACTCACCACACTAGTATATTTACAAAACGAAACAATGGCCAGTGACGTAATCGCGAGAAACTAATGCATAAAAGGATGTATACATGGCCAACGATGTAGGCGTGAGAAATGACACCCATATATATCAATTACATATAGGTGGAAAATGACGGTGTAATTTGATGATGAGAATAAAACGTTTGCGCATGCCAAGTTGAGAAAGGATTGAATTTCGCTTGTAGATATCCACTAAGTTAAGATTATCAGTGAAACAGATACTGGAAACTACAAGAATTAGGACAACTATCATAGCCCTGGTCTTCAGAGGAATTCTAAGTTTGAAAAGAAATGAATCCACTTTATACTGTTATAGATGATGTTTCAAATGCTGTTGTTTTTGGTTGTTTAATATCCACTTATTATCCAATTATCACAAATATCACTTTCATTATCTTATTTTATTACACTTGATCTTCCCTTTTTGCCACTATCCCCTCTCATAGAGTTGTCAAATGCTATCGATAACATCATATGGTGTCAGTGAACTAAGATAGGGTCAACCAAATGACAGACTGGCGGTAGCGCTGTATATTATGAACTGGAAAAAGTTAGAATTCATGAACTGGAGATTGGATTCTATTCCAGTGACTCCATGGTAAACGAAATTATCTCGTAATTTGAAGGTCCTGGATTCGATTCCCGGTGAGGGAATGGCAGTGTAGTGCTGAAGAGTTGCAAACAAGGACAAAACAACTGTTAAGCAGCAGTACTCTCTGGTTTCCAACGATTCTCCAACTGATGTCAGTTCGTGATGTAACATGAAAACTGTTTTGCTGAATAGTGTAAACAATTAAAGAGATAAAATCCCCATTTAGACATTTAGAAAACAGAAAGATTGAGCGAAGAAATATTTAGTTTTCAATTAGATCCTCATCTCTGGCTCTACTCTAATATATATATATATATATATATATATACATATATATATACATATATATATATATAGCACCTAGGAGAGTCAGTATAGCAACAGTTCCGAGAAAGCCAATGTTCATAAAACTGCAGTTCCTCAGTGACAACATCAGCGAAATAATAACATAGCGCCTGAAGAATGCAGTTTGAAGAGCTTATTATGCAACAGAGGTACGTTGTCTCTTCACAACCACCCCTATTCTATGTTCGAGAAATAAGGATAAACTACCTAAATTTGCCTCTTCTATGTGTATCTACCAGTTTGACTGCAGCTGCGGAACCAGCTACATCGGGCGTACAATTAGGCAGGTTCATCATCGTATTTCCTAACATCATCCAGCACGGTTAAGCAAGGGACAAACAAGATCTATTCGTAGTTCTATTTTAGCAAACGTTGAGGACAGTGAGCATAAGCTTGATGTTAATACAGCATTTAAAATTATCTATCGCATTCCTGCTAATCTTAATTTTGCTCTACGAGTTCGTCTTTTACAGACAGCTGAAGCAATCGGAATCCACCTGAAGAAGCCAAACTTGTGTGTTCAGAAGATATTTGTACAGCTACTTTCCTTACCTTGGCCATCGTTACATGAATGTATAAACAGGACTACGTCGCCCCCGTCCCCCTAAACCTTTAAAAACTATAAAAATTATAATTGCCCAAATTATTTTATTTATATTTATTTTGACCACTTCATCTTTAATTACGTGTTATCCTTGTAAAATTAATTTATTCTAGCCATTTCTACCTTTTAAATATGTATTGATTTTCTTCGTTAATTATCAACCCATTGACATTTTGACACTGACTAAGTATTGTTAACAAACATATCGCCACTTGTTTGGTAAACTGTTGTGTATTGTAATAAAAATGCTATATATATTGAAGTAGAGCCAGAGATGAGGATCTAATTGAAAAGTAAGTATTTCTTCGCTCAATCTTTCTGTTTTCTAAATTATATTGATTCTCATCATAACAGTGTACTGTACACTTTCTATTTACTTTAAATCCTAACAGATTAATTTATATGTACTCATTGTGTAACTTTTATCAGAAACTACTTTTATTTAAAAGTTCTATTTATTTTCACTCTTTTTGTCACCAATGTGATGATCACTCCTTGAATAAAGTAAATGATACTTAATCTATTAGCAGAAGATTGACCTAAATGGCATATGCGATCATTAAACTTTCGTGATATTGTCAATTAGAAAAGGAAGAAAAACAACACAACTATAGCTACAGAATAAATTAACACTGTTCAATATCTCTATTCGATATCACTAGTTAACATTGGAATGGAATAGGTTCAACTATTTAACAACATACATAATAAACATATTCAATCGTCAAATACTACTTACTATTTTGCATAATCAATAAGTAAGTAGGTGATAATGTTTAGAAAAAGTACATTCTGACTTGGCATTTATATATTTTGAGATTTTTTTTTAAAAATATGCCAACAAACAGAAGTTGTTGCTATAGTAACGTTACAATATCCACTTCTAACAGACACACTAATAGCTAATTGACAACTGATAGTCTTTCCAACCAACACCACCACCAGTCCTGACTGACTATACACCCCCCCCCCCGGCCAACCAAAATACTTACAATACTCAAATCAGAATACACAAACATTCTGTGCATACAAATTCAATTGCAATGATGGAGAAGTCAAATAATACACAGGAAACCCGATGAGTTTAAAAATCAATCGATGTAAGTAGGCTTTAAGTTGCTTCACGTTAATAAAAGCAGAGATATTGCTTCATTAGCTGAAGAGTCCGGTTCACAGTCAAACGGATCACGGATGTGAGAATCGCCCCACCCATTTCAACACAGGCAGCTGAGTAGTATAACTAGTCCTCATACAATAGGTGTAGCTCTTAGCCTGGTACAGGAAAGATATAATCCGGGTAATTGAGTTCACACGAACATGTTAATAAGGGAGAAAACCACTAAATATGAAAAATAGGATTTCTGGTGTCAAATAAAACAGACATTTTCATCTCTGAATAACTGCCATCTAAAGTGATGCATAATTTTCCTTTTTTTTAAAAGGCATGTGAAGTAGAACTAGTAATAATAGTGTTGCATACTAAGAGCATACTATCTGTCTGTTTGGATTCAACATAGAACTTGGCACCAAAGTGCACCAGTTCGAGTTGCCACGTTCCAAATAGCACACAGAGGTAGACAAGAAGATGAGTGAAGAGGACCAACTGCGTTTTGACAAGTGTAAGAGTGAAACAGAATGAGTAATGGTAGAAAGGAATATGAAAGATTACAGAGACTGAATACATCTGCGTAAGCCATTGACAACGATTTTGAGCCATGTCACCTAGTGTCTCCAGCCGTTGATTCTTAGAGTCCTGAGGGCCCCAACCCGGAAGCCTGCATCTCCCTACCTGACTCAGTTTAACTGTCAAGCATGTCATGGATTGATGAGGCCATTTTTTTGTTTGGCCACCACCTACTCTTTTCCAACCTACACCTATATCAGCTAGTAATGCCCGTCGAGGTGTGGAGGCGATGGTTAGGCATGCGCAGCACGTGACTTAGCCATCTCAATCTATGTAACTTTATAGCCTCGTCGATTGATTTTCCCTTTTTGCCCAACACTCTACGGCCTGACGTCAAAGTTACTTACCTTATTATACCACCTAACGTGAGAAAGAGATCGTAGACATCTATGATCAAAAACAGTCAACCTTTTCATGTCTTCAACTCATATTGGCCATGTTTCAGAGCCATGGAGAAGGATGGAGCGAACTGCTGAGCAGTACACACGTCCCTTGGTTGATAGCCGGATGTCACACTTACGCCAGAGATAGTGTAAGTTAGCGAAAGAAGAGCATACATGCTGATAAAATGTGAAAAACCACCGATAGATAAAGAAGGCGACCTTTATAGTACTGTTAACCGTAAAAATGATCGAAATGATAATAAAGAACTATTAACGTGAAGAAATATGGGAACACCTACATCATTCTACTATGCGACTCTTTAATACAATGTATTGCAGACCCCATGAGCAACTGAGAGTAAAGCTTCGGCAATATATTGTATTTCCCTAAGCGACTCAGACTAACGGTGGATTTTCATAGATCAGTACAATATCTTGTTGAAACCAACCTGATCTAAACCAGATTCCCTTAGGATAAGAAGCAAGACCGCAATGGACATCACAGCAATGAGAGTTCTCTTACTTCAATAGACAAACATTGTACAACACAGTAAAATATAGGAAAAATTAGGCAATAACATTCTTTAGTTTGTTCTTAGAAGAAAAATACGGGATTCAGGAAACATGTTGCTTCACGCGGAAATTCATTTCGAAGTCAATCAAGTTTCCGAAATTCCAGCAGTTAATGAATATGAAAACAGATTTTGACTACAAAATAACTCATATGAACAGTTTTCAGATATAACTAGGAAAAGTTAACAGACAGTTAAAATATCGCATGAAAAATACGTCGTAAAAACTGATGACACTATTCAAATGCCCAGGTGCAAGTAATTGGAACGCGACTCAACCCTGTGACGTATCGACTGAAAACCGAGTGCTTAAGCCAACTTAAACAATCTCTGGCGTAAACGTGATATCCACCTACCGACCAAAGGGTGTGTGTACTGCTCAGCAGCACTTCGCTCCGTCCTCCTTTATGGCTGTGAGACCTCGCCATTGAGAGCGAAAGACATGAAAAGGCTATCTTTGGTCATATGTGCCTGCGTTCTATCTCCTGTGTGAAGTGGTATGGTAGGGTGAGCAATATTGAGGTTAGACATCGGTCAAGTGCTAGGTACTTGGGGGGGGGGGGGGAAATCAATCGACGAGGCTGTGAAATGGTTAGGACGTGTGTCATACATGCTAGCCTGGCCATCTCCTTCCTCGACGGCCGAGGTTAGCTGATACAAGGTCAGGTTGGAAAAGAGCCTATAGTGGTTAAACCTAAATGTGGCATCAGTCAATGAAGTCTACAACAATCCAACGAGCCACATAGAGAGGTGTAGACTTTCTGACTGGTTGGGGTCCTCGGGATAGTAAGAACCAATGAATCATGGAGACAGTTGGTGACATGACACACAATCGTTCTGGGTGAATAGCGCAAATGCAATCATTCTTTGTGATATACAATATCCAATAAAACTCCATTGTCCTTCCATATTACTATTCTTTTGCCACATATCTCTGTTCACTGTCTCTGTTTTGCATTTCTTTTTACTTTCTTCTCTGATTTGTGTGCTAAGTGAAGTGTGGCGACTCGAACTGCTGCACATCAGTGCAAAGATCTAGGCTGAAACCAGTCATTCAATCAGTCAATCAAAATCAGCCAATGCCTATTGCCAAATATAAGGTAAATTACGATAAAAAACAAAAGGGAGAGACACGTATACAAAGCAAATTATGAAGTTGTGTGAATTACATTGATGTGATTATAAGCAACAAACTGTGCTATAAACATTATCTAGTTACCAATACTGCATCACTGTGTGTCATATAACATAAACTTATCTAATATAGAATTATATTCTACAACAGTGCGACGAAATCTCAGCACGGATCCAAAAAGCTCGAGCTGCTTTCGCTAACTTACACTATCTCTGGCGTAAGTGTGACATCCGGCTATCAACCAAGGGACGTGTGTACTGCTCAGCAGTTCGCTCCGTCCTTCTCCATTGCTCTGAAACATGGCCAATACGAGTTGAAGACATGAAAAGGTTGACTGTTTTTGATCATAGATGTCTACGATCTCTTTCTCACGTTAGGTGGTATAATAAGGTAAGTAATGTTGACGTTAGGCGTAGAGTGTTGGGCAAAGAGGGAAAATCAATCGACGAGGCTATAAAGTTACATAGATTGAGATGGCTAGGTCACGTGCTGCGCATGCCTAACCATCGCCTCCACACCTCGACGGGCATTACTAGCTGATATAGGTGTAGGTTGGAAAAGAGTAGGTGGTGGCCAAACAAAAAAATGGCCTCATCAATCCATGACATGCTTGACAGTTAAACTGAGTCAGGTAGGGAGATGCAGGCTTCCGGGTTGGGGCCCTCAGGACTCTAAGAATCAACGGCTGGAGACACTAGGTGACATGGCTCAAAATCGTTGTCAATGGCTTACGCAGATGTATTCAGTCTCTGTAATCTTTCATATTCCTTTCTACCATTACTCATTCTGTTTCACTCTTACACTTGTCAAAACGCAGTTGGTCCTCTTCACTCATCTTCTTGTCTACCTCTGTGTGCTATTTGGAACGTGGCAACTCGAACTGGTGCACTTTGGTGCCAAGTTCTATGTTGAATCCAGACAGACAGAGACAGACAGACAGTGCCCAAATTCTATACATCCATTAACTTCGTCTATTTTCTAAAGTATTGTACAGTACTGTTGGCAAACGAAATTATATACATCATGACTACAATGGCTTCAGTAGTGAAGATAATAATGAGTGAATACTATTCACATCTTTTCCCAGAATACAACTTTATAATTTTTTTGGACTTTTAAAGATTATTAGAGAGAATTTCGTATTTCTCAAATAAAAATAACTTCAAAAAAAACTGAAAATAAGTGCATGTATACTTGGAGAAGTTACTAGAATATCCTCGTATATAAGTAGTGCAATTAAAGATAGACAAATTTCTCTCTCATCCCTTAAGAAGCTATATATATAGTACAACACGCCTAATCAAAATGATTGAATGATTGATAAACTAAAAGTATGTAAAAAACACTGAAGACGTAAAAAAAATATACTTCAATACCCACCCAATCGAAGATTTTCTTGCTTAAACGATCAATCAATTCCTTGTCTTCCGGAGAGGATTTACTCCCAATCCAAATGTAAACATGAGATTTATCTGTTTGCTTTTTTTCCAATGCGCTAACAATATGTGCAGGAACTTTTATGATGTAAGTGAAACAAGAGTTCAAGTTTACAACGGATGGTTTAACCTAAAGTCAATTACAAGAAGTAGAAGAAAAAAACAACAATAATAGTAGTAGTAATAATAACAACGATAATAATAATAATAAACATTCGCTAAAGTTCAGTACAAATAGGTAAAGGAGTTCAACTGAATTATCTACATAAAAGACGATAGTATGATAGCCAAAACCACTGTGACCTTGAACGACCAATCAGAATTCAGATACAAGAAAGTCGTATAGTTGCTGAAAAATACACTAAAAAGCATGGCAAACAGGATTATTACCACTGTATAGTTGTTGTGTATGTGTTGTAAGAATGTCTTCCAGTCACTACACAGATGACCTATGGAGAAATCGTACCATACGCGATGTATCCATTCATACAAGTGACTGTAGGTCATGATACTTTGAGATCCATTGATATTTCTGATACTGTTCTTTAGTCTACTCCAAACTCTAACTCCTAATCTTAACTTTAACGCTAAACCTAAACTTAACTCTAGACCCTAACCCTACCTAATAGTATAGATTTGAAGAAAAACTACCTAGAGAATAAGTAGAATACTATACCCCACCCTCTCCAAGTCCTAAAAGACGGGCATGATTTGATTTGGAATGACATTTCATAGCATTCTCTGTATCTGGTCGGTTCTTCAAGGTCAAATTTTGAAACACCATGACTTCAGCTGTGATACTTTAACTTCGCCAAGATGACAATCAATGATGTGTATATCTGCTTTAAATCAATGTGCATAAATAAACAGTGTCACCAAGGATACGAACATTTCCCTTGCTAAATATAAATAAGGTAAGATAAAAGAATTCTGCTTTGCTAAACACAATTGGTGTGCAAGTTTTAACTGGCTATAATATACCCTATTTTAGACACAATGCATCAGTTTTTCTTATGGTAAGTGAATGAATGAATGAATAAATCTTTCCTTTCCCCGAATACATAAAAAACCCACTTCTGTAGGATCAAATCAAGTACAATTTGGCACAGATATTTGACTGAATTGTCATCTTGTATTATGAAATTTATTATTGACAAGCGGCAAGAAATAACACAACTGACACAGGGAATGCAAAAAAAAATTCACAGTATGACACTATGATACCACACAACATAAGTAACTTAAGAGTTACAAAAAATGGTAGCGAAATGAAAATCTTATCCAACAGGTAATTTTATATGCGTAACGTGGTTTACCTTAACAGTATTCAGTTGTGAATGAGGTTCTAGAAATGAAAGAACAAAACCTTTCAGAGTACCGGCAATTCACATAAGTGTTAGTTTTCGCAGATTCGACTAGTTTCAAACCAGCAGGCTAGCCTCATAACTTGAAGGTACTGGGTTCAATCTCCGGCGATGTTATAAGTATGTACCACTGAAGAGTCCCATACTAGGACGATACGGCTGTCCAGTACACCGTGATTCCCAATGGTTCTCTAGCTAATTTTAGCTCGTGATCTGACCCTTAATTCTTTTAGCTGACATGAAATACAGTTTCTAAGCCAAACGTGTTAATAAGATATTGATTGAAAAAATCATCTCTTAATCACCAGATGTTAATCTCAAATACAATGAACGGAATAATTTTACCAAAATGATCTGTTAGACAGTATGAAGCATTTCACTGTCCACTGTCATAACACGGAGGGTGTCCGTCATACATTAACTAGAAATCTTTAAAGAAACTTTATGACATTCAAGTAATAACATTTTGAAGGTGAACGCTTTGAAGCGCATTCTACTTCATAAAGAAGCTTCATTTGAGTTTTACTAATTCGTAAGGCTCTTAAGGAGTAAATAGCCTACTATAAAAAGTCAACATTTATTTTGCTAGGAAGATATCTTAAACAGTATCGCTAGCTAATAAACGTAGACTAATTAACAGATTACAGGATATATTTATTAGCATGGTTCAAGCAGATATTATATACATTACAGTGATAAAGGTAAATCTCTTTCACAGTAAGATGAGAATTAGAAGGCCTACTAATCTGAAACCTGAACAGTAAAGTAGTCAAAAGATGAATACAATGGTATTTGAATAAAGCAAGAACAACAGTGCTGTGCAGAATACAATGGTACCATCATTTATTTCGTCGGCTTCTCATCAGCTGCCTACAGCCCAAAGACATAGTGAAGTTTATGTACAGAAACAATTTTATCATACTTACAAAGACAGTTAATTTTTAAACAAAAAATCAATGTATGTATTCAATGGTGATAATAATAATGATAACAATCACTCTACCTCAAACAATAATAATCATACCGAATGGAATTTTTGGCGTTATGTAGTCATATGTGAAAGAGAGGATGAAAACATCCAGTTACCAGGGCAAGGAAAGACTGATAACCTCCTGTTTCTGAACACATAAATCGGGTTTCAGGCGCTTGATAGAGATTGCTTGGGCAAATTTGAGGAGAGTTGAACTCTTTCGCCTGCTGATAATTTTGAAAGATCTTGCCACGTCCACCTCATAACCCGTGTCAAGGAGAATCATAAATTCTTCCTCTAATTTGTATGTATAGCGTATTCTCCTGATTCTATAGAACAGAGATTTTACTAGTGCTCGTTTATAGCTATTTGAACAAAAACTATTAAAATGCAAGTATCGCCCCATTCCATTTCGGCTTTCTGTAAATCGACCTCTGGAAGCTACCCTCTTCCAAGCGTTGCATGGCGATGTCAAGCAAATGAGACTTTCAATCATTCTCATGTTCCATAGAAAATTCAATATGTACCTAGTTAAGTAATCCCAGTAGGTAAGAAGCATGACTTTCATTGTTGTACACCACAAATGTGTCATCGACATATCTGCAAGCAGAAGTTGCTTCGTCGATCACATGCTTCAACTTTGTTCTTTCAAGGTTGGACATGAAACTGTCTGCTAAAACAGGCCTAATTCGACTGCCCATAGCCACATCATTTATTCGGCGGTAAAGAGTGTTGTCAAACTGGGATTGTACATCCATGGTACATATTAGCAATAGGCGTTTGAATTCTGACACTGGGGATGAGAGAAGATCAGAATACTGACAAATGATCATTGATTAGGGTCCTTGTGAACAAGGAGGTTATGTCAAATGACTCCATGGACTTATTTGGAATGTTCAGGATGGTATTTACCATCTCCCTTGAACTCATTGGCCATCCTTGAATAATTTCAGCTCTCTCTATTAGTACCATTTGCAGTAGTGTTCAATAATCTAAGTTCAAATTTAACAAATAGCTCAAATTTCCTTGAAAATTGAACATACACTTGAATAATGAAGTAAAACAGGAATTGTATCACGATATTAATGAACACGAAAATAAAATCATTGAAGTATGAAACATGAAATGATGAATTGCTTACTTCTATACATCGAGTTGATATCAGATTGCCATTAGCTCTAAGATAGTACATTTGAATTCTTTCCAAACGAGAGGTATCTGCACGATCACGATAATGCCCAGAATGGATAACCAGTTGACGTTGAAAATGAGCTAAAAACATAGTGTCTTCTTGTTGTTGTCTTACACGCTTAAATACAACTTTCAATGGACGACTAACATCCTCAGGATTTTGTGATAAACGTGCTTGCATATCTTTACGTACTGAAAATTCAAATTGAAGCCAATTTAAATCAGATGCTTCACGACCTTGCCAGAAATAGACAACAGTTTTTGTGAGGTTTGAATCTTCATCAGCACCATCGCCTTGATTTTCACTTTCACTTCCTCTACTTTCATCATCATAATCCTAAGAAGGAAAGAAAGAAGGGTGGACGATACAAGGAAACGTCAGGGAACTTAGAAAACGCATTCTTGTTACTCCCTACTACTTTGATGAAAATGATTTACTTGGATTTGGTTTGAAACTCCTAAAACTAAACGAGTGAATAGAACCTATATAAGACCTTCAGGTTACAAGGTGAGTTCATATACCGTTCAGTCACCAGCAGCTCAGCTAGCTTGGTGGGTCCCGATGGTCGCAACCATCCACTAAAACTTCAGACAACTTTATCCTGTAGTCACAGTCCCTAGTGGACATTAGATTAATTTGCACGCTTTCGGTGTGCACGAATTTGATTGATTTCAAGATTGATAATGAACTGACTTCAATTAGAGAACCAGTCAAAGCTAGAAAATAACCAGCAAAGTCCATCAAATCGTATGTGAGAACAAATACTCGCGCCAATGACACTGACTGGTGGTTGCACCATATATCGCGAACTGGCAGAAATTCAACTAGATGGACCATTAGAATCCATCCCAATGGCTGAATGGTAAACAAACTCGCCTTGTAACCAGAAGGTCTTGGGTTTGATCCCTAGTGGAGGATCATGAGTATGCACCACTGAAGAGTCTATAAAAGGACGAAACAGCTGTCTAGTGCTCCCTGATTTTCAATGGTCCCCTAACTGAAGTCATTTTGTCATCAATCTTGAAATTAATCAAGTCCCTGCAAAAAAAACAGAAAAAGGTGTAAATGAATAAAATCAAGATTTTCACAGTGTAAAAAACTAGTTGAAAGTATGCACACATGACAACAGCACCACTTGCATGCATTATAGTTTGCTTATGGCCATTTAAAATCAAATCATGTGATATAAACCATTTCAATAAACACACACAAAAAATGATTCTTTTCAGTTGTCAATTTCAAAATTTTTGAAACATATCACGTAACATACACAACGTTAAAAACAGTTTTCAACGATAGATTATACATGAAACCGGAAAGAAAGTCTATGATTTACTATAGAAAGGAAGTTTTTGTTTTCTGCTAAGATGACAAACTTTGTTTCTTTGTTGACGGTAAAGTCATGATTTATGCATGCACTGACAAAATAACCTGATTGGACAGTTTTTAGATTCGTTGATTTATCGTTTAACTTTCTGAAGGGATTATGCTGTTACATAACCAATCAGATTTATTTCTTTTGTTATGGCTTAAATTTCTGAGATTTTGTAAATATGATTTACTATGTGTAGGTGGCCGAATAAATCTTGTCACGGTTGCTGCTATTGTTTTTGTGGTTGCCGTAGTCGTGCTTCCCAGTCTGACTTTTATGTCTACCTCAATGTGGGAGGTGTTTTCAAGTGGTCAGCTGGTTATAATAGTGTCGTGTTCTGGAAGCGCATTCTAGCCATGCTAGACTAAAACAGGACAACAGTAATACGCTGTTCATAATGTTTCCGAACAATGGATAAGGTTCTTTCTACTGACGAAACCCTAGGATAAGAGTAGGTTTTTATGCGTTCTTGTGGTTTTCCGCACATCACTCGCTTGTAGGTAATGCATTCCATGAGTGTAACACAGTTGAATCTAGAGAATAAATCTAGTGAAGAGAATAGGCAGTAGAAAGCAAAATCTTAAGCGTTTCATTTGTACTACCAAAGTTTTGTCCGTATTATTATTATTATTGGTTCTTTTAATTCCTAGAGGAACATAGGGCTTCAGCCGTGCGTCTCCATTGAGTTCGGTTCTCTGCTAGAATTTTTACCTGACTCCAAGTCTGTCCACACGTTTTCATCTCCTCTTCACATGACCTCCTCCAAGTCACCCTTGCATTGACGACCAACTCGCCGCTTCTCTTTCGGGTTCCACTCGAGCAATGGCTTGTCTAGTGATGTCACTTGATGGTTTCCTCAGAGTATGGCCAGCCAATCCATCTCCATTTCTTCCTGCCCATTTGTTTCACAATTGGTTCCTGGTTGGTTCGCTCCCAGAGATCCATCCCTGTTGCTGATCTTTTCTGGCCATCTGATCTTGAGTATTGAGCGAAGACAACTGTTAATGAAGGTCTGTAGTTTGTTTGAGATGCTCTTTATGACGCGCAGTACAAGTCTCTGATCCGTATAGTAGCACTGACTGACTTCACATTGGAGTTGAAAATCCGGATCTCATTTTTGATGCTGAGTGCTGTTGACCTCCACACAGACTTGAGAGTAGTGAAAGCTTGTCTTGCTTTTCCGATTCTTGCTTTGATATCCTCGTCAGTTCCGCCTGTAGTTGAAACGATGCTTCCAAGGTAGTTAGGTAAAAGAGGTTGTTTCTTTCAGGTTCCTTCCATTTATGCTGATTGTTGTTGTTGTTGCTGTTGGTGGTGTTGCCCAGGAATCTTCATTACCTCTGTTTTCTCTATGTTCACCTGAAGTCCTATCTTTGATGCTTCTTCTGCCAACTTGTTGCTTTTCGCTTGCATATCTTCCAGTTTGTGGTAAATCAGACATATATCATCGGCGAAGTCCAGATCCACCAAGTTTTTTGTGTGAGTCCATTTTATGCCTGTTTCCTCATTGCCCGCTGTCTGTAGCATTATCCAATCTGCTGCAATCAGGAAAATCATTGGCGATAGTAGGCAGCCAGCTTGTCTTACTCCTGTCCCCACTTCGAAGGATTCCGTAAGTTTCCTGTTGTGGATTACTTGGCCTGCAGCATTATCGTACAACCGTTGGATGAGGTGTATAATTGTCGGTGTCTGTATTTGTCTATATTAACTAACAAGAATTGAATGTATTGTATGTGTTTACGAGAATGTAAATAGTAATCAAACGATTACAAGACTTCTTACCCAATAACGAGCAATTATGATGTATGAGTCACCACTGAAAAATTGTCCAAACCAACGATTTTCAACAGGAACCCATTTACCATCGACCATAATAAATTGCTGTAAAGCACTACTCGGTTGTACAACAGACTCTTCCGGTGGTTCAATTAATTCATCATTCCATTCAACCATCATTTGTAAGGCTTCTTCATTAGTTAATGGTGTTTCTCTTGGAGCTAGTAAAGCTCGAAGATCAGTAGTGAGTTTATCTTTTTCTAAAATTTCATTAATATCGACTCCACGACGAGCTACAGAATCCGCGGTACGAGTGAAATCCACAGCTAATGCTTCATCCCAATCACAGAATTGACACTTGAAAATCTTAAATAAGAAGAAGAAAAGTTAACAAATGAAGTGAAGTGAGGTGAAGTGAATAACTGAATTAGAAACTTGAAAGCAACAGAATTTAGATTGCTTTACATTGCTTGACACTAGGAAATGTTTATGCCTTCAGCTAATTAGTGAAATTTACGCTCGAATACACCAATAATAGATGTATGCTTCTGTGAGCTGTAAAATGTTTTAGTAATCAAAAAACAAAACAAAAAAACATTCAGAGTTAACAGGCCTAAATTAGTAATTTCCTAACTTTGTTGAATATTTCAAGGAATTGTGATCCTCCATGTGCATCTGGAGCATTGAAAAAAATCGTGTTCCCCTCATAACTGAACATTATCTTACTCATAGACTTATTTACTCAGGTTATGACTGAGTTATACGCATAGTAACAATACACAAGTCAGGTGTGATGAGAAGCTGTGTCATTAATAGCAGTAGTCATATTTCCAAACTGATTGATTGACTTAGATCAATAGTAACGCGGTTCACTTACTCAACATACATTGATTTATACAGTGAATGACTGCTACATTTATTGGTTGAGATAACCTTATGGAATCAGGAGACTGTCGAGGTGAACTGAATACTTTTCTAGACCGAGATTAATTGTGAATGGAAGGTAAGTTATCAAGTAATGGTTTGCAGAGATTTGACTACGAACTGACATCAGTTGGAGAGCCACTGGAAAACCAGCTGTGAGTACTGGACAGTTGTTTCCTCAGCCTAGTTTGGGGGGCTCTTTATCAGTAAGCACCCGCTGGGATTCGAACCCATGAGTTTCCAGTTACAAGGCGAGCTCGTACACCATTCAACCACTGGGATCTGATCCAATGGCGAGTAGCTGATGTCACTTCGTCATCAAACTTGAAAGATACGTGTCAAGTTGATGAGTCAAACCTCTATCAGGCTACCACTGAAAAACTTAATAAATTGTTTGTCATCGAAGATGATCCACTACAAATTACAGATCTTCGGCGTATTAGCCAGTTTACATCATCTCTGGTGTAAACGTGATATCCGCCTACCGACCAAAGGGCGAGTGTACTGCTCAGCAGTCTGCTCCGTCCTCCTTTATGGCTGAGACCTGGCCATTGAGAGTGGAAGACATAAAAAGATTAGCTGTCTTTGATCATAGGTGCCTGCGTTCTATCTCCTGTATGAAGTGGTATAATAAGGTGAGTAATATTGAGGTTAGATGTCGGTCGAGTGCTAGGTAGGTGGGAGGGGAAATCAATCGACGAGGCTGTGGAATTACATCGACTGAGATGGATAGGACATGTGTTACGCATGCTACCCTAGCCATCGCCTTCCTCGACCGATGGTTAATGTTAGCTGACATAGGGTCAGGCTGGAAAAGAGCCTGCAGCGGTCAAACCCAAACATGGCATCAGTCAATGAAATCTACAGCAGTTAGTTTAAGCCACGTAGTTAAATATAAACTTCGTCGTTGGGGTTCTCGGGACGGTGAAAATAAATGGAGGCTGGAGACAATTGGTGAGATATATGGCTCAAAATCTCCTTGTGACTTATGATTTCAAATGAAACTACATCGTTCTTCGTTATTACTATTCCTTTATCTCACACCTCTGTTTACTGTCTCTATTTTGCATTTCTTCTCTTGCTTTGTGTGCTACATGGAGTATGGCGGCTTGAACTGCTGCACATCGGTGCAAAGTCCTATGTCAAAAACAGAGAGAAAGACAGATCTTCGTCGGCAACCAATCATTAAAAAGTTATTGAGCATATTAATAAGAAGAAGCAAAGATACAAACAAACAAATGAGATATTCACTAACCTGAGTTTCAGCTCCTTGAGTACATGGTTGTAATAATGAATCTGTAAAATCATTCCACCATTCCACTTGATCTTCATTCAATAATGCTTGACATAATGCAGTTGCACTGGGATCATTAAATAATAATTCAAGTCCACCTAAACGATTTCTAGGCATTAAACCCATTAGTTGTAAGGCTAATTTATAACCAGCAAATCGAAGAAATTTTGAAGATTTTTCACCCATCCATAAGAATAATTGACCTCCACTGTCTAAAATATACACATGTTTCGAGTCTAACAAACGTTTCGACAGTTGACCATTTTCAAGTTCCACCTAGAAACCAACAGTGATGGAATATTTTGTATTAGTTAAACAAATTGACACATATGAAAAACCAAATAAGTTTCTAGTACATGGCTCTAGGTTTATAAGGAAACTGACACTGAAACACCATTCACTGTAGATAAATCAAGGTTTCTCCATCAAGAGTGAGATAA
>OX235271.1:132734351-132931403 GCA_944472155.2 Trichobilharzia szidati
AGAGAAATATATGTGTTTAATTATTCTAATATGACTGTGTTTGGCATTCAGATGCAAATACTATTTCTTGGTGATAAATTTTGTACTATCTTATCCAGAGTTGACAAATTAGATTCACAGGTGCTGTTCAAAAATCTTATGTCTCAGAGAGAATCTCCTTTCGAAGTCTAGTGCAGATCTAGAACAATTCAAATGTGCCATAGTGCGTTACTGCTGTCAATACTTAAAAGAGCGATGCAAACAACGACAGATGACATCAAAAGAGCATTAAAGACAACTGAATGAATTATTGAATAACAGGCATATAATATTAATTCGTCCAAATAAAGGATCGGCTATAGTTATTTTAAATCGTGAGGATTACATCAACAAATCATATAGCATTCTTTGAGACGAAGAAAAGCTTTTAAAATCAACTGACCAGATAGATAGAATGGAATGTGTTGAAGGTGAATTGTGAAAATCTATTACTACTTCGTATATGTATGAGCGTACCAAGCTGTGTGGTTCAACCATCCCTTGTTTATATGGGTCTTCATAACGGTATATTCTTGTGACTGATATGTGTAGATTGAAACCAAAAGCACGAAAACAGTAGTGCTCACTAGACGAACAGAAATGATCTAAACCTCTTCAGATTACAGGTGGTTTGAAATGACTATTAAAGTTAGCTGTTCTAATGAACGAAAAGAATAAAAAAATACAGTCTATAGTTCATGTTCTATATATATCCACCTAAATATAATTAGCTGTTTCCCTAAATAACCTTATTATTTTATTCTCCTGAGAGGAGGAAGTAAATTTACATAAATTCAGTAAGGGATCTTAGTTACAGAACAATTTCAGTGAGAAAAAAGTTATACAGAGAGTGAGAAATAAAGAGAACGTAAAAGTTGTAAAAATAGGGTGAAGATAAGAGTAATAGCGAGATATCTTCACGAACAGCATAGTAAACGCTAAAAATAGGCATTCTACTTCCGCAAAAAGGTTGACTGATATAATATCTTTAAAAGAATCAATCAATCAACCCCATGAGATCAACTAACTGAGTAAATTCAAATCGTAATTGATCGCCTCCATTATATCCAATCAGACATATTGCGACGAAAATCGGATAAGTTTGTTTAGCAATAACTTATACTCTCACTCGTTGAAACAAGATTCTGAGTATAGGTTAATATTTAAATAAGTGGAAATTGAAACAACATATACACCCTTCCAATATATACATAATGACCTATTTATTTCTAAAATATGTAAGTGCTTTACACGTCTTTCAAGTGTGCTTACAATAAGAACAACAAAAAGATGATATCCATTCAACTAAGCTTTCAAAGACTTCATCATTCGTTTGTGTATATATATGTTTCAAGTGGATATGGAGTGGACAATGAAATAAATCATTGGGATTAGTAATTAATTGTAGTACATAGGCATAAATACATTGTTGCTTACCTCCTTGTGCTCTGTTTCCCACAGCTGAAGCATTCCCACGAGAAAGTGATGCAGAAATAGCTGCTGATGATGATTTATTCCCAGAAGAGAGATTCACATTTTGAAGATTAGTGTTATTACTCCCTGTAGCATCTTTCGATGGTGGAACAGGTTTATGCGTTTGACCAGTAGCCCGATAAATTGCCTGTATCCATAATTGACGTTCATTTTCATCATCTGTTGCAAATACAACACTATCGCCTTCTTTAACCAAATTAAAAAAGTACTTTCCACCAGTTGATGCTAAATCTATAAGAAGGAATAAGGTATCAAATTTATTTTTTAAGAATACGTCAAGAATCTATCACATCTGTTAAATATCATAAGAAATAGTCACACAACCAATTACTTCAAAATGAGCAGCTTTCAGACATATTTTACCAGCTGGAAATATTTCCCCATGAAAAAACTATCAATAAATATTCTGCCCACATGAAAAATAGTGCTCACTTTGAATTTTTAAAATAATTATATACTGTTATGATAATATGTTGCAAAATAAACAACTATACTAATTCTAATGTAGACTTTGTCAGAATATCATTAAAAAGCTATATACATTGAAAAGCTATATACATTGAAAAGCTATCCCGTCGTAACTTGACGCTGTTCATCAGTAGAAAGAAGAAAGGGTTCGGAAGGAATTCAAAATAGCTAAATTGTAATAGGCATCGAAATCAGACAACTTATCTTAGGCCATTACTTAAGATGATGGTGAAATTCTAATCAAGCAACCGACTAGAGTGTCGCATGTTCACCCTCTGTCACATGTAAGAGTAACATCATATGTGTTTCAGGTCGACGGCTGTACTTTCTGATATTGAAGATTGATTTTTTGTTCATTGAAAAAAATGTTCTTTAGAATGGTGTGTCAGGGAGAGGTGTCACAGAAACGTTCATCAACACCACTGAATCCTTATAGAAGAACAGACGAGGTAAAGTGAGCACATGAGACCACATATCACCTCTGTTTTCAACTAACAGTGGGGTTGGACATGGTTGCCCACTCTCACCATTTCTCCTTATTTTCCCCGTCTATGAAATTCTGAAGAAAGCTGTGACTGATGATGGTTTAGGTCTGTTGCCTTAAAAAAGACCTATCGACCTTAGGTATGCACATGACATCGTCTTACTGTTAGGTAACATATAGTATACTTAAAGCAGAACCAATCATTCGATGATTACCATTCATAAGTATTGTATGCGCTTTGCATCTTCCAAGTGTAAACTACTCTTGCGAGATTGGCAAGAACCTCTACCTGAACTCACCCTCAGCAGTAAACCATGAGAAGCAGATGGGAAAGTCACTTATCCAGTTGCCGATAGTCATGTAACAGAAATAATTTCTTTTCACATAGTGAAAGACAGGGAGATGTACGTCAAATTGGGCCACCTCTATTTCCGACGTGACGTTAGTTAGGGAAACAAGGGTCAGGTTTATAAATCTAAGGCGCACGCAGTTTCATGCTACACCTGTTCAACTTGATGATGTATAGCAACTCAGTATGTTTGATAATCTTCGTAGAATCTGTTGCTTTCGGTGAAGCCACCATGTAGCTAACTCTGAGTTCCAAAGAGTAGATATTTGGACACAGTGGAGATTATCTTGGAATACTGGGTTCGGCGGCATGGAAATGTGCTTCCAGTGTCTGCTAGCCCTTCGACCAGATGGATATTGAGGACGGATTTTCATCCTGTGGTGTGGAGTTGTTAGATGAAGACTGTTTGTATTGCAATCGCATTTGCTGGTGTATCATGAGTCACTGGAAGGGATTCAAGAAACGATGCGACTCAGTGTCTCAAGATGGCAATTATGTGGCTTATAATAGAAATCGGTGGCAAGCACGCTGCAGTTTCCTAATTTCTTTACTTTCTAAAAGCGGCACGACACAAGAAACCCTCTAGTGAATGCTTTCGATAAGTAGGCTTACGTGTTTATCTGCATTTTGTTGGGCCTTAGTGAACAAATCTGTTTCAGTTATATTGCTTTTTTTATCAATTTTTGTGGCATAAACCTTGGTGTTCATCATACATAGAGTTTGTGGACACAAGACCTTGTGGTTAAACGCCGAACGTAATTAATATTCAACTATCTGAGACCACTGGATTACAATTTCTGCCTGTTTACGATTCTGATTTCAATTTCTGACAAAACTTTTACTGAAACTTATCAAATTTTTACATACCCAAAAATCTGGATTTTACAAGTATTCTCTTAATAAGCATTAAATAGCAGCACTTACGTTAAGGCTGTTTAAACTTAAGTGAGCAGAATAAGTGCGTCTTAATTCGTTTATTAATTTCGTTTCACGAAAAGCACGAATACATTACAGTACAATCAGTCAGATGTGTGCATTTTTATGAATTATTTGCTCAAATGAAATCAACAAATTTACTGTCTAACGAATAACTAACTTGTTCAACTCCATCAGTTATACATATCATTCATTATAGTAAATTCCATAATTCTACTCTACTGCAGACAGAAAAATGTTCTCAGATAATAGACTTTTTAATAGACATGCATACCGTATAATGGAAACAAAAGATAGTCAATAACTTTATGCATAGATATTATAAATAATAAAATATTTTGACAGATAAGTATTTCAAGATAAGATAATGTCAACGTTGGGATGATAGGGGAAAAAAAAGTAACTTATCGAAATCCAGTAAGCTGTCATTACAGCCTTACTCGTAGATGATAACATTAATCAATGTTTTGTTGAGTGAATAACTGAGAAATATTCATTACCTCAAATATCATTGCATCAACTGAACAGTCATAACTCTATCAACCAAAAAGACAACTGTAATCTCTTGCTGACATTGTTTACTTTTGATCGAACACTAACTAGTGTGATGTGTCTAATCCTTTGTTTATTGCAGACTGAATTCTAGCAGTCAAGTTTGCAATGTGGCCACCATACCACTAGGTGGTTCGCCATCACGATGCACTGTGAACTGTTGGTATAAGATGGTTGGAGGAAATCGTTAGGAAGCCCTCGACCTAGGTTTCGTGGTAATTGGCATTAATCAGCAGGGCGTATCTGCAATCTTGAAGGAAGTCATCTCCCTTTTGAGATTCGAGCCCACGACAATTCAAAGAGCACCATGATGGCGAGCCACCTAGTGGTATGGTGGCCACATCACAAACTTAACTGATAAAATTCAGTTTGCAGTAAACAAAGGACGAGAAACATGACACTCATCAGTGTCCAATCAAAAGTATATAATACAGTTCTACATAAGGTCATTCACGAGTCCACATAGCTCTGTGGTAACATCTCTGACTGCAGCACTGGTTGACAAGGGCTCGAATCTCAAAAGGGACATAAGTTGCTTCAAGATTACAGATACATCTTGCTGACTGATGAGTGCCAACTAACACAAAGCCTAGGTTCAAGGCTTCGTGAGGATTGCCTTCAACCACCTAATAACGACATTGTTTACATTTGAAGAACAGACAGATACAGTAAAGTTGAGGTTTGGGGGTAAGTGCAATAATACAAATTATAGGAAATTAAGTAAATGGGGTGAATGAGAGAACAGAATCATAAGTGTTAACGAAATTGACTCTCTGCTAAGTAAAATGTTCGTTCTTCTGAAATAATTTTAATTTTTCACCTTTGGAAGTGCCAGATGGTGAGTCTATTTGTCTGAACCTTCCATCATGACAATGTTTTTCTATGCATAAACCTTGAAATGTTGCTGGCCAAGTTTTAAATAATGTAAAGATTACGAGCAAACTTGAACATCTATCGATCTTAACTTGGAGAAAAAATGAAAATCAACTAGTAAGATGGACTGTGAGATCTAGTTTCGATGACTGTTTTCACCTATGATAAAAATGTACGTAAAACGCTTTTCTAAGGATTCAAATTTGCTTTACTCAGTAATGGCATTAAAGGATATGCCATTGAGGGATATTCAGGTGGAGACTGATTTCATCATTCACTACGCCATGTATGCGAAAAGATTATATTCCAAAAGTAGTCCAGAATCTGTCAACGAAAAATGAAGTGTGCCGGATAAATTGGATGATACGATACTTTTGGACACTGTGATTGACCAGCTTTTGTTTGGTTATAGGCAATCAGAGTAAAAATGACACAAAGTTATGAACCAAGAAAAGAGTCCTTTCAAACATATAACCTTCCGATCGATTTGTAAAAATATGACAAACTGAATTCCAATATAGCGAAAACATTCATTTAGACATCTATAGAAAAAATAATTGAGCAAAGAATATCCTTTTCCATAATTTCCTCTTCTGGCTCTACAATAATAAATATATATACGCTAATATACACAGAATATTCTGGGCGACATTTGCCTTGCGAAACTAGAAAATGGGCATTTAAAAGATATAACTGATGAACTTGAATTCTATTGTCGGTACATGGATGATACATTTTTGACTATGAAAAATGAGGATGAAGCAAAGAACATCCTGGACAAATTTAACGATGTTCATCCTGCAATAAATTGTACTATTGAGAAAGAAAAAGATTCTAATATTTCATTTCTAGATGTCCTTATGACCAGAAAAGAGGATAGCACAATAAGAAGAAGTGTATATAGAAAACCAGTATACTCATTTTTTTCACCTTTGTGTCTTTGAAACAAAAACGCAATCTAATAAAATGCTTGGCCTGCAGAGCAAGAGCAATCTGCTCTGACCAATGCCTTAATGAAGAGATTAATATTATTGAACAGCTGCTCAGTGAGAACGGTTGCCCAGAAAAATTCATCGATAAGAATATGAATCAAAAGTCAAGGTAGGCCAAAGTACCAACAGTTCCGAAAAAGGTCTTATTCTTAAAAATTCGGTTTCTCTGGGATAATATTAGTGAGATATTAACACAACACCTAAGAAATGTGGTAAAAAGAGCATTCACTACTGTTCATTTATGCTGTGTCTTCAAAACCACCCTTATTTTGAGTTCGGGAGTCAAAGATAAACTACCTAATTTCGCCTCTTCTATGTGTATCTACCAATTTGACTGCTCATGTGGAACCAGCTACATAGGCTGTTCCATTAGGCGTGTTTATCGTCGGATTTCCGAAAAACACCCTGCGTGGTTAAGTGAAGCACAAACAAAATCTATTCGTAGCTCTATTCTATCTCACCTTGTGGATACAAAACACAAGACTGATGTCAGCCAGGCTTTCAAAGTCATTTACCGATTACCAACAAATCTTAACTTCGCCTTAAGAGTTCGTTTACTAAATATTACTGGGGCTGTCGGGATCCATATTAAGAAACCTAATTTATGTATCCGAAAGGAGCTAGTTCGGAAATTGTCCTTACTTTCGCCATCTAGGTTCGAATGATCCTCAACTTTTTGTAGAAGTTTCCTTAGTTTCAGTTGATATTCTATTTGCTACTATATTATTATTATTATTATTATAATTTATGCATCTTTAATGAATTGTGATTCCATTGATCTTACTTAACGAATCGATATTATTTAAAAACACTAATATTGTTTGGTTACAGGATTTCATCATGAGCTGACAATGGCATCCGCCATTGGATCGGGTCCCAATGGCTCAAAGGTCTACGAGCTTGTTGGCCTTGTAACTAGAAAGTCCTCGGTACGCACCCTGGCGGTGGGTGCGTACTGCTGAAGAGTCCCGGGCTATGCTGAGGAAACAGCTGTCCAGTACTCCCAGCTGGTTTTCCAATGGTTCTCTAACCGATGTCAGCTCACGATGAAATCCTTTAACCAATCGATCAAATCCCTACAAGCCATCACTTGAATACTAATATTGTTATTGCCTACTACTCTAGAATATTCTATGCATATATACACATATATATATATATATAAGGGTAGAGCCAGAAGAGGAAATTATCGAAAAGGATATTCTTTTCTCAATTATTTTGTTTTTTATAAAGTGAATTCCCTTGATTCGAAGCTTTGTTTCACTCAATTCATTAATTACACTTGACAGTAAAGAATTTCATCCACCTGATAAGACTTAAAATCAACAGTGTTTATAATCTGTTTATTAATTCGTATAAATTTCAGCGTTCTAATACAACTGATGGAGGAATTAGACATTTTTCTGTTGAGGCGATATGAAACAGCTTCCTTTCCTATTTTCAGCTAGCATATCTAATAGCAATATAGGCTGTGTAAAAAAGCTTCCCTAATGAATAATGGAGCCTGTCCTCTTGAACATAAGACACTTTTGAATTTGTTTTATTTGCTGTTAGAATTTCTTTTGTTAACTTGTATCAAACATAGTCACAATACCGACTTGAGTCTTTGCCTACAAGCTTAACATTCCTCTAAATTAATTTTGATAGAAGATAATTGAATAATCTTTTTCAAAGAAAAAATTGATAAACAAAGGAAGCAGGTAAAAGTAACTAAGAACTAAATAGAAAAAAGAAAAGAAAAATTCAATTAACTTCTAAGGACTAACTATCATCTGAAGATAATTAAGCAATAATTAATCAAATACATTATATTAATATAACATCTTAACAAATTAATTGAATAAAAATAATAATCAATTCAGCATAAGAACAGTGGAAATAATTATTGTATAACATACCACTTTGTACATCACAATAGTCTACTGTGAATCCTTCTAATTGCATAACTTCAGTTGGATCTGATTTACGCTCTTTGTAGGAAGCCATAATGAAGGTGTACTGTGAGACCTAGATGGGTGAAGCAGAAAATAATACAAGATACAGGATAAAAACTGTATACACTCTTAGCAATGTTCGATAACTGATTCGCATGTCAAATTAATAAAATTACAAAGTGTAACAAACACGAAGAGAGGATACAAATGGTAAGGTATGGAGTTTGTAGTATTATCCTAGAAACATTTCAGGTCAAAGGTCAAATTAATAAAATTACAATTAGGAATTAATATGCCATAATAAACAGGAGGTGGAACGGATAAAACTCAAACAAAGTAGCATCCTAATTACTTAGGAGATTGACATATTGTGCAAATACAGGTTAGAAATGTAGAAATAACAAAATAGACAGGATGGTTGGATAAAAAATCTAGTGGGATCATTACTGATGTGACGAATAACTGTTTATGCAATCAGGGGTTAAATATGTAGAAATAATAAAATGACAAAATAAACAGGAAGTTTGGATATGAAATATGGTAGTGTAAATAGGCTTTGAGAAAAACTTAAAAATAACGTGAATAAACAGGAAGTTTGGATAAGAGAGGTAATGGGATAGTCACTGTCAAAAGAATTATCAGCTTATGTGGCCATGGCAAGGACAAGGGTTGGATGTATTTCTTTTGGATACATAGCGTGAGTTTGAGCTTTTGAATGGCTAATGCCTCGGTTATGCCCAGATGTCTAGATTTTGTTCCCTTTGATAGGTTTGATTATATCTTGTATATGATTTTGAAGGATCTTTCGAAAGGTATTGAATGTCCTGAGTTGACCAGATTTTCTGTCACTGAACTATATACATATTTTCGTTCACCTTTTACTAGCCAGGCTGGATAGTGTTCACGAGCGCATTTTCCAAGTTGGCGCATGGTGTGGTCGATGTGCTCGGCTCCACACAAGCAAGTAAACTGGTATATGCACGTTGAAGTGACTCAATGCGACAGCTTGTCTTCCGCGTTCTGGGTGAACAGTTTCTTCCAGGTAAACGTCAGTTGTAGGCCTGCGGGAATTATGTTTACCTCAGAGATTTGCAAAGGCGTTCCTGAAGGATTTCTGCTTGAGTGTCACCCCTGAATTCTAGATTAAGCAGAAGTATCTTCTTCGGGACGGATTGGACTTGTTCAGAAGTCTTCTTTGATTTTAGATTCTTGTCTATGAACCTAAGAGGAAAAGTTTTCCATTAGGGTTCCTCGAAGATTACGCAGTTTTTCGTCAATCACTTCCTCGCCGCATATCTTCCGAATCCTCAAGGAAAGAGCGTATATAAGGTTCCTCTTTCTGCTTAGGGGTACATAGCTTTGAAAAGTGATGAATTTTCCATTCCATGTAGGCTTTTTGTATATGGACGTTTTTAGAGAGTTGTCGGCGTTTCTTCTTAGGTGGATGTCGAGAAAGTGGAACATTCTGTCGGATTCAGCTTCAAGAGTAAAGTCGATGTTTTGGTGGGCATTACTGAAGGTTTGAAGTAAGTTTTCAGGGTCCAGGTTCTCATCACAAATGATGAAAGTATCATCAATGTATCTCTTGTAAAGATAGAGGCCAGTAATAGTCGATGACAAGAAGTTGTTTACGAGGCTGGCCATAAAACAGTCGGCCAGGAGGGGTCCCAGTGGACAGCCCATTGCTACACCATCTGTTTGCCTGTAGATTTCGTCATTGAATCTGAAGTAGACGCTGAAGGTACAACGAAGTAACAGCTCCTTTAGATAATGGATTATTTGCATGTATACAGTGCAGTCACTTCTTTACGTTCAGAATGGAAGATAAAGATTCAAGTGCTCGACTTTGAAATTTCACTAGTTTCGTCTTTTTACAGTATGGGATTGCTAGCTTGTCAATCCAACTTACCCTCTTTACTGGCCTTACTACCGGCTAGGTGAGGTATAGAATCACGTCAGCCGAGGGTCAAACCCGGACCACATGTGTGATTGTCTTACATTCTACCACCAAAACACCAAAAATATATCAGTCTTTCAATGGATAAACGCTAACAAAAGGATTACATGATTTGCAAATGATCACAGAAAGTTTAGCTGACAAATAGCTAAATTCGATTATATTAGTGAATAGTGTGAATTCTGTTGCCATATACTTCTTTGTTTCAACTTAAATCAATTATCCTATCACATGAAAAACAGCCATCTGTTATATTTAAGTAGCCTACTATACTCTAAGCAATAATTTTCACCTAACTATATCATATAAAAAAATCTATAAGTATAAAGGTGACTGGGAAAAAAGAAAATAGGAGGTGAAAACTTGTTGAAGAATATCATTTTCTACAATATATATATATATTCAGGAATCAAAAGGCTGTTATATAAATAAGTATAACCTGATTTTATTGATAAAAAGAAGATTAGAATTAAGAAAGAAAAAAAACGTTTCTTCTGCCTAAAATCCCGACCTCTATTGTTATTATTTGTGATCATTATTATCGATATCTCGGGGTGAAATACTTGAGGGTATGAATAAGAAGTATGTGTGTTGAGCTTCTCACGTGGTCATCTTTTAACTTTCCTCGGATAGAAAGAAGTATAAGGTCAAACTGCAAGATATAAGGAGAAAAAATGGAAGAAAAAAAAGATGGTAAAAGAAAATAAATGGTAAGATACAATTCCTACTGATAAAATAAAATACATGAACACGAATGAAACTCAGATGCCAAAAATGATAAGTGTGAAAAATAGGAAACTTGAAGTATGAAAGGATGATAGTAGGCAGATCAATAAATTTTGGTGATATATGACTCTCAGATATGCAAATGAAGTAAAATATCCACAAAAAACTGCTGAGGATACAACACAATAAAAAAGAAATAGAGAAGAATAAAACTATATTTTCTTGTCATTATTATTATATTATTATTGTCTTCTTTAGTTCTTCGAGGAACATAGGGCTTCAGCCGGACGTCTCCATTGCACTCGGTTTTCCGCCAACGCTTCCACCTGGCTCCACGTCATTCCACATGCTTTCATCCCCTCTTCTCAAGAAATTCTCCTCCATGTCACCCTCGCACTGACGACCAACTCGCCGCTTCCCGTTCGGGTTCCATTCGAGTGATTGCCTGCCGAGTGATGTCGCTTTATAATTTTCTCAGAATACGGCCAATGCATTCCACCTCCATTTTTTCCTGCATATTTGCTGCACAATTTGTTTCTGCTCGGTTGGTTCGATCGTACACAGAGATCCCTGTTGCTGATCTTTTCTCGCCATCTGATCTTGAGTGTTGAGCGAAGATAGCTGTTGATGAAGGTTTTGTAGCTTGTTTGAAAAGTCCTTCATGACACGTCAAGTCTCTGATTCGTATAGAAGCACTGACTTCACACTAGAGTAGAAAATCCCGATCTTATTTTTAATGCTGAGCATTGCTGTTGATCTCCACATAGACTTGAGAGTAATGAAAGCTTGTCTTGCTTTCCCGATATTCTCGCTTTGATATCCTCATCAGTTCTGCATCACTTCATGAAATCTCTGACAGTTCATTTGAACCATTGAGAGAGGTGTGGACTGCTCGCGTTGGATACTAAAGATCAATAACTGGAGACTATTAGTGATACGGCTTAAAATGCCTCCCATCGGCGCCAATGCACTCACTACTTGTGACCTCCCACGTCCACTACACAAACATTTTTTTCTAGGCTACTATTCTCCCTCCTGCACCCCTCTGCGTGTTGACGTTCTTTTGAATCTCTTCTTATATCTCGTTTGTTGAGTTTTGTGGTGTGGCACCTTGAACTGCTGCATGTCTGCGTAAAGTTCGATGTTGAAACTAATTCATTCATTCATTCAGACAGTCATTATTCACAATTCACTATTCCAGATTTACTATATAAAGCAACAGACAGTCAAATCAACATAGTAAGAATATATTCCCGTTGGTCACTGATAGAAATGTGAAACAGTAGATGTCAATGACATCTCTTAGATGGTGGCACAGCAATAGAATGCTCGCCATCCACACATTTGGTCCGAGGTTTGATCCTCGGTCGACGCACTGATTTACCTAGCTAAACCAGTAATAAGACTGATGAAGAGGGAAGGTTGGGCGTGAGGCTAGCAAACACAACCCGTAAAAATAAACGCCACTGCTACCGAAAATTCATAGTGCTAGCTTGAAGCCCTATGCTTCACTAGGAACGTAAAGGAATAAAAGAAAAGAAGGAGAAGCTGTTGATCTCCACACAGGTTTGAGAGTCATGAAATCTTGCCTTGCTTTCCCGATCCTCGCTCTGATATCCTCATCAGTTCCGTCCGCCTGTAGTTGAAATGATACTTCCTTCAAATATCTCCCATTTTTGCTGATTTTTGTCTGTTGTTGTTGCTACTGTTGATGTTGGCAGGAATCTTCACGACCTTTGTTTTCTCTATGTTCACCTGAAGTCCTATCTTTGCCAGATATCACAGAAATTATTTAACCAGATAGACTGACACAAATTAAGCAGGAAAAAGTAGCGACATGTTCAACATACACTGAAGAGACTGTTGAATTACATCACGTGCCAGCCAGACCCTAGAGTGAAAGATGACTGGGGAACAAGGAGCTAGGCATCTGAGAGTGACGTGGAGGAGATCATATGATGAGGGGAAAAGCTTATGGGCAATTGAGAAGCCAGTGGAAAAGGACTGCAGAGAACGTAGTAAAATGGAGGTGTGCTGCTGAAGTCCTATGCTCCAATTCGAACCCAAGGGAATAATAATATAAGGACATCTTCTTTTGTCAAGCGGTTCACCCATACTCTTTTCCTTATATTCTATTTTTCATGTAAAGCCAAATAAAAAACCTTCTATACGTCAAGTTTTTTCAGTAAATCTTGGGCACATTTATAAGTTGTACTATTGAATTTACCTCCAGGATATTCGCAATGATTAATAAATATACTAACCTCAAAAATGTGAAGATTTATGTAAATTAACTCAGCTAGCAGTTACAAAAAATGTTCCTTTTCAGTGGTATATGTTG
The DNA here is from genome assembly GCA_944472155.2 of Trichobilharzia szidati. NCBI lineage: Eukaryota > Metazoa > Platyhelminthes > Trematoda > Strigeidida > Schistosomatidae > Trichobilharzia > Trichobilharzia szidati. The sequence goes on from OX235271.1 coordinate 132,747,476, forward strand.
CATAAAGATTGCCGTGTTATGGTAATATAATAATGAGCACTCTAAAAATTAAATTACACTGCTAATTTTGGATGATCAACCAGAATATTCACTAATATCTCTTATGATGGAATAAAATACCTGTGTAAAAAGAACCAATTATCATATCTGTTATCCAAACATAGTTCAAAGGAAGATATATTATACTGATATGCATTTAAATTATCGGTGCACCGGTGGTTCCCTGGTAGAATGTTTCGAAACCAAGCAGGGTGCCTATTCCCACCCAGTGTGCTTCTAAATCTCACTTAACCCGTAGTAAACCCTGTAAAGAAGGAAGGTTGTGCAAGAGACTAGCGCCGAAATTACGGCAACTCAAACTTTCAAATTCAAGCCTGAATGCCTATATTTCACTCAGGATATAGAGGAGTGAAAAGAAATATATCTAAATTATCATCTTAGCAGACATAATAATAACACGAGGAGGGCTAAGAATAGACAGTCAGAATTTCTCAATTCGATTTCTCTTAGGCACTAACTATATCCAGAAAGTAGTTCAAATGAACAGTAAGCTTTTTTTTACAAATTACAGAACTCTTTGACTGAAATCGTTTAGACAAATGAAAATAAAATAGGTACAGAAGCGTATCTATCATGTGGTCAACAGATGAACGCCATGTGAACGTGTTCTTCTGACTAATACAGAAATCTATTCAAAAAGAACACGTTCACACGATGTTTAACCGTTGGCTATCCTAGGGCTAAATAAATACCAACCCTCCATCTGTATGCTTCTCCACCTCTTTTCTCTTCTTATTGTCGAAACATTTTTAGTTACATTATATCACTTTTAAAATATATTACAAAAGAAGTAATTTTCAAGTATTGGTTTTGAAGGCATTTGATTGATTTGTTAAAGGATTTCATCATAAGCTGATATCAGTTATAGAACCATTGGAAAACCAGCTGGGAGTACTGGACAGTTGTCTCATCCTGGTGCACGGGACTCTTCATCAGTGCGCACTCACCAACGGGATTCGAAACCAGGACCTTCTGGTTACAAGGCCAATCAACTCGTAGACCATTGAGCCACTGAGACTCGATCCAATGGCCAGTCCATGAATTCCAACTTCTGCCAATTCACGACATAGCACGACCCCTTCGCAACATCTTCTTCGATAAGCTATTGCCTCATGTTGAACCTGCTACACCCTACCGCTCATGACTTCCCACTGGAACCTCAGGTTAACTTTCTGGAAAGGGTCAGTCACCATTGAGCATTAGATTAGTTTTCAAGTATTAGTTTTATAGGGATTTTGTTTGATTGATTGGAGGATTTCCTCATGAGCTGACATCGGTTAGAGAACCATTGGAAAACCAGCTGGGAGTACTGGACAACTGTTTCGCCCTGGTTTGGGACCCTTCAGCGGTGCGTGCCCACCAGGGTTCAATAAGCCCATTTGGTTTTCTGATGGTTCTCTAACTGATATCAGCTCATAATGAAATCCTTCAGCCAAAATAGTAATCGACAATTCGATCACATATTGAGTAAAATAGAACGATGAAGAGAACAAAAATAAATAAATAAATAAATATGGTACTCGTTAAGGTGGAAAACAACAGGTTACAGTGTGTTAATCGAAAAGAAATTTAAAATATATGCATAAAGGCCAGTTTTGAACATCAAATATTACTGTTTATGATCTGTCTTCTAACATAGAAAGATATCAAAATGATGGTATAGATAACTTATGATAAATGAAGCAGTAGAGATTGAATGTATCTCAACCCTCCAAATTAAGTCACTGTGAGACCATTTACATTTATTCCATGTAGAATATCGACATCAATGAGTTGCATGTTCACAATTTAAACAATCACAGTGAACGAATCAACCTTAAACATGAAATCTTCAATTCACAGTTTGAGAAGGTGAAAGAAAGCAAATATTGACGATGCCTGACTTTATCAACTACTGATTGATTATTGATTGACATCAGTAGTTGAATACTATTCACTTCAACGAATCTAGCGAAACAGCCCTCTGGTGTTTAAGTCAATCTGATCTGGTTAGCAAGCACTACAACACAATGACTGATGTGAACAGTGTCCAACTACTCATGCCAATCAATCAGTAGTATATAGCGTTGTTTTGACCAAAAGACTTGATACATATCCTTTCTATCAAGAGGAGTAATGAAATCAGTTTAACGTGTGATTTATAAACAAATACTGATAATTTGCATAATTGTAGGAATGTTCATATTAAATAGGTTTGTTCGTTTCCTTACGTTAACGTGTAAATAACAACACTTTGTTTCCAACAAAACAAAAATAAACACAACGAGAGTGAGTGAAATAAGATGAGAAGAATACATAGGGAATATTTTTACATTCATCTCCTGAAATATTGTATAACACATATTTTCCACACCATTCATTGTATCAGATAAAGTATTGTCTGCCTTCCTCATGAGAAGTCAAGTGAGCTTCGTTTGCTCTACCTCCCCCTCCCTCTCACTCCTCTTCTCAAAGTCACAACAAAATTCTCTTGCATAGGAAATAACAACACTTATGAGGCAAAAAAAAGACACCGTATATATATATTCACGAATATATCTCGTTTATTTGTTGTTATTGAAGAAAATCAACACTTGTAGAGTGATAACATTAAAAAAAAGGGAAGCCTGAGTACACATTAATAAAACAGAAAAATCAACAGCAAACTTTTTGTTTTCTTTGATGAATGGAATGCTAACACTACTTCAAAAAAGCAAGATGTAGAAAGCAGCTGTGAATGAGTAAACAAACATTTCAAGTGGAAGTTCAACACATAAAAGTTATCTGCAAACCACAAGTAGACAGACAAATGAACAAACAAACAAACGAACAAACAGATCACAGAGAGTAAGTCATCAAATAAATAACAACAACAATAACATGGAAAGAGATATGTCAAAGAAACAAATAAAACTTCGAATGGTGATAAAATTGTATTATAATATATATATATATATATATATATATATATATATAGGTACAGATGACAGAAAGGCAAAACCTGGCTTATCGATTTATTCTTTCAACTTTCCTGTGTACCAGGTGTGTTCCTCTTTGCGTTGTTATAATTATTGTTTTACAGAAACAAACTACATTTCTAAAACAAAAAAGAATTTCTTAATTAACCAATCAAACAGAAGAAGTGGGAACTTCACTAGAGGAAACAGCATTCTTCAGAGGAGCGGTGGCGGGGGGTGCGGCGACGTGGGACAAGGAAGCGATAACTAGTGTAGTCAGTTGACGAATTATTCAACACTTGTTCTATCACACAAAAGAGATTATCAAGTTCGTGCAAATTATTGTTATATATATAGACAATAATGAAAATGAAATTTTATTTGAGTTGATTTCGATTCAAAACGCGTAATTCAATAACCTATTATAATGCACTTCACTTTTTTTTTTAAAAAAAGGGATGGATTATTTCAAGGAAAGATGTTAGGTGAAAAAAACACAATAAGACGTATATATCAAGCTAACCTATGTGGGTGATCATAGCAGCTGGGTAACTCGACAACGGTTGAACGCTGTGGTTTAAAAGACTTTTTTATGCAACTAAGATCATGATAATTGAGAATTTGAAGCCAACATATTCATCTAGGCATTTAGAACATGCGAAAGTGATGTCACATCCTACTGCATTTACCATTTTAAGACTTGCCAGTCTCTGCAAGCAAGGGCTTCATAAGCCAATTGAATCCCGAGAACCCACTAACGGTGAGAATGGACAACGTAGCTCGTGACCAGTGAGGTCCAATTAGAAGTCACGTGTGGATGGATTTCCACCAACGACAATAGTTGGGGTCGCGCTAAAATCACGAATTGGTAGAAGTTAGAATTCATGAGCCATTGAATCGGGTCTCAGTGGCTGAATGGTATACGAGCTTGCCTTGTAACCATAACGTCCCGGGTTCGAATCCCAGTGGGTGCGTACTGCCGATGATCCCCAAACTAGGATGAAACAGCAGCTGTCCAGTACTCCCTGGTTTTCAATGGTTCTCTAACTGATATCAGTCCGTGATCAACTCGTAAAACATAACTAATCCTTACAAACCAAACTACAGGGAATAGTCGCCCACAAGGAGTCTTCACAGAATGTTACAAGTTATTTTCGATGAGAATTTATAATTAAACCCAATGGGAAGGTTAGTAGAATGTAGAAGAAGGCATTACTCTATAGTTGATAGTAGACGAAAATGAAGGTTATTTACTTTAAACAGTATTGATACAGTTGAATTAGTTTTTAATAAGTATTATTACGTCAGAAGGTTTACACGTTATGTGAGTTGATGAATAACAAAACAAGATCCCTTCAGCTGCGAAGCTATTATAATTTCTAGAATAAATCAAGTTAGTGAGTGCTTCCAAAATGAGCAGTTTTCACAAAATCAATGTTTCACTACCAGTTTAATGGTATTACAATGGAGTTTTTTTCAGTAGTAATTACGTGATTCAAGTGACCGAAAAATTAGGCGAAAAAAATGACTTTCGTGTTACGAAGTCATCAAGATACAGTAGAAAGAAAGATTTCAGACGTCATGAAGGCTTAACGTTTTACGTTACAAACGATTTTTTTCTCACATTTTTGCTCCATGCATTCCAGGTGAAGTATCAGGTCTCAATAGCACATCTCTATTGTACTCTGTTTTCTGTTATCGATTTCACATGGCTCCACAGTTGTGAATAAGCTTTTGTTTTCTCCTGAAACGATCTTCTCTATTGTCAACCACTAAAGCCCAGCTTATCACTTTCTATCCGGCTTTCACTCGATGACCAATAGTGTGATTAGCACTTGATGGTGTACTCAGAGTATTTTCAATCGAATCCCACGTTCCTTCTGCATACTTGCTGAGTGATGGTTTCTTGGCTGATTCTCTGCCTAACAGAGTTCTTTATTGCTCACCCTTTCTTGTCAGCTATTTCATCTTGAATATCAAGAGAAGGTGGCTATTGGTGAAAGTATGCAGCTGCTTGTTGGAAATGTTTGAACCATATGAAAAATGATACAATAGGAAAATCAGTTGACGGTGTCTTCCTCCTTCTTCTTCATCAGTCATGTTAAATTTGAAGTGTAATCAGCTAAAGTGAAATAGATAGTGTACATCGTCTTTTACATGGTCCGTGTGTTTTTAGAGTAACCTACGTATAACTTATAAGTAAGTACCAAAGTGATCATAAAAATTTATTTCTAAATTAGTTAATAGTTACAAAATAAAGATAACCGAAAGTGTATAGTCTTCTTATGTTTGTTAATTGAATATCGTTAGTGTTCTAAGAAAAAATATGAAGAAGAGAACAAGAAGAACTATGCATAAACAAAATTATCCCTATTGAAGTGAAATTGATTGATTGTTCAGTGTGTTGCAGTATTATGTCAAGTTATGTACGTGTAATGGAAAGATTGTGTAGAAAATCCCTGCCGAACGATCAAGTCACATTATTTGCACTGATTTAGACATATCAGCTAACTTTGTAATTACCGACCGTTTTTTTTCTTCTAGACTGTATATCACTGTCTTATCATTTGCATATCAAGTGTTGATGTGATCCTTATTATTTGTCTTTCTGATCTCTCCTTGTTTACTAGCTAGCTAGTTTTCTAGCAAGTACCAAGCCCGAGTAAAGAGGGAGGGTTAAACGTGGGGCTAGCGATCCAACCCCACAAAAACCAATCAAACTGCTATAGAAACTTCAACGCACTTTCCTTTATCTAGAAAGCGTCGTTTCAACCATAGGCAGTCAGAACGGATGAAGATGTCAAAGTCAGCCAGAATCAGAAAGGCCAGATACATCTTCATCAATCTGAAACCAGTTCGGAAATCTTCTGCACTCCGCCTCAGAATAAACAACAAGATTCAGATTTTCAACACAAATGTGAAGTAAGCTAGTGCTTGTATATCGGTCACAAACTTGGGCAGCGCATCACAAAAAGCACTTCCAACAGGCCACTGAAGATTTTTGTTAACAGCTACCCACCTCCCTATCTCCATACTGATGATTAAATGGCCAGCAGACCAGAAAGAATTAACGACAAGAAACTCTGGCAACCAACTAACCAAAAACCTGTCATTCAAGAAATATGTAGGAGAAAGAGGAGATAGATTGGGTATACGCTGAGGCGACCATCGAATGACATGGCACTGAATGTAAGCCATCGCTCGAGTGGAACCCAAGGTGAAACGACAAGCGGGTCGTCCGAGGGTGACATTGAGGAGATCATGCGATGAGGAGATGAGAGGACTCAGTTGAAGAGGACATCATCAAAAATAGAATAAAGTAGAGATGTGTTGCTGAAGCCCTATGTTCTACTCGCAGCTCAAGCGAATAACAATAAAAATAATAATTTGTCTTTGTGACTGTTTAATTTCCAGTTTTAATGCTTCTTATCATGGTTGTGTGCACAATGATAATGTGTTGTTTTACGATGCAATTTTATTTGAGTGAATGAAGGTTATGCTGACCTTCGACTGTCCGCAGGAAGTATCTTGATGCATGATTCTTGTGGACAAAGATTTTGATTCCATGTATTTTGGGAATATTCTACTTGATTCTAAGTACTACTTTTTTATTTACACTAGACTGTATAGCTGCCTAACGCCACTGTTTAGGTAATTTTGAGTTTTGTTGTTAATAAAACCACAGAATTATTCTAGAATAATCGTCTTTCACTGTCTTTGGAGCGATTCGTGACTGTGCGTATCTCAAGGAAGTTTTGAACATCTAGATAGTAGGGTGCAGTGATCGGTTCTCTCTGTGTTTACCCGCCAACGAATCCGTTTTGGTTGTAACAGTAAGAGGAAATGTGCAAAACTGTTTTTTTTTTTAATTATAAAATCACACCTTTTTGTTTAGACTTAGAATAATAATGACTTTTCAAAAATGTTTGTTATGCAGCTTTACAACTGTTTAAACAGTTCAGTATTATTATATATAGAGTAACAGGATGCATTACAAAGATGTCTATCAGTCATATGATTAGAAATTATTCTAAAATTTATGACTGAGGTTTTTATTTTTATCTTACAGCTTTCGTGATCGAGTCAAAATGATAAGTGATGAAATTGGTTTTGCACACGTTCATGAATGAAAGAATATCAGAAATATTCTATTCGACTATGATAGCTTGCTTGTGTCAGTGCATTCATTTCACACAAAATGAATTTACGTGACTAAAATAATATATACTTCCTTAATAGATAATACTACTATGACTAATAATAATAGGAATTGCATACGTGAAAAGTTGAGAGATTAATTCAACTGTAAAGCTGATACCCTCTCACTGTTTTTTTCTTTATTAGAGCAGAGTTAAATGTGCTATTTTTCTTCACTTGCTTATTATAATTATCTATATAACTGATGAGGTAGAAACACCTTTAAAACTTACGGTCATCGGTTATGAACACTCCTTAAATAAAATGAACATGTACTCAATACAAAATTAGATAAAGAATGAAAAATAAAGCAAGTAGAGAGTAATGAAAGGAAGGGGACTAAGCGTTAATCCTTCCTACCTAAGAAATAAATATTACCGTTAGAGGAATGAGATTATTCATGGTACAATTTATCATCGAATGACAATATTTAGAAGAGAACAGACAAGTGAGAAATAGTGAATAGTTTGACGAAATCTTCGGTGTTAGCACTTAGTCGTTGAAATGGAGTCAAACAAACTTCGCATACATTAAAATTTATATCAAGTTTTAATTAAGGGTAGGAAACATATGTCTACTGGTTTATTGGCGCTCCAGTCAAAAACAGTTACATAAATCTCTGACATAAAAATGAAGTAAGTTAATCTAATTATTATTTTTTTTATTCCTTTACATTCCTAGTGGAGCATAGGGCTTCAAACTAGAGCTATGAAGTTTCTGTAGCAGTGGTGTACATTTTTACGGGATGTGGTTGCTGGCTTCATGCCCGACCTTCCCTCTTCATCAATCATATTACTGGCTTGGTGAGCTAAAGAAGTGCACCGGCTGAGGATCGAACCCCAGATCACCTGCTTAGTTGGCGAGCATTCTGCTGATTTGCCACCATCTGATAGTTGTCATTCACTTCTACTATTTCACATTTTCATCAGTGACCAACGGGAATCTATTCTTACTATGTTGATTTGACTATCTGTTGCTTTATATAGTAAATCTGGAATGGTGAATTGTGAATACTGACTGAATGAATGAACGAATGAATGAGTCTCGACATCGAACTTTGCACAGACATGCAGTAGTTTATGTTGTCACACCCGATGTAGCACACAGAATTTGACAAACGACAGATAAGAAGAGATTCAGAAGAACGATAACAAGCAGAAGGGTGCAGGAAGAAGAATAGTAGCATAGAAAAACTATTGGTGTAGTGGACATGAGAGATCACAATAGTGAGTGCATCTGCGCCGATGAGAGGCATTTTAAGCCATATCACCAAAAGTCTCCAGTTATTGATTCTTGGTACCCTACGCAAGCAGTCTACACTTCTTTGAGTGGCTCAAATGAACTGTCAGAGATTTCGTGAACTGATGCAGAACTGATGAGGATATCAAAGCGAGAATTATCGGGGAAGGCACGCACGCTTTCATTACTCTCAAGTCTTTATGGAGATCAACAGCACTCCTCAACATGAAAAACAAGATCCGGATTTTCAACTCTAGTCTGAAGTCAGTGCTACTTACTACACGAATCAGAGACTTGGTGAGTCACAAGGGGCACTTCGAACAAACCACAGACTTTCATCAACAGTTGTCTTTGCTCAATATTGAAGATCAAATGGTCGGCCAGAAAAGATTAGCGACAGAGATCTCTGGGAGCAAACCAACCAGGAACCGATTGTGCAACAAATCTGCAGGAAAAAATGGAGGTGGACTGGCTATCCTCCGAGAAAACAAACCATAAAGTGACATCACAAACAGGCTGTCGAGTGGAACCCGATTGGGAAGTGGCGAGTTGTTCGTTCAAGGGTGACATGGAGGAGGAGGTCATGCGAAGAGGAGATGAAAGCATGTGGGCAGAAGTGGAGCCAGGTGAAAATGTTGGCAGAGAACCGAGCGCAATAAAGACGTGTGGCTGAAGCCCTATGTTCCTCTAGGAAATAAAGGAGATAATAACATAAATAATAATAATGATAACTTTTGGTTCGACCATGCCTAACTCTTTCCAAACCTAATCCGTTGAGGAAGACGATTGCTCCGCATGCGCAACATGTGTCCTAGCCATCTTAGTCAATGCATTACATGACAATACACACAAACTAAAATCAATAGTTTGATTACTTTCATCTGGATACCATGTCCAAAATTTCTTGTCACAAATAAAAGACAATATTTTGAAGCAGAAAGAAAAAATACAACTCCATTAGGCGAAAGTAAAACAAATACTGAAATAAATTCAGTCCAAATGATAAAGTAAAAAAATCTTTAATTTAATCAACCAAGTTTTTACAAGCGCTACACAGTATGTACATATGAAACACCAATTAAAAGTTAGTATATAAAAAAAACTGAATTCAATAATTTCAGAAAACAGTTTTCAGACAATGAAAAAAACAACCTTAAAACAGTCCTCAATGCGAGAATTCCTAACAAATCAAATATTGCACAGGTTAACTAGTATAGAAATTTCGCTGATAACTCAACTTCCTACGTTACCACCTTCAATAATCATCTAAATGCATGAAAATTAGAAAAACCAAACGGAAGTTATGAAAATAATAATAATACTGAAAACAACATACTTGTATTAAACAGACATAACGTCGTCTCCATTTTCTAAATGCTGTTCTACCCAATGCATACAGATAACCACAATGTTTCAGGTTATTTGGTTTATCCATTCTTAGTGTCAACTGTATGCTCAAATCATCGGGAATATTTTTTGCAACTTGTAATTTATACCATTCTGGTTGTCGATTTCCTGTACATGTAGGATTTAAAATAATCTAAAAAGGGAAAATTCAACATTTTTTTTTGATGATATTAAGTAATAAAATTATTGTCATTAAAGTTATATATATAAACAATTTAAATTAGGGATAATTAATTCCCTACTGAACAATACTATAGTCAGCAAAGCAGAAGTCGATAAGTAGGAACTGTGGAGGTGTATTCATTCTTCATGGTTACCGAATTCATAAAATTCTAATTTTATATTTGATTAACATTTATTGCCCCTTGAGGATAAGGTATTCACTGCTTATTTTCGTTACCTGCACTTAATTAACAGACGTAAGGAGTTTGGACAGTACATATCGAAATTGTCTGATAAGTCACTGGGGTCACCAAACTTAATGTTTGCGATTTCATTTTAACAGTAAAAAAAGCTTTCCACTACCAGTTTGTTCATCATATTTTGACAGTGAATTATTGTAGTCCATCAGTGATATTAATACGTAGATTAAAAGTCACTCATATTTGAGAATTTTAATATTACTGATGACTTATTTTAATTCTTTTGTTAATATTCTACCTATATTAAGTGATATCAAATTTTCATTTTGCACCAACTGAACTATAACTGAATTTTATTTTTATATTGTTTACCATTGCCTTTTAGGTAACATTCATAAGAGCTGAATAATAGAAGTAATCTTCATTCTGAATATTCTGAAGGGAAAATATTCACCCAGTGGCTCAATGGTCTACGAGCTCACCTTGTAACCAGAAGATCCTGGGTTCGAACCCCGGTTGAGTGCGAACTGATGAAGAGTCCCAAACTAAGACGAAACAACTGCCCAGTACTCCAGTGGTTCCAGTGCTCTAAATGATGTCAGCTAATGATGAAATCCAGTAGCCGATCAAACAAAATTCCCAACAAAACCAGTAGTTGTTATTATTTTATTCCGGAAAAAAGGATTAACTTTCACTGATATCTATTATTATGCAACATGAGTAGGTATTCCTAATAGTGTGATGAATTCAGAAATCGAATATCAGTATTAGGAATATATTTATTTCAAGTATGATCACAGGAACTACTGGAAACCAAAGGGTGTTGTTCAGTCGCACTTTGCTTCAATTCAGTAGTACGCACGCATGGCCCCTTCAAGTATCACACTCAGAACCTTTAGGTTACAAGGCGAGTTCTTTGACTAACCATCCACTGGGATGGAATCCGGTGACTGTAAAGTTTTCAATGATTGGTTCTCTGACTGATATCAATTCGTGTTCAAACTTGAAACAAATCAAATCCCTTCAAAAAGTAACTCCCGAAACTAAATCAGGTGCTTGCTAGTGACTGGTTACAGGACGAATTTTCCTGGATATAAGAATAAAACTTGGGCACTGTGGTAGAGTGTAATTCCATTATGGGTAAATTTTTATTTTGATAGAGTCTCACAGTGTTATACAGTAATATTTACTGATGACGTTTCAAGCACAAACTATTGCTCATAATCATATCATTGATATGATCTATATTTAGATGATGACACTGGCGAGTGGTCGTCCTAAAATCATGAATTGGCAGAAGTTAGAATTCATGGGCTGGTCACTGATTCAGGTCCCAGTGGCGGAATGATCTACGAGCTCGCCTTGCAAATGGAAGGTCCCGGGTTCGAACCCTGGCAGTAGGGACATACTGATGAGGAATCCCATACTAGGATGAAATAGCTGTGCAGTATTTTTCACCATATGGCATGAAATGCTAAAGATGTTTACTTAGAAATCCTGTTGCAATTGTGATTAACCGACAAGAAGGAGGAATCACATTATATATTATCTGTGTTTTAAGTGTTCCACTTCACAAGATCGTTATTTTAGCGGTTGCTTACAAGCTGATTGATCCCAAGTTTTAAATGCAACAAAATAATTTCCTTTTTCCCACTGACTTAACCACAGTTTTATGTATTGATAATTACACAGCCTTTTGTTTTCAACTTAAACCAACAACTAGACACAAAATTTATCCTTGGTAATTTAACACTTGCCCAACTAACTCACACAGAGAAATTTTTAAAAAAAATAACACACAAGACAAAAATAGAATGGTATAAGAAAAATCACTAAGTAACCTATGCTTACACTTCAAAATTATAACAAGAAAATCCTGTCGACGTACTCAAATTTCATATCAGTCATTTCCGCTGTCAATGGTTGTTGTTGTTATTGTTGTTGAGTATCATATGGTGAAACAGAAATAATATTAAAATAAACCAACCTCAAAGTGAAAATATGCAGAAGAACAGGGTGAAGAAAATTATTCACAAAGTTCAATAAACGATGCATCATAATTTAGCCTATGCAGACTGTTGGATTAAAGTGTTTAATTATAATACGGAATGTAATTTGGAATATACAGTGACTAGGTTTGAGAAAGACAGGGAGATAAAAGGAAAAACAAAAATGGTGATTCATTTTTGGATAAAAAACAAGATGGGAATTCCAATTTCCGGAAAGGCAGAGAAAGAGGATGTGGAGGAGCAGGAGAAGGAGGAGGAAAAGAGATTTCCAATCACACATTCAACATCAATTTTCAGTAGAAAAAATTCCTCAGGTATAGCTGAGATCTCGGTATAGCATATGAAGTTTAGTAACGGAGAGAACAAATTTTTAAAACCAGCTGGTTTTGCTTTGAATGAATGATCATCAGTTAGTATTGTCTCGTAATCTGAAGGCCCTGGGTTCAATCTCTAGTAGGATGTCATGGGTGCATACTGTTGATGAGTCCTAAACGTGGACGAAACAGCTCTCTAGTGCTCCCTTGTGTTAAATAGTTCTCTGAATGGTATCACTACATGTGCTAACTTGAAACCGATAAAATCTCCGCAAATGAGCACTTGAAAAACCACTCGAAAAGTGATTTCCCTTGAGGAAATCAGTTGAGTAGGTGGAAAATAAAGACAAAGAAATTCACACTGTTTAACTTTGTGATAATGTATGTTATAATAATTTCTTTTATGAGAGACACTTCAGGAAAAACAGAAATAAAGTAAAAATAAAAAATGAACTTACACGTCCTAATTCTTTACCACTGTCAAGTGACAAAAGACCTGAACTTTCAGCGTACAGTTTAACTTTAACTGTAGGAAGTGGTTGATTTGTTGAAAAATCACCTTGTGTACCCCATCTACAATGCAAAGTGGAGAATATTTGCAGTTAAATATAAGGATGAGATAGATAGTAGCATAAATCAAATTACAATATATTCTCGAAGAAAATAAGAACAGTTACCGAACAAAGAATATTCTTTTCGATAACGCCTTCTTCATCACCTTCTGCATTTATATATAAACATAATAGTCAATGAATTAGTCTTATCAACAACATCAATGATGTTTGAATAATATCGAATCAATAATAATAATAATGTCAACGGATTACAATTCAATAGCATCAACACAACAATACGCTCAATATCAGAGAAATTAGGAAAAATAATAATAATATAGATTCATGAATTTATAGTCTCCACCGAAGGCCAGTCAGGGCAGAAGTAGTGGCTGGACTTGCTTCTTCTGCGCATAGAGCACTGGTTATTTCAGGTGAATCTCGATAGCCTCTGCTGTTTGGATTATGTGGTACCTCGATGTTTTTGGTAATTTATCTGGTAACCGATAGATGATGGAGAAGGATTCTTCAATCGTGGCTTTGTGACTAGTTTGTATCAGGTGTTCTGTCATGGAGTTGTTGGTGCTTATGACTGCACCTCTGTTTAACCACACTGGTAGATGTTTCGAAGTCCCTAGAGCAACAGCTAATATAACTCACTCCACAAGTACAGCTGAATTGGTAGATACAATCAGAAACGACTAGTCTGGGTGCTTAATCTTTCATTTGAGGAATCCCCATCGGTTGTGTAGAAAATAAGACTTGTAGTTTGCCAGAATTAAAAGTTCTCTGAACTGATTTCCTTAACTTCTTCATAATTATTTAGCTGAGTATACTGCCCTTGAATTGCAGTCGTATGTATAAAGACTTCTTGTTTACGGAAGCCTACAGTGGAGACTATATATTCTTGAATCTGTATTATTAATATTTTTCATAATTTCTCTGATATTATTATTGATTCAATGTTATTCAAACAACATTAATGTTGTTATTAACTCTAATTCATTGACTGCTATGCATGTATAACTGTAGAACCTGATGAAGAAGGCGTTATCGAAAGAAATATTCATTGTTCAATTACCATTCTTTTGAAATACAAATCAACCAACATCATCATATTATATCGTTTCTCAGTAATGACATGCCGATGAGGCTGGAAGTATAAGTAATAGACTAATTTATCATAGTATTTTTACTAATGCTATTTTACTGAAAGATACCGACAAGAGATTAAGTTACACTGACGTGTTACGTCAGACACAGAACTATTTTCCTCAATAAAACAACATTCAGTTTAAAAGTTTGTCTCTTTGCAATGCAGGACTGTAATTTCAAAAGGATGAGAATACAACCAATCATATCTCAATTTAATATATATGTATATTGTGAACTAGCTGTTTTACGCAAAGGAGTACATGAAAGTTTTAGAAGGAGTGATTTTTACATGTTTAACAACACAAACAATAAAAGTACAAGGTAGAGGGTTGTGGTAAGTGTTTTAAATATACCACCATAAAAAGAATATTACACAAGAAATATTGGTGGATATCGGCCTATTTGTTGTTTCACATTAATAAATAAAATCAGTTTTAAATCTCTAGTATGACTATATCTAAATAGATTTCCAGGTCATACTTTTAATAATTCACCAGTGAATAACTTGATATGGGGTTAGAAATTTCTCAGTAGGATTAATCACTTGCTTCAAACAAGTTTCAACTTACTAGTTAGTTAGACTACATTTTCTACTTGCATTAATTCCTAGGAGTAATATTACTTCGTAAAAATTATTATTATTATAAGAAGTATAACTCATTATGATATCTGCCAGTAGAGTAGTCACAGATGCCCTAGTTTCATTTCTCTGTTTCACTTGCTTCAGCTTACATTTTTATTTTTATTTTATTCCTTGTCGTTTCCAGTGGAACATAGAGCTTCAAGTCGGAACTTCTGAAGTTTCAGTAGCACCGATGTCTTTTTACAGGGTAAGATTACTAGCCTAACTCCCAACCTTCCCTTTTTGCCTGGCTTACTACCGACTGAGGTATAGGAGTGCGTCGGCCAGGAATCGAACATCAGACCAATTGCGTGTTTGGCCAATATACTGCCACTGAACCACCGACGCTCAAAACATTGGAAAATCTGGATGTACTAGACAGTTGTCTCGTCCCAGTTTGGGACTCTTCACCAGTACGCACCCACCGTCAGGGTTCGAACCCAGAACTTGTTTGCATTATTTTATATATTATACAATAATCAGCCTATCTGCATAAAAGCTGCACTACAAACATCAAATTGAAACACACCAATACTGTACTCAGCATATATAAGGAAGAAAATTAAAAAAGTCCACTTGCATTAATTAAACTTTTAACTTTTATGGTGCACAACGTTTTCCTGTGGTTACTGGCTGATTTCTGGATAAAAACTTGAGCAATTAGTTTAACAATTTCCTTCTCTTAACTATTTTACTGCTTTGAAACAAAATAAAAGTTTGCTTGAGAATAGGATTCCCTAATAACGGCCTAGGCATCACTAGCTCAGTACTCTACCCACTGAATTACATTCAGAAAATGAATATTTTAAACTCGCTGTCTCTCTCTCTAGTGCATAACTATCAGTGTAAAATATTACCAATAGCTGTCTAACCAGATAAAAAAAATAACCTTAATTACAATCAAACTAAATTAGAAAGGTAATGCACGCTATCAAATGTTAGTGAAATTACCCAGAAGACTGATACTAATATATAAAAGTTGATGAGTGAATGTAAAATAATTACTACCTGTGGATTATAGCTGAGTTGGCAAAAAGCCAAGCTGCCACTCCAGACGTCTTTAGTTTTGAATTAATGGAGAGGAGTTGTAGTTTAGATGAATGATTTTGTTATTATTGTGTTATCTAAGCTATATGGTTTATTGTGAGGCTGCCATCGTTTTTCTAGGCAGTATCTTCAGCATTAACTTCAATGTAAAGTGAGTTTTTAGAATATTCTTTGGATGAAATATCTGCTTTTCTGAATGACTTCGACCAGGCTTTAAGGAATTTCTTGGAACTCCCTGTCACTGATTTTTACCGATCAATAAAAATATGTCACACGACCGAAACGTCAAATATTGAGAGAACATCAGTATTAACACTGTATGGTTATAAGAAAATCCTATAAGACAATCAGTGACAGCCTAGGTCATCAGAGAAGGCAGATATTTTGTTCACAGAGGATTTTAAAATCTCACTTTACATTGAAGTATGCTCTGAAGATTCTGTCTAGAAAGACAATGAAAGCTTCGTAATTTAAACCATCTAGCTTTGAAAGCACAACAATACCAAAAAACTTTGGTTCGACACTTACAGCAGCCTGATTTTTTTTCATGTGAGATCAATAGCCATTAAATGAATGTTAGTTTGTCAATATTTTCAGTTAGTCTCATCAACAGCACAGTGCTGAAAAAAACTTATTTTAGCATTTGTGATACTGCTATGCTTTAGTAATGCTTGATTTGCTATTCTACACACATTGACATGGTAGTGTCTTTGTTTTGAATTCGTTCCCTATAGTAGTCCCATTGTTTCCATATGATATGATATATTACATTATGACGGATAATTATGTTTACTTTTGAAAGTTTCATCATTCATATAGGTAGCTAGCTGATTCACATTTATTTTATTAATTATTTTATTTTATTCCTTCACGTTCGTAGTGGAACATAGGGCTTCAAGCTAGAGCTTTGGAGTTTCGGTAGCATTAATGTTATTATTCTCTTACGGGGTGGAGTTGCAAGTCCCATGCTCAACCTTCCCTCTTTAATAGTCTTATAACTGGCTTAGCGGGGTTAAGGAGAGCGACGGTCGGAGATTGAACCCCTGACCACATGAGTGGTCGTTAAGTATCCTACTGCTGTGCTACCAACGCATATCTACTTACTTTAAAATATTTTGTGTCTACTACATTCTTATAACCTACGCTTGTTTTTTCTTCATTTGCGTTCCGAGTGGAACACAGGGCTTCAAGCTTGAGGTTGGAAGTTTCAGTAGTAGTGGTATTTATTTTTTTTCACAGGGTGGTTTTACTAGCCTCACACCCAACTGTCCCTATTGACCAAGCTTATTACCTGCTAAGTGAGTTTTCGGAGTGCATTGTTCAAGGGTCGAACCTCGGACCGCTTGCCTGATTGGCGAGCATTCTACCATTGAAATACCGACGCACACAGTAACTTATGTGATACAATCTTTAATATTTTTCAATAAAGCTTAATAGAATGTAATTTTTAAAATTGATTGTTCACTAAATTGTGACCTATACCAAAGACATATAGTTACGTAGTACGCCAACTGAGTAAGTAGTGACAATATGGATGAACTTTATTCTAAAAAAACAGAAGAACTGAATTCGCAATTTCAAGAAGATTTTTCAATTCAAATCCCTGCAAACCAAAACTCGATTATCAGTATGATGCTCACTAGCGACTAACCCTATTCATCATGTTGGTAGTTACCCGGGTTCTAGTAGGAAATGGTAACCAGTGGGCAACAGCAAGTCGGTTTTGAGCACAAACATTCGTCGACGATGAAATCGGCTAGTGGTCACTCTATTTCGTGAATTGACGGAAGCTGGAATTCATGCGTGGGCCATTGGATCGGATTCATGAGTTTGGCTGATAACCAGTAGGTCCTGGGTCTGAACCCTGGTGGAGGGTGCGCGCTGATGGAGAGTCCCAAACCAGGACGAAATGGCTGTTCAGTACCCTATGCAGGCTTTCCAATGGTTCTCTAAATGACGTTAGCTCATGATGAAACCCTATAACCAGTCAAATAAAATCCCTGCAAAGCAATACTTAAATTCTATTTTTTAATTGTTTAATATCAATAGTGTTTATCATGAGAAAGAGACCAGGCCAGAAAAGATCAGCAACAAAGATCTCTGGAGCGAACCAACCAGGAACCAATTGTGAAACAAATATGCAGGAAGAAATGGAGATGGATTTGCCATACTCTCAGGAAACCATCAAGTGACATCACTAGACAAGCCATTTCTCGAGTGGAACCCGAAAGGGAAGTGGCGAGTTGGTCGTCAGTGCAAGGGTGAGGGTGACTTGGAGGAGGTCATGTGAAGAGGAGATGAAAACGTGTGGGCAGACTTGGAGTCAGGTGAAGACTCTAGCAGAGAACTGAACGCAATGAAGACGCACGGCTGAAGCCCTATGTTCCTCTAGGAATTAAAGGAAACAATAATAATAATATTAATAATGAGAAAGAGACTCAATGTACTTTGAGAAAAAGTCTGTTTACTCTGATTTCCTATTGTGCTTTGTTTTGGTTTTTGCTAATTCTTTTCCATTATCATTATTCAATTTTTCTTTTTAATTTTTACTACTGTATTTCTTCTTTTTGTTTTTTCTCCTAATTGTACAATGGACCAATCACATCTGAAGGTCAGTGTGTTGTTTTATGCATATTTTAAACAAGGTTATTTCAATATTAGAAAGCATCCAAAGGGGATGACCGGAAGACAGTGAATAAAAGAATAGGAAATATTATTATTATCATTATTGCTACTATCATTGTTTGCAGTTACTGAGAGATCATGTGAGGGGAAATTTTCTGTGATCATCTGTTCAATTCACTCTTTATATTCATTGTTATTATTATTATTATAATAATTATTATTTATTTTTACAAATAAATACCTTCTGTGATACTGAGACTATCTGAGATAGATAGTCTTACACAAAACAAAAAACAAACACAAAAAAAACTCCAAGAAATTTGATCGCAGTAAATATATGAAATCAGGATATACTTTGCATATTTTTATAAACACCTGTGATGAAAGGCTTTTTTTTAAATATTTTCTCAAGATAAAATTTGATTTAGACTTCTCACGTGAGAAGTAAATGAAGCATAATTGTATTATGCAGTTGCCATTATGGCTGATTATGCATTATCCACGAGTAATACACACCTACAGAGAGTTAATTGTTATTTGAATAGCTCAATAGTGAAGTTCTCTGACTTTGACACACAGAATGAAATAAAATCTCCCTGAATAATCCACATAATTTTTGAAACCTAGACTTCAATTATCTTTGCAAATTGACTCTTTATGAAACTTAATACGAAATTATATAAATATTTTAGTTTGAGGTTAAAGTTCATTGTTAGGAGAGGGATCGATGAAACATTTTCCAAACACAGAGATTGGGTTGGAAAAAATTTATGGCAACTGTCTCAGCTATGCTTAGCAATCGAACGGGTATAAAGTTAGGGATTTAAGGTGGCATCTTGTATAGAATTGTAAAGGATGAATGTTTTTTATCAATCTCGTGCTCCGTATCCACAAAGTGTGCCAATATGATATGGCTGTATGATTTTACAACGACTCGGTAATCCCACTGTCTCCTTATTCAGCATTGTCCTACATGGTTAGGTAGAGGAGTCGTGAAGCCAATCACGAGTTCGGTACTGGCACACCTTGGGTATATGGAGCAGAAGGCTGCCAAAATTCAACTTGTGTTACGCATGCCTAGCCTAGACGTTGCGTTCCTTGACGGGCAAAGTTAGCTGATATAGGATAGGTTGGAAAAGAGCTGGTGGTAGTCAAACTAAAACATGGCTTCACCACTCAATGAAAACCGCAACAATTAGTTTAAGCCAGCAAGCCACGTAGGGATCTTTGTATCGTTGGGGTCCTCAGGATGGCAAAAACCAATGGCTGGAGACAATCGGTGATGTGGTTCAAAATCGTTCTCAATAGCTGACGCAGATGCATATACTCTTTGTGATTTATAATATCCAATGAAACTCTATTGTTCTTCCATATTATTATTCTTTTTGCCTCACATTTCTGTTTGTCTCTGTTTTGAATCTCTCTCTGCTCTCTACTCTTGGTTTGTGTGCTACATGTAGTGTGGCTATTCGAACTGCGGCACATTTGTGCAAAGCTCTACGTTGAAACCGGTCAGTCAGTCAACGTCAAAAAATTAATGATGCGTTGACCACTTTATTTATCAGGCTTCATTTCCTTTGATGAAGAGATAGAAGATGGGTCAATCAAAGAATAAATTAATATGCATGAAGGAATTTTTGAAGGTTAATTCATTAAGAACACAATGCCGACAGAATTTTAAAATTTTTGACAGATTACAATAAGCATTGTATCGATTTTCAAGTTTATAGGAAGAATGGACAAATCACATGGCGTGGTGACCACTTTGTAAATTTGACTAATAGTACACAAGTGTTGGTTCGCAAAAATTCGATGGGTCACAGGTTTGGTAACGAGATTAGGAAGGTCAGATGACCACCCGGAAACCAAGGAATACTGGACAACTGTTTCGTCCAGGTATGAGATTCTTCATCAGTACGCACACACCGGTGTTCGAACCTAGGACCTCCCAGTTACAGCTCGTAGGCCATTCAGCCACTGGGACCCAACCCAATGGCCCATGAATTCTAACTTCTGATAATTTACGATATATATAGCGCAACAGCCAGCCACTGTCATGGGTGAGTAACTGATCTCTTATCTGCTTGGTGGACCTCACTGGTTACTTCTCGCTAGAACTCCCTATAACTTCCTGTGTAAAGTCAGTTACTAGTGTCCATCAGATTAATCATCAAGTGTTGGTTTTCAGGGATTCGAGTGCTTACAGTTTGATCACTCTCCCTTTCTCTCTCTCTCTCTTTAAACATATATATACATATCGGGAATTTGCAGAAGTTAGAATTCATGAGCCATTGGATCGGGTCCCAGTGGCTGAATGGTCTACGAGCTCGCCTTGTAACTGGAAGATCCTGGATTCGAACCTTCGTGGTAGGTGCTCACTGGTGAAGATTCCCAAACTAGGACGAAATAGCTGTTCAGTACTCTCTGGTTTTCCAAAGGTACTCTAACTCATGGTATTCAGTGAACGCCAACACAAAAGACTGAAAACATAACACTGGTTGCATTTTAGTGACCAGTCAATTTATGAATGCAATTTAGAGAAAGAGAACTCAAGCCACAATAAGATGTAAATTATCAACCCAAGTGAGACATTTTACATTATTGCTAACAAAGTTAGGAGAAAGAAGTGCTCATAAGAAAGATACATGAAGAATATTAAAATTGCAATTCCATGATGCTTGCAAACTGCATCAATTTATGTAACTATCTTTATTGTGAAGAAATTATGTCCTGTTTTGTTCTTATCTTTCTAAATTGTTGTAATAGATGAGGTATAAATCAAATTTGAAGGGTGAAGAATTCAGTGACATAGGGAATCATTGATGAATGGAAATATTTCGCAGTTTTATCTCTACTTCAAAACAAGTCACCTATCAATTTTACCAAAATGAATAATGTTCAGTTCTGTGTTGTTGATGTTGTTGTTGTTTTTTACAGTTACAAGCATTTCCATTTTGGATAAAATTCACAAGAATAAGATGGTTTACACAATTCAGATTTTTCTATGAGATATTATTTTGTAAAATGTATCGCATAAATCAACTTGTAAAGTTAAAAATTATTTTATCATGATTTTGAATCTAATCCTGTCAAAGTAACATTTGTTTATGATATCAAACATTTTTTTTATTGTCATTGTTGTTGTTGACGTGTTGTGAATTAAAACAAAACAAAAACTTGAACAGTTTCTTGCAGAAGTAGAAAGCAATTAGAAAGCATGAATTAATCTTTTAGTATTGTAATCGTTTCTGAGCTAAATGGTTTAATTGTGAAGCTTTCAATGCCAACCATACATAATGTGAAATGAGGCTTGCGAATTCAGTAGGATTAAAGTAAGTGTCCTTACTGACAGGTTGTCTTTAGAGGTTCTATTATCCATGTTTTGCTAGTGGACCAGGTATTTCGTCTCTCACTATGTGATTTGTTCTTTACTGATTCATAAATTTGATCTATGTCAACATGTTTCTGGGGTGCATATTAATTCAGGGTAGCAGCCGTTTAGGAATTCTTTATAAACGAAAATATTTTATTCACACATTCAGAAAAAAAATTCACCCAAGAATATCCTATTCGAATAAAGCAAGAACAACAGTGGTTTGTGCAGAATAATATGGTACCATCATTTATTTCGCAGGCTTCTCATCAGCTGCTTACAGCCTGAATAAATTATGAGGTTTGCGTACAGAAAAGTTTTAACATACTTGCAAATTTTTACATGTTGTCAGTTGACAAAAAGTTCCATAGTAAGTGAACAGTGCTCAGAAAATCGAGAAATCGAGAATTCCTTTAAAGTTATCAATAGACAAAGGAGTTCCATTCTCCTCAAGTTTGCCGAAGCAATCTCTATCAAACTCTTGAAACCAGATCTATGTGTTCAGAAAGAAGCAGTTATTAATCTTTCTTTGCCCTGGTAACTGAATGTCTTCATTCTCTCATCTGATTACGTAATCTTTGTCTTTAACCTCATCCCCTTTTATATTCCGTAATTTTGCTTGTCTCTTGTTTCTATGATTTGAGTTGAACTCAGTACATTGTTTACCTAATTTATTAGTCACTCTGTATCTAACTCATATTTCGTCTTTATTACGTAACTCTTTTACCATTGTATGCACACATCTATTTTGTTTAAACTTGAACTGCCTGTGTAATAACTATATAAGCGCAATTTTCTGAGCACTGTTCACTTACTGTGGAACTTTTTGTCAACTGACAACATGTAAAAATTTGCAAGTATGTTAAAACTTTTCTGTACGCAAACCTCATAATTTATTCAGGCTGTAAGCAGCTGATGAGAAGCCTGCGAAATAAATGATGGTACCATATTATTCTGCACAAACCACTGTTGTTCTTGCTTTATTCAAATTCATCAAGGGGAATAAATGCATGAAATATCCTATTCGATAATTTACTCTTCTGACTCTACAATTATATATACATATTTGTATATACAGAATATTCTAGAATAATTGTCATTAACAATATTGGTGTTTGTCGATTTGTTAAGACCAATGAAATTACAGTTCGAGATGCATAAGTTATAATAAGCATAAAAATGTAACAGCAAATACAATATCTACAGCAAGGTAAGGACAGTGTCTGAACCAACATCTTCTTTTGGATAAATAAGTTGGGTTTCTAAAGGTAGATTCCAACAGCCTCAGCAATATATAGTAGACGAACCCTTAAGGTAAAGTTAACACTAGTTGGTATGCGGTAGATGACTTTGGAAGTTTTGTTAATAACTATCTTGTGTTCTGTATCCACATGATGATATAAAATAGGGCTATGAGTGGATTTTGTTTGTCCTCTACTTAATCACACAGAAATATGTTCGGAAATCCGATGAATCTGCTTAAAACTCCAACATTGCTCCAGTCTATTTGGTGCCTATAGCTTTTCTCAGACATTGGAGAAATAGATATCACGTATTTTGATCGTTAAATTAATTTTGCGAATATTAAAGAAGAAATGAACTGCCATTTTTCACAGTTAATGCAATTGGTTTTGCGGATTGTATTGTTTTCATTTTGTTTTAGTGTGGGATCTTTTCACTTACTTAGTATTAAATTAGGTGACTGTGCAAGCTTGTAACTAATACGTATTGCACAATTACTTCTAAAATAAGCAAGAATTTTAGAAATATTCTTTAGTTATGATGGTTTTACACCGATTGTTTGATTTGAATGAAGATATATTTTTACAAAGTTCTATAGGTCGGCATTTTTATGAACAGCGAACAAAAGGTATTTTGCTTCTATTCTGCTCAGAGAGGGTTGTTGCAGTGTGCTTAACATCCTTTGAATAGTGTTCAGAAACATTTTCTTTTGTGTGCTATTAGACTCTTACTATTGCTGTAATTAAGTATTCAGCTTTTTTGATCGGACACTAGTCAGTGACTAGTGTAGTGTGTCAATTCCTTTGTTTACTGCAGACTGAACTCTATCAGTCAAGTTTGCAATGTGGCCACCATGCCACCAGGTGGCTCGCCATCACGGTGCACTGTGAATTGTTGGTTTAAGATGGTTGGGGGCAATCCGTAGGAAGCCTTGGACCTAGGTTCCGTGCCAGTTAGCACCCATCAGCAAGGTGTATCTGCACTCTTGAAGGAACTCATGTCCCTTCCGAGATTCTAACCCATGTCACCCAGTGCTGCAGTCAGAGACGTTGCTAATGGGCTATTCAGGCTCGCGATTGACCTCTTGTAGGACCGTATTGGATATTTTTAATTGCATACTAGTCAGTAAATTGTGTGATGTGTCTAGTCCTATCTTTGGTGCAAACTGAATTCTATCAGTCAAGTTTGTGTGGGTTGTTTTTGTGTATACTTATCCTTTCTCATATTGTTTTTGTACTTGCTCAGTAGACCAAGACATTTAAGAATCAAACTTTTGTTGCCTCATTTCTTTTCACTTGTCCTTAAAAAAGGTATCGGTTAATTTGTGAATGCTTTCTAAATCATTTCGTCTCCATCGTTTAACAAGCATAATTCATTTATGTGGTGTGAATAGGTACTGCTCTTAAATAATTGCAAGTATTACTTGAAATATTTCGATCAAGTTTGTGAAATAGGATTCAAAAGTTTCGACCAGAAGATATCTGACTACATTCAAACAAATTTGCTTGCAGAATAAAAGTTTGATTTCCTTGGTTTACGTGAAGAACATACAGGAATTGGATTTGTATCGAACTGGAGCAAAGTTATGCCACATGTTTAGTCTATTATATGCTTAACTGACTAGGCAAAAGATGCTGATATAAAGAAATAATAATAGTCTCAAGATAAGGGTAAATGATACAATAATGTACAACAGTGCATCGAACGAAAAACAAGGGAGAGGAAAAAGCTATACATCACTCTGAAACTGTCAGGAATATTACATAAAATCGATGAAAATTTAAGACAGTAATTTTGACAGCGTATAAAATAGTTTTGGTGAATTTATTTGAGTTACATAGAAAAAATGATGAAGATGTTACTTTTTGGATTGTCTACTTCCAAACATTATTTTTTATTTCTTTCTGTTCTGAGTGTAACAAAGGGCTTCAAGATTGAGCTCCTCAGCTTCAGTAGTACTGGTGTTGTCTTTTTACGAGGCGAAGTTGTTAGCATCACACCCAACCTTCCCTCGTTACCCAACTTACTGTCGGCTAAGCGAGGTTAAGGAGTTCTTCGGCCGGGTATCAGACCCAGGAGCATGTGCACAGCCAGTGAGCATTTTACCACGGAACCACCGGCGCACAAATATCAGGGAATACTGAACAGCTGTTCCGTCCTAGGCTGGAATTCTTCAGCAGCCCCACACGCGGGGTTCTAACCCAGGGTCTCCTGATTACTTAGTCCAAGTGCAAAGATAATAATAAGAGCCATGAATGAGAAAAAACAGATATCGGTGAAACGAAATACGAGTTTCAGTATTTTGAAGAACTGCCTTTGAATTATTTGAGCCCGCTTTGGTTTCATTTTAGTCTAAATATTTGTTCATATGATTTGGTCATTTTTAACATCCCCATCTACGACACACACAGATCAGCAGATGGTAAATCTACAAATCGGTTTAATAATTTAACCATAAACATATCCAACAGAGTTAAAACAGAAAATCAGACCATCCGGTCGAAGAATTCATACAGCAGGACCTACTGGCTCCGAACAGACATGACAAAGGGTCAATTTTGCATTGATCACAGTTTTATCTGGGAGAATTTCTAAATTCTGATACATAGTAGTCTTCAAAAGGCAAGGGAATTTCCAAAGGCATGCTACTTAGATTAAAAAGCAATTAAAAATATTTGAGTTTGGATATTATTGATCAAATCATAAATAGCACACGGAAAGACTATTATCCCAAGAACAACAACAACAACAAAATTCTTAAGCGTTAGACAATAAACTCGAACAGGAAACAGTCAGTGATTCAAAGATTGCACGACAAATGAAATATGAGCTGAACTAACAAAATATAAACAATTACAAACCATAGATAAAAGTAACAGAAGTTCTTATTTTCTATAGTTGGTTTTTAAGGATTAGTTTTATTTTACGAGTTGACCACGGATCGATATCAGCTTGAGAACCAATGAAAACCACCAATGAGTCCTGGACAGCTGTTTCATCCTAGTTTTGGAATCATCGGCAGTACACACTCACAAACCAGGGTTCGAATCCAGGACCTTCCGCTTACAAGGCAAGCTCGAATATTATTCAGCCACTGGGACCCGATTCAATCCATGATCAACTCGTAAAAACAAAACTAATTCTTACAAACCAACTATAGAAAATTATTCTGATGCTCGCTAGTGCCTAGCTACAAGACTGAATTCCCTGCAGTTCTAGTGAGAAGTCGTGACCAGTGAGGTCGATCCAGTCAAGTGTGAGGATGGACTTCCTACCAACGACATTGGTTGAGGTCAAGCTAAAATGCCGAAATGGTAGAAGTTAGAATTCATGGGCCATTGAGTCGGGTCCCAGTGGCTGACTGGTATACGAGCTTGCCTTGTAACCCGAAGGTCCTGGATTCAAACCCTGGTGTGTGGGTGCTTACTTCCGATGATTCTTAAAAAACTACGATGAAACAGTTGTCCAGAAGTTGTTATGTCAGATCAAACAATAAAGGAAGTATATCCTTAAATACACTTCCCAAAACTAATAATTAACAGCTCATCAATTTGAAAAAGGCAGAAAAATCTATCGCCGTCAAAAGTGAACAATCAACTTTAATTTCAAAGAAGGAAACATCTCTAAAGCCAAGAAAAATAAAACCCAACTTAGCTTCAATAAGAACTACAGTGGTAAAGCTGGTGACAAATCTGAAGAAAATTGATACAAACATAAATAAAAAGAAAAATAGTGTTTCTACTGACCAGTCAATGAGAAAAAAAGAATGCCAGCAAGGCCCACTTCATCTATCCTCAACAAAATATCTCCTGTGGATACAAATGAAGATGTCAGCTTCACTTCCACATGAATGTTAACGAATCCAATCTCTAAATTAAAGTCAACAGCTTAAGAAATAAATCCTAAAGGGTTATAGAGAAACAGAGAGATATAAATATATATTTTTTGGAAAATGAAGTATCTTTCATGATTACTTACGTTGGTTTACCAGCTTCAGCTAAATCTGTTTGTAATCTTGGACCACCTTCAACCTCCATTGTACAATAAACCATTTTATTAGTTGGTAAATGTTTAAGATTTTTCACCTGACCAACAACAATCTAATCAAGAATGAAAAAGAAAAGAAAGAAAGCAGTATGAGAGATAATAATATAAGCTCAGCTCACTGAGAAAGTTTTCAATTCGATGAACTTTAACCTTCTTGAGTTGCTATGTAGACGTACAAGCTGACACAATTTATCAGATTTTTCTGTCCTCTGTCTTCTCTCACTTTCATCCCCTTTTTTCATAGTTGGAAAGCATATAAATTGATGGTGACTTTAACTAATAATTGTAATGCTTATATTCCGGATAAGTTCATCTTGTAATATTTTCTCTATTACCTTTCTAAAACTGAAGTATGAAATATCACTGTTTTCAACCATTATAATTTCAGGTAGTTTGCAGCTGATGAGAATCTGTGAAATAGAATTATATCATTTAATACTGCTTGCAAATCTGGTCTTTCTTTCTCTGTCGAAATTTATCAAAGGAACCAAATGTATAAAATGAAGGTATTTCTAATCAAGTTAATTAGAACTTCCCAGTATGTGATATGTTTATGGTTTAATGTCACACAAACTCGAAGACTTGCAGGCAAAAACCAACAAATTGGCAAAAGAAGCAGCCAATGAAAACAGAACTCCAGGGGAACAGAGAGAAGACGGAAGTGATGAAGATAACTAACCAACAGCAACAACAAACAGCACAAATCACTATCAACCGGAGAAATTTGAAAGAGGTCACTTCCTTTTCTTATCTAGGAAGCATTGTTTCAACCACAGGTAGTTGGAGCGGATGAAGATGTCAAAGCAGGTCAGGAACGGAAAGGAAAGATACGCCTGCATCAACCTGAAATCCATTCGGAAATCTTCTGCAATCCACCTCAGTACAAAGAATAAGATTCGGATTTTCAACACAAATGTGAAGTCAGTTAATGCTTCTATATGGGTCAGAAACTTGGACTGCACGTCATGAAAAGGAATTGCCAAGAGGCCACTGCCCACTTCACTGAATCCATACTGAAGATCAAAGGGCAAGTCAGCCAACCAGAAAGAAAGAATTAACAACAAGAAACTCTGGCTGGGAACAAACCAACCAAGAACCTATCGTTCAAGAAATATGTTGGAGAAAGTGGAGATGGATTGGGTATACGCTGAGGAGACCCTCGAATGATATCGCGCTCAATGCAGGCCATCACTCGAATGGAACCCGAAAGGGAAACAGCGAGTGGGTTTTCCAAGGGTGACATGAAACAGATCGTGCCAGGAGATGAAAGATTATGGCCGATCGTGGGCGCAGCTGAAGAGGAGAGCAGAAAATAGAAGAAAGTGGAGATGTATTGTTGAAGCCCTATATTTCACTCGGAACCAAAGGGAACAATAATAAAAATACAACATATAATGTAGTATATAATAATATATATAATATATAGAACAGAGCAACTACAGTAGCTGGAATAAGCCAGTAAATTCTCACATGAACGGAGAGTTATCCTCCTGAATAGCTCAGCGGAGCAATGTCTAATTTTAATAACCAATGCCACCAATTATAATTATAGTACGAATACATACTGTAAAGTCTTTTAGTTCAGTTATGTTTTTTTTTACTCCAGTAATGATGAAGTTTTTTATATTTTTGTAGTCTTTATTACTTTATGTCAAAAGCTTGCCAGATAAACTAAGATTTCCCAACCAATCAATCTACTCCAGCCTGAAGTTGTGTGTTAATGTTTGAGTAATGAAAATCAAGTTATTTTTCCCTCATAACTAAGTTTATTAGGGTTTATCTTTCCAGACGTAAACATATTTCAACATTCTAAATGACTGAATGTTCTTAGTAAGCTTTATGATTTAAATGCACAAAACATCGTAATTGACAAGTGGCGTGTGTTTTTACAAATTCAATTACTTTGTAAGTCAGTCAAATCTTTGAGTTGATAAAGTTTATCTCTAAGTGGGGATTTCAGCCATTTTGCCATGCATTACAATGTCTAGGAAATTTCGAGTTCTTGATTATTTCTGTTTTCATTAGTGGTTCCAGTACCAACGCTGCTTTCTTGTGTACTCCTAAGAATCTTACCGAAGCATTTACGAGGATGTCGACTGAGTGGAATTCTGAATTTCACTAGTTTCATCTACTTCTTTAGTTTACTTGATTTATAATTTAAAGAGTTAATCTGATTACTTAAAAGCTTTATGTAATCCCCTTTAACTAACACGAGATAAGACAGCTTAGAAGGCAAAATACCTGTTAAAGTGTGTTTGTTTTCTACAGATAATAATAATAATCTTAAAACCAGCATCCATCTATCTGGTTCGTCATGCAACTGCATACTTCTAATTTTCAATCTCCACAACTAGTTATTTTACTTAGCCATAGTGAAATAAGCTTACTGGTAGAATAAAAACGTTGCATCCTGCTTTGGTTTACTTCTTTTTTAAAGGAAGTGTTGAAGTCGATATGGACACTCCAGTAATTATTTATTTAAACAAGGAACGTGCTGTTTTCATACTACATTATTTAATTGTGTTAAGCAAAGATAGAAAAAAAGAAGAAAAACTCTGAAGAAACAAACATATTGGTGTGCAGTAGGAGTACAATTTAGTCAAACATTATCTTTTTCAAAGCTGTTAAACATTGTTCTTTCCTTTCTTCCTATTTCTCATCCTTTATCCTATTCCCCCATATATCATAAGCCAATAGCACTACAGACATAAATAAAATAATACTGTCATAATAATATTGCGAGTAGAATTACTGGTTACTAAGAGATTGTTATTGGTAAGAGAACAAAAATATAAGGACTAGAATGTTAAATAATTTTCATTAAGTGCATTTGAAATGAACCTGAAGCTCTAAATAGCTTTATTTGGTAGATAGCGGACACTCAGCGGACAAAACGTAAGCAATGAGGGTGATTTATCCCGTCCTATTGAATCTATATAATGATCTTCGTATTTACCCACTGCATAAAGCCGAAGTTGTACACTAGTTAATGACTAGCGTAATGTATATAGTCCTAACTTTGATGAAGACTGAATTATAGCAGTCAAGTTTGCAATGTGGCCACCATGCCACTAGATGGCTTGTCATCACCGTGCACTTTAAATTGTTGATACGGGGTGGTTGGAGACAATCCGAAGGACCTAGGTTTTGTGCTAGTTGGTACTCATCAGTCTACAACCTTGAAAGAATTCATGTCCCTTCTGCGTCCTAGGTTCAAGACTTCCTGCCGACTGCCTCCAGACGTATAATATCAACAAATCACAATGCACCATGATGCCAAGTCACCTAACATGATTGTCGCATCGCAAACTTGACTGATAGAATTCAGTCTGTACCAAAGAGTGGACTACACACACAAACATTACACTAGTTACTGACTAGTGTCCAGTCAAAAATATCCAATACAGTCCTACAGGAGGTCAGTCGCTAGCCTGAATAGCTCAGTGGCAACGACTCTGACTGCAACACTGGGTGACGCGGGTTCGAATCTCAGAAGAGAAACGAGTTCCTTCGAGTTTGCGGATACGCCTTTCTGACTGATGAGTGCCAATTGGCACGAAACCTAGGTCGATGGATTCCTGCTGATTGCCTCCAGCCGCCTAATAGAACCGGAATTATGGGCATAGGAATTAATCAACCCATACCATCTGTCTACAGACAGTGTTTGTACGGCCGTTATCTCTCCCTTTGCCTGTTCAATCATCAGCTGACTAAGTGTGCAACAACCCTACTGCGTTACATATCATTAATTCTCTACAGTTGGTTTGTAAGAGTTAGTTTTGTTCTTATGAGTTGATCACGCATTGATATCAGTTAGAGAACAGCTTTCCAGTACTCCCTGGTTTTCAATGGTTCTTTAACTGATATTATTAATTCTTTTCTAACAGTTTTTATCATTGTTTCCTTAGTCTTACTGCATCTTCATTAAAAATCAGTTTACACACTTCCCTTACAACCCAGCATTACGTAATCTTGGTACTCGTTTTCTATACATCTCTATCTAATGTGTCAATTTGGATACTTATTTGTATAACCTCTATGTTTTGCATAATTTCAGCAGTTAGCAACAGCGATAAAAACAAAAACAAATGCTGACATAACATATGCATTTCTGATGAAACAAAAATGAGGACACATTTAGTCGACCAGCTGAGTTTGAACATAAACCTCAGCACAGAAATGCAGCAGTTCAAGTTCTCACACTCCAAATAGAGAAAAAGGAGTAAAATAGGGATTCAAAAGAATTGTAATAAGCAAAAATATGAGGAGGAGACAGAATAGTAACATGGAAAAACAATAGGGTATCATAGATACGGCGAGATCACAAAGAGTGAAGGCATCTGAGTCACTGAGAATGATTTTGAGACTTATCACCAAATAGTCCCTAACTGTTGGTTCTTACCATCCACCTGAGGACTCCAACTAACCAGCCTACACCTGTCTGCGTAGCTCATACCAAGTGTCAAAGACTTCATGAAATCAGAAAGATTGAGCGAAGAAATATTTACTTTTCAGTTAGATTCTCATCTCTGGCTCTACTCTAATATACACCTATAGCATTTTTATTACAATACACAACAGTTTACCAATAAAGTGACGATATGTTTGTTACCAATAATTAAACAGTGTCAAAATGTCAATGGGTTGATAATTAACGAAGAAAATCAATACTCATTTAAAAGGTAGAAATGGCTAGAATAAATTAATTTTAGAAGGGTAACACGTAATTAAAGATGAAGTGGTCAGAAAAAAATAATTTAGACAATTATAATTTTTATAATTTTAAAGGTTTAGGGGGAGGGGGGAGAAGTAGTCCGGTTTACACATTCATGTAACGATGGTCAAGGCAAGGAAAGTGGCTACACAAATTTCTTCCCTCATTTCAGCTTCACCACCTCTAGCTCCTTTTCCACCCTAATCCCATGTTTGTTAACATTGCTTATAGAGGAAGGCAATGGCTCGGCATACTCAGCACTTGTCGCAGCTATCTCATTAAGTGTAGCTTCATAAACTCATTGATTGTTTTCCCCTCATGATGTAACAATCTACGTCTAACCTTAGCATTGCTTACCATATTATATCGTTAACATGGGAGATAAAATGCAAACATCTGTAGTCAAAGACAGGTAATCTCGTAGCTGGGAGTCAAAGAGAGTTAAATAAACATATATGCATATGTATGTATATATATACTACTTTACTACGTATACATTCTACATTTTGGAAAGAATAAATCAGTCAGCTACGATCATAAATGTCTTGCATCGTTGTCGGAGTTAACGGGCGAATAAATGTACTTACATTCTAAGCAGATACTTAATTATTATTTATATACTCTATACTATTTATTTTATTCTTTATATTTTTTTATAGCTTGATTGCACACAGTATCTTTGTTACAACCATAGAATCTTCAGCATGTGATATCGGCAGTCCAAATTCAGCAGGCCGACTACTAATATCAGGTGTGCGTCAGCCGGGGATTGAACCCCGGACCATATGCATGGTTGACTAGCGTCGTAACCACCGACGAAGTATACTATTTCAAAAATATTCTCTAACTGAAATTATAACTGAGAGAGAATTATAAAAACGAGGTGATCGCGCGTATCAAAAGCGTTAATATACTCGTAACATTAGAAATTCACAATGAATGAATTTGTATGATAAAATTATATTTTGATGTGGTACAGGAATTATCCTAAGACTTCATCATCGTAAACATTTCATGATAAATTGATAAATAGAAAGGAAATCAAATCTGAGCACAAGTAAGCGACTAAAACAATCTATACAGACATAGTGTATACATAGGATAATATTGTATGGCAGCTTCGCATAAAAAACAACAGTGTCATGCTCTACAAACACCTGATACAAATGAAACTCGCTACACCATACTCTTAGATACCACTGTTTATGATAAATGCTTTGCAAGTTATTAATAATGTACACCCATGCATACTTATAGTATGAAATGTTTGACAATGGAAAAAAAACAGCAGCAAAACAGTTTACATGTAAATTATTTAAACTAGCCATAATTATCACCGTGATCCATAAGAAAAATAAGGCGGGATAGAACTTCGGTTAGTGAATGGATAAACGTCTAATCTCAAATAATCATACATGTTTATCTTATACTGAGGGGAATTTATGCAGAATAATACCACAAGGCTATGTCTACCATTAAAGACTAAATAGTTCTCACCGAATTCAAATGATAAAAATAAATTTTATACGAATGTCATTTTTGTTGATATAAAAGACAGACGGTGGTTCATACTACTTCTAACCAAGACAAAAGTAGATGAGTGACAAAAAAGATAAATTTCCATTCATTACATTTAATTCAGAAAAATGTAACACTTTCTATGCCATGGATATATGAAAGGCTGGTTCCAAAACCAGTATCGAAATAGATCTACTGATATACACAACCTTAAGTCAGTCAAATTTAGGTCAATGGTTTAAATCTGATAAAGCAACAGTGTCAATTCATTCTTTTTTTATCTGAGTAAAAATCTTTTCAAAAGAATGGTTACTGAACAATGAATATTCTTTCAGATAACGCCTTCTTTATCACGTTCCACAGTTATTTATACACAATAATGAATGAATTAGACTTATAAATAACATCAATATTGTTTAAATAACATCGAATCAATAATAATATCAACGGATTGCTGTTCGATAGCACCAACATAACAATACACTGAATATCACAGGAATTAGGAAAAATAATAATACAAATTTATAAATTTATAATCTCTACTGAAGGCCAGTCAGGGCAGTAGTAGTGCTGGCTGGAATCGCTCCTTCTGCACACAGAGCACCAGTTGTTTAAGGTGAATCACGATAGCCTCTGCTGTCAAGAGTATGCGGCACCTAGATGTTTTTGGCAATTTGTTTGGTACCCGATAGATGATCGAGAAGGACTCTTCAGCATTGACTTTGTAACTGGTCTGGATCAGGTGGTCTAATATCGAACTGTTGATGGTTTTTACTACACCTTTACTTAGGCATAATGGGAGATGTTCTGTAGCACGAAAATCAAGTTCCTAGAGTAATGGACAATATAACTCACTCCACAAGCGCAGTTAAATCAGTAGATACAATTAGAGGTAGCTAGTCTGGATAGTTCATCTTTCAATTGGAAAATCACTACCAGTCGTGGTGTTAGTTCATAGCGATTTGATTGTTTACAAGTTTGATTACGGATTGATATCAGTTAAAGAAGCACTAAGAACCAGTGAGTATGGGACAGCTGTTTCGTCCTAATTCGAAACTTTTCAGAAGTACACACCTATGACTCCACGAAGTACTGAACCCAGGACCCTTGGATCACATGGTAAGCCAGTTAATGATTCAGCTGCTGGAAAAAACTCCAGTGGCCCATCAATCTTAACTTCTATCCGTTTGCGATTTTTAGCGTCACTGTCAACATTTTAAGAAATCAGTTCACAGGTTTAATGAAAAAATGGTCGTGAGAAATAAGAAAAATGTAATCACTAATAAGAGACGCTACATAAAAAAAACTGTAGAACAGGCGACTGGAAAGGAAACAATCCATCAGTATAGTTCTGTTTATTTGTCTCCTAAATGTGTAATTTGTGCTGGAAACTGAAGTTTCTCACATTCAGTCAATCTTTTATACATATACATATTCCTACTGCTTTATTTGGCTTAAATTTGTCTCTCAATAAAGAAAATGAAAATTATTCACTCATTCTATACTAAGACTAGCCGATCACTTTTTTTCGTCAAAAATTAACTCATATTTCTTAGATGAGAGTGAAAATTGTTTTCTGTTTATATAAATTATTCCTTAAATTAACTATCCACTCAACATAGGTCTACAACAAAACCTTTTTTCCCCGAACAAGTTCATAAGTGAATTGAAGTGAAACTTCCGCACCCCACCTTACCCCTCCTGACCTAATACCATTCAATAAGTAAACTATAAGTTGAAAATTTAGAGGATGATGAAGAAGAGAACGTGTCAAACACAAAGAAGGATTGAGGGCATGCACCAGAGAGAGAGTGTGTGTGAGTGAGTGGATCGAAATATCACACAGAAGAGTGAATTAAATAAAGGAAGTAAACTTGTTTGACTTTCATGGCAAGTCAGAGAAAAAAGTAACAAATAATAATAATAAGTCAGGAAGGAAGGAGGGAATAGGAAAGCTTCAGTGACACTCACCTCACACGTATTCTACTGGTTTTGATTAAAATAATTTTCATGTTATGTTTTATTTAAATAGAATAATTAATTTTTTCAAATTTGAAATAAAGAGAGTGTGATGTGCAGGTAGAGAACTGCTTACCATTGATGAAAATACTTAACAGACAAATTTTTTTTAAAAAGTTAACTCTAACCAAATGAATTCACGAAGAAATCAAAATGTATACAATGTTACAACCTTAATTTTAGAAATAAATGTCATAGAAAGACTTTAAATGTTTCGATTGAAATATCTGAAAGATAACCGTTAACAGGAGATCGCGGTGTGTACTCACAGTGAGCTGTTGATACACATAAACTTTTAAATTTAGACAAATTTCAGAGTTCAGGTAGAAGTAGTCGATAAAGGCTAAGAAAAACAAAATGGACCGATTACGCAATGCTAGATTGTAAGGGAAGTAAATAAAATACATTTTAATGAAGTTGTGATAAGATTAAGGGATGACAAGAGAGAAGCTGAAAATATAAGTAGGGGGTGGTGGAGAAGTCATCAGTTGGTTAAGTCTTAATAGGTCAATAAGGGAGGGATAATGGCTGTACGAACTCCTTTTCAATGCATAGTTTAGGTATAATAATTCGAAAGCCTATCACCTCAGCTGTGCGCAGTAGACGAATACAAAGTCCATTGGAAAGATTCGGTGGGATACGATGAATTACCTTGACAGCTCTCCTTTTTTCCACTATATGACCACTACCAACTAAATGTGACAAAATTGAGCTACGGATTGTTTTTTTTTCTGTCCTTTGCTAAACCACGATGGGAGATGTTCAGTAACACGTTGGCTAGGCGGCTTAGCGGTACGCCCAACATAACCATCACCGCAGGAGCAGTTAAACTGAAAAATACACATAGGTGTAGCAAAACTACCTAGTTTATCCTTCGTTTGAGTCTCAATTATTCGTCGGCTAGTGAATGACAAACATAGGTTTGCTGCGAAAAACAATCTCCGTATACTTCTGGGAAGTCTGACGAACAAATTCTAACTTGACAAGTCACCATCAAATTGTAACTTAATAAATAGAGGTTTTTTACCTGCAATCATAGTCTCAGAATACTAATTGCACAATTCATATGCACAACCTTATTATCCTATAGACAAAACACCATGATTAGTTTATGTTTGAATTTTTATTTGTAAATATCAGAGTATCCATATTGCCTTAAGTCATACAAAGCAACATTGTTATTGTTATTAATTATTAATTAATGTTATTATTATGACCATTGTAATTTCAGGTAGTTTGCAGCTGATGAGAACCTGTGAAATAGAATGATATCATTTTATACTGCAAATCTGGTCTTTCTTTCTCTATCGAAATAAATATGTGTTTTTAATTACTACTCAAGACTCAAATAAGAATTGTAAAGACAAGATGTGTACCTTTGATATTTAAATTTTGTTCATTTCCCTGAAGAAGTTCAGACCAGTTTCCCGCGCAAAAACTTTGGAGTTACTTACAGCATTTTCACTGAGATATATACAAATATAGTTTTTCAAAATCTTAAAGTTAAACAAATAGATTCTTCTGAATGGTAATTAACATCTGATGACCAAATAAGTAGCACGGTGATTTCACTTCAAGTTAGTAATGTTACTGAAATAAATGCGTTTGAATCCTTAAATTTCAGCAAATATCTTTCTCTTCAATGAAAAATTCAAAGAACTATGAAACAGTCAAGAGTCGACTGACTCAAAATACATCAAACATATAACTGTATCTAACTTGGAGCAGAGTCGTTTTTTCTATTTCTGCCTAAAGGCCTTCAAAGTTATATTAACTTAAGAAAATTACCAAATATATTACACTTTCCGAAAACTAGCATCCAATAGATTTATTATAATGTGTTTAGGAAACAGTTTCTAGAATACAGGTTACCTATATACTTAAATCAATGTAAAATTGATTTTGTTTGATATCTAGAGTTAACCGAAAACTTAAAAAACCTTGCATCTCGTTCCAAATTGATTATGATTATGAGCAATAATTTATGCTCGAAATGTCATCCAGTTAATGATACTGTATGATATTTAAAACAAACTTATCTAAAATGGAATCTCCTTCCAAAGTCATAATACATTTCCCAACCTTTCATCGAAATAATCTTCAGTTAACATTTTGCTTATGTAACGACGCACTCTTAAACCTTACTAAGCCAGTGGTAAGATCGGTGAAGAGGCAAGGTTGGGAATGAGGCTAGTAGCCCCATCCCGTAAAAATAAACACGAATGCTAATGAAACTTTGAGGCTCTAGCTTGAATCCCTATGATCTATTAGGAACAAAAGAAATAAAAAGAAGCTTCTTGGATTGAGTCAACCTAGGGAGATAACTTAAGGGGCAGGTGATTAAGAAGAAATACGACCAACAAGTGACAATATCTCTTCATTATGGTTGAAGATTATTATTATTTGTTAGTGTGAAGAGATTTTCGTCTACTCGTATTCATCAGTAATGAATATCATTCCGCTACGTACCAGGAGATTTTTCAATAACAGCCTTCTTTCACTCATTATAAAAAATTGTTAAACAGGAAAATAATCTCTTTTCACCTTCAAAAGGATTATTTTTCATTTATCTTCCCAGTGGAACATTGGGCTTCAAGCTAGGGACTTGAAGTTTCGGTAGCAGTGGTATCTATTTTTAAGGGATGGGGTTGCTAGCCTCATGCCCAACCTTCCCTCTTTACCGGTCTTATTACTGGCTTAGCGAGGTAAAGGAGTGGGTCGGCCGGGGATCGATCCCTGGACCAAATGCGTGGTTGGCAAGCATTCTACTCCAGTGCTACCAAAGCACAAAAGGATATTGTTTCATTAATGGATAAGTACAGCTGAAAAATGTCTACTTGGAAAAGTAGGTATAAACATGATATTTTTTCAACTATGGTATAAGAAGAAGACATTATTTACTTTTTGACAAGTTAACAGGATAACGCTCACACGCACAAGTATAGGTGGAAATATCATCCAACTGCATGGACATTATATTTATATTCAAGCTAAATTTTGAATCATCCTCATTTACATTTTTAAGAAACTCGAAAATGTTGCAGAAATAATAGTAATCATAGTAGATATAATGTCATTTTGTCATATTTCACGCATAACCAAAAAAAAGAATAAATTGTATCTAAAGCATACTTGACAATTTTTTTAATAAAATATTTTGATGACACACAACACACGAAATAATCCACTTTCCATAGACATATTCAAAATATACATATATTTCATACATTTATTACCCTTGGTGAATTCGAATAAAGCAATAACTACAGCGGTTTATGCTGCTGCTGCTGGATTCAACATAGAACTTGGCACCGAAGTGCAACAGTTCTAGTTGCCACGTTCCAAATAGCACACAAAGGTAGACAAGAAAATGAGTGAAGAGAATCAATAGAATTTAGACAAGTATAAGAGTGAAACAGAATGAGTAATGGTAGAAAGGAATATGAAGGTTAAAGAGACTGAATACATCTGCGCCATTGACAACGATTTTGAGCCATGTCACCTAGTGTCTTCAACCATTGATTCTTAGAGTCCCGAGGGCCCCAACCCGGAAGTCTGCATCTCCCTACCTGACTCAGTTTAACTGTCAGAGATTTTATGGATTGATGCCATGTTTTTGTTTGGCCACCACTTACTCTTTTCAAACCTGCACCTATATCAGCTAGTAATGCCCGTCGAGGTGGGGAGGGGCAATGGTTAGGCATGCGCAACACGTGACCTAGCCATCTCAATCTATGTAACTTCATAGCCTCTTCGATTGATTTTCCCTCTTTGCCCAACACTCTACGCCTAACGTCAACATTACTCACCTTATTATACCACCTAACGTGAGAAAGAGATCGTAAAAATCTGTGGTTAAAAACAGACAATCTCTTCATGTCTTCCGCTCTCAATGGCCATGTCTCACCGCCATAGAGAAGGACGGAGCGGACTGCTGAGCAGTATACACGTCCCTTGGTTGATAGGCGGATGTCACGCCTACGCCAGAGACGGTGTAAGTTAGCGAAAGCAGCTCGAGCTTTTTGGATCCGTGCTGAGATTTCGTCACCAATCAATCCGTTGGTGCTGATACAACTTCCCAAATAGGTGAAGTGGTCAACATGTCCTATCACTTCACTTACTATCACCAAGCTGGGGGTAGACGTAGTCCAGCCCTGTAGCAGCATCTTACATTTGACAGGGGCGAATCGCAAAATAACATGGTACCATCATTTATCTCATTGGCTTCTCATCAGCTGCTCAAAGCCTAAATGAATTATTAATGTGCATCTGTAATCATCAATTTGCTCATTCGTCTTCCACATTGTTCAGCTGCTTTCCAACCCATTTGGCAGTTTCCCGGTGGTTGGTATCTGACACTGGTTGGTCGGATTTGATGACGGAGGCACTCTGGTGGATCCATGACTTCTGGCAAAGTCTTCCCACTTTCGAACAGAAAGAAGCGTGTTCCACTCGTAAAATTTGGATATGATGGAGAAGATTTGTAGCTCAGGTGGATGGTTTTGATGTAGTTGTGTTCTCTGAGCTGGATGGTTGCCTAGTAGGGCAATCAAAGCTTCACAAATAAACCATCCAGCTCAAAAAGAGAATACAACCACATCGAAATCATCCACCTGAGCTACAAATCTTCTCCATCACATATATATATGTTTACTCATTTATTTTTGCATACTATAATTTACCACTTATTAATTTAGTTAGTCGATTTTGAACCTTTGAAATATGGGTGTGAATCTGTCCACTTTGAACGACATCTTATTTTTAGCTGTGTATTATGAATAAATACTCCTCCTCTTCGTTATAGTAAAAGGGTGTGTCAGCATATAACCAATTATATATGCTCAAAGACGCTGATTTACAGTTATTTAAAGTGAATAAACTGTTGCGTAAATTTAATTATAAACAAAATAAGCTTTACATAGGATTGGAATAAAAATTTTTAAAATCTTGATAATACCTACAAAGGAACCCTTCAGTGATGTACATTTATGAATAGGAATAGTAACTAACTGACTATCAACCCTTAATAATATAAGAATAGAACTTGTGGATAAAATTTTATTTTGATAAAGTCCCAAAGTTTTATACAGTAGTATATATACTGATGACCATGTTTCGAGCACAATTCATTGCCCGTAACCATATCAGGATACTCACACAACTTTCAGAAAGTTGTCGTCATCAGTAAATATGGCTGTATAACACTATGAGGCCTTACGAAAATGAATTTTATCGATAATGGATTAATACTCTACCAAAGTGACCAGGTTCTATCCTTATATCAATAATGCAGTAATCTGTTTGTTAGTGGCTGATTCTTCTGAGTACGAGGCTGAAACTGATGGAAGAGAAATACCTACTAACTATCTTCAAAAAGAATGAATACTCACACAGTTATATCAAAAAGTGTTGAAACTCAAGTCGTG
The DNA here is from genome assembly GCA_944472155.2 of Trichobilharzia szidati. NCBI lineage: Eukaryota > Metazoa > Platyhelminthes > Trematoda > Strigeidida > Schistosomatidae > Trichobilharzia > Trichobilharzia szidati. Next base: position 132,788,342 of record OX235271.1, read on the forward strand.
ATATCGACAAGAAACCATCATTAAAGATCACAAGAAATTTCACCCTGCCGTATATTAGGAATATCTCTGTAATAACAGCTAGAATACTTTCTTGTTTATAGCTTGATTCCACACAGTATTTTTGGTACAACTATGGAATTTTAAGCATAAGGTATCGTTAGTCCAAATTTTGCAGGCCAACCATTGATACCAGGTGTCCGTCTGCAGGGAATCGAACCCCGGACCATGTGCGTGGTTGGCGAGAGTCCTAACTGCTGTGCCATAGACCGTTTTAAATACATATAACACACAGCCAGCCCAATCACTTCATTCGATATTGTGCAAACCAAAAGATCCAATAGAAAAAGAGGAGATGATCAGCACAATTTACAAAATAAATTGTAACAAACATTACATCTGTGAAAGTGGGCGTCCCCTTTGTGTCCGAATTCAAGAACATAAATCAGCTGTGACAAGGAGCGATATGTATTCTTTCATATCAAAGCATGAAGGTAATTATAGACAAGATTTTGATCCGGATAATGTAGAAATACCAGATAGGAGAAACCTAAAAAATGACAGGGGATTTCTAGAAGCCTGGTACTCAAATGAATCAGCGATTAGCAAACATATTACTATATTGCTATAGACTACATCTACAAACTAATAAAAAATAAATCCCATGATGACAAAGCTCAAATTCCGAGACAACAGAAATGATCAATAGAGATATAAATTGATAACCATGGTTGTTAGGCGATTCAATTATATCACTTATGGAGAATTCAAAGAAGTTCATTTCATACTAAAACCTGCACTGAGGATGTTGTCTAGAAGGACAACGAAAGCTTCGCAATTGAATCGACCAGATCAGAGAACACAACTAAATCAAAATCATCCACCTGAGCTGCAAATCTTCTCCATTATGTCTACACTCTAGCGCAAAGTAATCAATTATCTAAGCAATCAAACTCGTTGTGTTCTATGGGTGTTTTGTTTTTCATGCTCCCGACTGTAAAGAAACTAAAGTCAAACAAGGATTATTCTGAGAATTCAAAAGAATAAAACTATTCAAACTGAATCATGATACATTCAATTTCACGTATATTACACTGTATATAAATATTCAAAAGCCTTTAATGCCATTGCACTATTAACAAATTTATTTTTTTTTAAATGGGTTCTTACCTCTAAAGAAAAATTCAATTGAATGCCAATTTTATTCTTAAAATTTGTTTCACTAATTTCATCATTATGCTCTTTATAATTTAAACTTGGTGAATTTGTACCGGAAGTTTGTGAACGACTAACTTTTTTAAATTTTTGAAAACTACTTGAACCTCTTGTCACAGGTACAGATTCTAATCGTAACATTAATTCCCCGACCATTTTACGTAATTCATCAGCATATAAACTCTCCATATCTTTGACAACTAACCGGGGGAATTGACGATTCTACAAAAAAATAAATAAAATAAAATAAAGTAAAACGACAACAACAACAAAGTGAAACATCAATAAATGTGAGACAAAGATGAATAGAAGTTTATTTTCGCCTCGGGAAGGGGGTTTGGCCGGGTGGCTGAGCGAGAGGAGAACTGTACAAACAATGAACAAATTCATAAGGAAAAACTAACATCTGGCGATTCGTTTTTTTGTCTTTGTAAAGCATTGAAAGTACGTTTAAAATACTAAAATGAGTCCGGGAGTAAATAAAGTGGAAGAATAGACATTTGATAAGAAAGAAATTAATTTTCAACCACCATCATCAACATCATCATCATTATCCTCATCGTTCATCAACAATAACAACATCAGTGAGATGCAAACACTAAAGAAACTACAAAATCAAGCAATCAAAATCTGGATTCTGTTGATTTCATTTAGGGGAAATTAGACGATGGAAACATTTGTCGGAAGTAATGACGTTAGATGTAAAAAACAAAAAAAAGGGAAAAAGAAAAAATGAACAGTGGGGTGGAGGGAAGGAAGAGCAAAAGAAAGGCAAGCAAGCAGGCAAGTAAATAAACAAGAAAACGAAGTGATTAAATAAATTGAATGAATTAATGACTGGGTTTTTTTGAAACTATATATAGAGAAGAAGAGCCTAAACAGTGTTTTGTGTGTTTTTTTAGAAAAGTATATCTGAAAATCCACTATGTCTGATTTCTTTTCTCATAGAATACGTTCACACACATAGGCATAATCAAAAACACAAGACATTACATAATACGATTTAAAGTTTCTAAAATTCAAGCTTCACTTAACACAAAACTTCTCAACTTATCTGAAAATCACAATACTGTGGATAATGATCATAGTAGAGATTAAATCTTTTACCAAAAGACTCAAGTGTACTGAATAATTCTAACTCGTAGAATCTAAAAAGATCTCTGTTAATTGTTCTTTGTTAAATTCCTTCATCTTGAAGAAAGTAACTAAACAGTGTGTAATTTCGGTTGATGGTGACTAGCAGTGGGATCTAGAATGTGTGCTTTCGTCCTAATTGAGGATCGTTAACTGAATGTGCCTGCATTCACACTGAGACTGAAAACCTGTACGCATTGTCTCAAATGCCAAAGTATACACTGGATTCGATTGCTAGACAAAATCGACTAAAATAACTCCACGTTAATTCTTAAGCATCACTGAAGCATCCTAACTAGAAGCCAACATTTAGGTTCAGACTAATCCATCAACGAATAATGTGTAATTTTATGAATTCATGAAACTAAAAATGGTTGGCGCTTACTTCAGATGATAATTAAACATTATATTAAGTTTGGTATGAATATCGTTTATCATAACAAGCTGATCACTTACTCTTGATAATTCCTCAACTGCCTGTAATTGACCATCCAGTTCACGACGTACTTGAGCAGCTTGTTCATCAGCACTATCCAGCTATACAGAGAAGAAAACGAATTATTTTTAATAACAAGATTATAATTGAAATGCCAACCTGTATTCCAGTGCTAACCCACATGAAGGAGACAATTATCAAACATGACTGTTACAAGTCAACAGTTATAGGAAAAGCACCATGTACTAGTTAGTCATACATTTCTGCTGAACAGATTTGGTATACCTGAAGATAATTTAAACCTAATTTACTTTATTCTCCAATCTGCGATTGGGTTGTCTTACAAAGTTACATATAGAAAAATGACATTTTCTATGAAGACGTACATGTACTCCATACTTAAAACATACGTGAAAAACTGAAATCAATACTAAAATATCACCCATTCAACATTGGATAATTATACTGTTCTAATGGATACTACCCACTTGAAGTCAATATTGATAATGAAACAAATCTGGAATACAATTGTTTAGACCTACACATTTCTGTGTATTAATCAGAAAGTAATTCGTAAGGGCTGGAGTTGTCGCTCGACAGTAAATGTTGACGTATATTATGATGGAGCGGTTTATGATTACCTAAACCGCAACATCACTATGTAAAAGGAGAGCCACAAGACACTAGGAGCTCAAGCAATAGGCATTTACAGATACAGGAAGACGAGTGGATGAGATAAAACATTTTAAACATGAAATTACATAATTGAGTTTGAACTGAAAGGAAGCATATGGACAGTGGTTAGTGGTACATTTAATAAAAGGGTTACATACTTCACAGTTTAGCTTCTAGAATAATTTCCACTTATTAATATTTTATCAAAAATATATCTTCAACTAAATGGTATACAGGCAAGAGAATAAAAACATAAAACCTCTATTCTAATGCGAGACATAATTCTCAATAGTTTTTTGTTCCGGTAGGCGTCCCAAACTTTTAACAGTAATAGTATGTAGTAGAGTATTGTGTTGATTTGTACATTCATTTGATGCATTCGTGAAACAGTGTGCCATATCACCCGGTTTGTTCAATTTCTAATCTACTTTATAAGTGCATATGATGGCCTAATTCGTTATTTTAATCCTGCTGATTATTCCAACTTAGCTGACAATATCTAATTACATCTTTTCCAATGGCATATGGTTGTGTCTGCTTCATAAATATATATAAACTAATTACATCTATCTGTCTGAAAGTCTGAATTATGATCATTGTAATAATACAATGACTACTACTATTACTACTACAATCCTTCTTACTTTTGCATGATCTTGCATACAAGTTGTAGTTAGTACTTGATGCGGAAATTACCTTTTAGTTCAGTTATGAAAAATCAAACACATGTTTATGGGGAATAAGATTAACATTTCGCCGCCTTTCAGATTCATTGACTGAATGTATAGATATATCTCCTAGTGGTGTTATTTCCCTTAAGACGTGAACCCGGCAAATCTGATTTACACGCTTAAACTGCCAATTGACAATTGTCTTTTATTGTGAAGTTAACTCCAGATTCTATATAGTTCGCATCTCAACTCAACGTGATACACTTTTCTTACGGATTTTACTATCAAAATGTTCATTGTTTTATTAAAGACACCACAAATTAGAAAGAGCAAAACTAATATTCATTCATTTTAAAAGGAATCATGTCAAAATTATTCAGGAATTTAGTTTTCTATTCGTTAGGTAAGCTTTAAATATCAAAATCTGACTTCATAGATAGTATTTGAAACACTCAGAATGTGTGTTTTAAAGCACAAAGCTAAATAAAGCTCAACTATGGAACTTCATCATACTTTTATTTTTGAAAAGTATTCATATCACAGAGTGTAATCTACTGAAAATGCCCAGTATTAAAAGATTTGAGCAACCTCAAAGACCGAAATGACTATTGCACAATTATTCTTGAGCTTAATATATCACTAACTTTTAGTGTGTAAACTACTTAACATATTAATGATTTTTTTATTCCTTAGCGTTCCTAGTGAAGGAGGGCTTCTATCTAGGGGCTTGACGTTTTCGTAGCAGTGGTGCTTACTTTTATTGGATGGGGTTGCTAGCCTCATGCCCATCCTGCCTTCTTTACTAGGTATATTACTGGCTGGCAATTAAAGGGTAAAGGGGTGCATCGGCCGGGAATCGAACCCCAAACCACGTGCATGGTTGGTGAACATTCTACCACTGTGCCACCGACGCACTACATATTATTGATACATCACATTATTCTTTGCAGTTATAATGTCTATATCCCTACACATATTAGTAAAAGTACAAAATAACTTTGGCAGTAAAACAAAATTAGATAGTTTTGAAGTAATTTGGTGGGTGGTGACTAGCAGTGAAATTCAGGATGCGCATTTCATCCTATCCGGGACTCAGAAATCGTCAAAGCATCCTCACGAGGAACCGACATGTCAAAGAGAGGTCAAGCACTTGGGTCCAATCAAACAACAGGAAAGTACAAATTGACTTAAATAATAACTGATATCCGTTGCACAAGAAGTGGCTCTCATGGACCAGTTGGTCTATTAGTTAACGCTTTGGCGTTTGAAACTGTGAGTACTGGATTGAAGCCTCGTGGGGACACTGTCACTCACTGGCGAATGCAGGTACGCCCAAATGATGAGTCCCAAATAGGCTGAAATGCGTCTTATCCTTTATTCCACCACTAATCACCTTCCACCAGAGATACTTCAAGTTAAGTTCTCAGACATCGTCGAGGTATATGCACAAGAAGCTTACATGTCACCGTGACGCTAAGCACTTCGGTTCAATCAGTCAACGGGAAATTCTAAATTGATTGTTTTCATAAGAATTTTATTTTTTGGTGAACTGATTTAGCACTTCGCCGGTTATAATTTTTACATAACAAATTACTTACAAAATACAAAAAGTGAATACTGTATTTCTGAAATAAAATTTTCCAATTATACTAAATTAATGCCCATCAAGTTGTTTGTTTGATAACATTTCTTTCTGAATAACTAATCTCCTTAACTCAGAGCTGATATTTCGTCACAAAAAAGGACACTTTACAATGCCTGTTAATTTATCATATTTACACAAAATCTAATTTCAGAGTACACATCTAAGTATAGATTATGTTTGTCAAAATAAGTTAACTGTCAAGCGATATATAAATTCCAAAAACTTGAAGGTTTTGCATCACAAAAACAAGTAAACAATCAAGAGAAGTGGTAGGCGATTCATTTTCAACAGAATAATAGAATGAAACTGTTTTTTAAACAAAAACAAACCAATACATACCAAAGAGTTTGATGCTATTCGGTTAAGACATAACTAAACCTAAGGCCTAAGTCTACTTTGAACTATGTATACATGACTTTGATACTTGGCATAATGGGTTTAATAATAGCAAGTAATCCAGACGCCTTATTTACCTTACTTTTAGAAAAGTCAGTAAGTGGACTCTTCACACTTAAACATTAAAATTAGTTCTTTTCCAGTTTTATTATCCCCCATCAGTGTTACGATCACATTTATATTCAAAAAAAGCATAGATGTAAAAAGGGATGGTGACAATTTGTAGCCCAGATTATTAGTGCAGTTACGCTGAGGTGGGAGGTAAAAGTGATTGTCTTGCTAGACAAGATCTTCAAAAGCGACCTCGAAATGAATTCCCAATGAGTTTATTAGTTATTTTCGGAGATTTTCTAAAGAAAATGCTGAGACACTGCAGGAAATTCATACAACCCTGGTGCTCAAACGATTCATTAATCAACAGACACAGTGACATAGATCAGAATTATCAGACAGTGAGAAGAAAGGTATATGAAAAAACACGTCGACTATCAGGTCAGTGAAATAATCATACAAGTGGACAAGAGGATGCAAAAATCTCAGGCTAAACAAAAAAGTAGTTGAGCCAAGCTGTTTTCGGTGATTTCAATTCCTGTAGCTTTGTGTTTTCATAAATTCGTGGATGGGGGGTTATTCATGAATTAGAAATCTCAGGTAACAACCGGCCACATTTAAGGTAATCAGAAGAGACAGTCATTAAATGCACTTGAAATTGACGTCAGCGCTGAACATGTTATCTAGGAAGACGATGGAAACCTTTCAGTTCAACCACCCAGCTCAGAGAGAACAACTACACCAAGCAGAGAGAATGCATTTAATCGATATATATATATATATAGATGATAGTTAGTTAACAGAGATAAAAGGGCTACCTTAGAATATAATAATTATTCTCATGAGACAAATAAATTAATGGATTCACTAGACTTTTATGTAACTCAAATAAAATAATAATAATAATTGATGACAGAAAAGTATGAAAAAAACTAGTAGGAGAAAGGAAGAAATGCATTTCTTTTTTTCACTAGTACGGTGACGATATCGACTGAGTTACCTAAAAGGATTTTTTTTAATACTTATTTTGCAAAGACATTAAAGTTATTTCTTCCAGATAACAATTAGAAAACACTGTGATTTATTATTTATCTGAAATACCAGACGAGTATGCAGAAAGAGAGAAAAACCACTGGTACTGAAGAATTTACTGAAATTATTTGATCTGTTGGAAAAAGGATAAGGAATAGAGTATTCCCTTCATCAGTTACTTCAAATAAATAATTGACTCACAAAAGAATCAACGAAGAACCTTTCAAAGGCATAGATCGATTCAAATTTCTAGAAAACTTCGAAAGGAAATACGTGCATGAATGAAATAAGTTGTTTGTGGGAGACAGAATATGCTAAATAAAGAATTGCAAAGACGTTAAGACCTTTCAACAATAGCCGCTAGTCAGTGTATATCTATGGCATTGTGAGCAATTTTAAATCATGTCACAACGATATATGAGATAAACTGGAGTACTCAAATGTAGGTGAGGGAAGTGCTTGAGCTTAAAATATTCCTTTTACTCATTTTGTAAGAAATATTTATTTAATTGAGTCTAAGTATCATTTAAAGCAAAGTAAATATATAAGATTTTTCTACATTTACATACGACGGAAGTTTAACAATAGAAGTGATAATAAGAGCTAAAGCTTTTAAAAGTTATATGGATATTTTAAAATGACTTAATAAGTTGTCCGACGTTTTCTGACATTTTATGTTTCAATGTGGACATTTCACCATCAACACCAAGTTTTCAAGAAAGCTAAAACTAGGTGTTCTTACAGGCATCCATACATTTACTAACAATACACATTATCTATGTTAAGGTTTGAAAATATTCCAGTCGACTGAATTACCAGCTTCACCATAGAATATAATTCAATGAAAGATTTATTATCTTTTATAACAATATGAAGTAGGTCCCAGTGGCTTAATGATCTACAAGCTGGCCTTGTAACCAGAAGGTCCTCAGTTCGAACCCCAGTGGGTGCATACTGATGAAGAGTTCTAGACTAGGATGAAACAGCTGTCCAATGCCTCCAGATTTTCCAATGGTCCTCTAACCAATGTCAATTCATGATGAAATCATGAAGCAATGTGAATCATTTTAGTAATTAGTAATATTAATTTATTGCTATAAGTATAAAACTTGAGCACTGTGGTAGAGTATAACTCCATAATAGATAAGATTTTATTTTGATAAATCACACAGCGTTGTACAGTAATATTAACTGATGACTTTTCGAAACTGTACAACACTGTGTAATTTATTAAAATAAAATCTTATCTATAACATTCATTTAGGCTTGAAGTTTTTCCTGAAGAGAGGAATAAACTAGTGATTGATACCCTAGCATGTCTTTTCGTCTGCAGAATGCAGGGATCCATTCTCCTGAACTGTTCACCTGTTAAGCATCAAACTTAAGAGGAGATTTATTTACTGAGGACAGATATGAAGAAAGTGAGACATATGTATTGAATAAAATATAATAATGTAATATATGTGTAAAACTTGGGCGCTATGGTAGCATGCAATTCTAGATTAGTTTGGTTACTTGTACCACCACTCAGTGACAACAGTATTAATAGTATTACATGGTTGGGGGCAATCAGCACGAAGCCTTTCCTGACCTAGGTTTCATTCTGGTTGGCACTCATCAGTCAGTAAGGCGTATCTGCAACCTTGAAAGAACTCATGTCCCTTCTGAGATTCGAACCCGCGTCACCCAGTGCCGCCTGCAGTCAGAGACTTTACAACTGAGCTATTCAGGCTCGTGGTTGACCTCCTGTTGGACCGTATTGACATTTTGATTGGACGCTAGTTAGTAACTAGTGTAATGTGTGTGTGTGTATGCTTAGTCTCATCTTTCTTACAGACTGAATTCTATCTGTCAAGTCAATCGCGGCTCTGAATAGCTCAGGGCTGACGATTTCCAGTTAGCACGCAACTCATGTCAAAGGCTTTCTGCCGATTGCCTCAAACCATCTAACAACAACAATTCTGAGCATACTGTGATGGCGAGCCACCTAGCAAACTTGACTGATAGAATTCAGTCTGTAAGAAAGATAGGACCAGACACACATACACATTACACTTATTACTGACTAGTGTCCAATCGAAAACAGTATTATTTACTCGATAACGAAGTTTCGAACACAACTTATTGTTTATAATCATATCAATTATAAGTGCACAACTTCGAAGCTTTCGTCTTATAGTCTTTTTGATTCCTTCCTATACATCATAGGAGTGGTAGAATTTTCTAGTTGTCTGGGACAGGCACTGAATGATTTCTATTGCACATATCTCTAGTCGATTCGATAAATAAAGCTCTCTCCCTTCAACCTGTTATATTAAATTAGAACTGCCATCTTATCCCATCTTATTGTAGCTACATGTAGCGCTACGACTGAACTATTCTCCAGATTTCTTATCCTGTTAGGGTCAAATAATTTAGATCATCATCCAGTTTACTAGCCGGTTCTAAGGCCGGAAAACGAGGGAAGGTTGGATGTGAGACTGGCATTCCTACTCAGGCAAATAATACCAATCACTAAACAGGAAAAAATATAAATAACAGCAACCTTAATAAATAAAGTGAGTACTGCTCATTTCTTGTAAAGGGTAGTTTTGTGTATAGTGTAGAGAGAGTTGTGAGTCAGTTGTGATTATATGGATTCGTATAATAAAATATAAAGTTTTATTATTGTTTCTATTTATCTAGTGATTAATCATTGCGTGAAATTAGTTGGACACAGTATAAATTTGTATTAAAATTGTTCTAGTAAAACTTCATCTTGTGAGCAATAATTAGGTTTCACGACAAGCATATGCATGTTTATGCACCTGAAATTGAGGAAAAGCTGTTATTGGATGACAGCAGACACTACCAGGTTTCGTTTTTCTTGGTCGTTGAAGAGATGTTTGAACTCATTACCTATTGATTGGAACTCCAGAAGCTTATTCAAAAAGCCATAGGACTATATATTACGCAACAACACAAAAGGCAGGTCTTACTGTTCGAAAAGTGGAATGTTATGAGGTGAAAACTTGCGTTGTACGGGTTTCTTCTGCATAAATACATCTAACGGTCTTCGCATGGTATTAGGTAAGACTATGTACGCTGACTGTGGTCAACAGTATATTGTGACTTGATATAATAAAACTGAAGCCAAGAAAAATCAATGTACTTAAACATTCAGCTAACTCTCTTTATTCAACCAGTTTAAAACCGTTAACAGAGTTTTTCAAAATGCTTCTCAATCCACATATATTTTTACTTTCTCAAAATTTAAACAGTCTTGAGAATTTTAATATGAACTGCCTTTCTTTTTGTACACCGAAAAAAAAATGCCTTGAAACCTAGACTTTATTCTGGGTAAAATGTTCTCCTTCAACCTGTTACCTTTCCTTAAATTAAAGCCTACTGTATCCTCAATTTTAATCTTGAGTAAAAATCAGTTAACCTGTCCAGGATATAAAAATGATTCCGTTTCAGTTATCTGAATCAGTGATTAATCCCTGCTACTTTTATATCTATTTATATATTTTCTACATTATATGATAGATTTTATCATAATACACTAACCCATTTATCATTTCTCTCATACAACACAATATGTGTTATTACAGCTATAAGTAATACTTCTGCTACACATTGTTCATGTCTTCTTAAATATTCATTCAGTGAAGTGTCTTTAGGATAAAAGTTGACACTCAAAGGACGACACTCAGTGAGAAGTAATCTGGTTAGATTGGCGTACAAGCAGTAACACATTAATACAGTATAGTTAAAATATGTTGTAAGGAGTATATAATGTGTGATGTTTTCTGCAAAAGTATTGAATAGAGGAGAGACGGATTAAATGGCAAAGAGAAGAAGTGAAAGATCTCCATGAAACACGAGAGCGTAACAAAAGAAGTACAATACAAGAACAAGTGTGAATGGAGATTTCAGTGTAACGTTTTTGTATTTTCCCATAACTCTACTAAATCATTTTTCTAAATTACAATTCTACTGAAAAATACCACCCTGTTCTGTTATTCCACTATCAGTTATCTTTCACAATCTCACCAAATCTTATACACGCTTACCGTTTTACGAAATTATAGTTAATATACTGAACTTGACAGATTCTACACTCTGATTTACATTGGAAAAGAAAACCAACTTCAAAATAGTACCGAACTACAACTCACAGAGCCGAATAAGTACAGACTACTGGATTTCTGACTAACTACTTGAGTAAAGTGATGACACCATAAATCCAAATCCAAATTTTGAAAACTGGTTAGCAATTTGTCATGTACACAGTTTGAGGCGTGAAATTTTCAGCAGAGTTTTCTCCGGAAACGAAATTATTCGGATCACAGTATGTGATCTGCTTAATGCCATAAATGCTAATCAAGATGATGAGCTCGTCTGGAGATGAGCGAGATAGCCATCCAGTGTTTAGATATACAGATATAACAGGCGGCCTGCTTGAATCACTGAGCTACTAAAATTACTTCCACTAAAATGCTTAATTTCATTTGGATTCATCATTGTTTCATTCGTCCAGTTATGTCAAATGACCTCTACATGAAATCGCGCTGATTTAACTTGCTTACAAGTAACCTCTGTGCAATTCTTCAACGAAATGAAGATGTACTACAAAATATTAGTTTACATGCAAAACCCGTATGAAAAAGAAAGTATTTTTGGAAGTAAATACGCTGAAAATCTCTGTATCATATTTCCGCATATTGTCTGAAATAAAGCCTTATTATTATTATATATTATTAGATTACCTCGCTCTCGCTAGCAAGCACTACTGATTGAAAATGTGTGGTGTACAACTACTCATCTTGACTAGTCAGTAGTATATAGTGTTTCATGCAAGTTTGTTTGCTTTGTTGATTACCATTTATGATGTCCAAGCAGATCATTCACTGTGATCTGACGATTTTAACCCTTTAACTATGTATAGTGGAAATTGCTAACTGATTTGCAAAATGTTAATTTGACTTGAACACATTCTACTGAATATTACTGGTTGAATATATAGGTAACTTAAAAACCAACATATCCTGTAATGGATTCGCATTATTACATTTTATCCGTAGTTATAATAATACAACAGGTAGCATTTAAACTCACTATAACCATTATGCCCACCACTGAAATAATAATGTCTGCTTAATATTAGTCAAATTTCGACTCAAGAGATAGCAGTGTGTTGTGAATTAGTTAGTCAGTCTTCTAACTGAACAAGGCCCGAATCTTTTCATTTTAATTACAACATGTACATCTGCTAAAGTGATGACTACATTAACCTGAAGAAAAATACACTAGATACTAAAAACTGAGGCCTGTCATTACCTCTTAAGTTACATGGAAGTTAGTATATATGTGAAACAAACACTTGTAGGGAACTATACGACCACTGGTTAGTTCCCATGATTATGTAACATTTCACCAAGTTGTAGTTACTGACAATGCTATGTCGTGAATTGACAGAAGTTAGAATTCATGGGTAATTGGATCAGGTCCTAATAGCTCAATGGTCTACAAGCTCACCTTGTATCCAGAAGGTCCTCGGTTCGAACCCCGGGGACGCATAGTGCTGAAGAGTCCCAAACTAGAACGAAACAGCTCTTCAGTATTCCTAGGTTTTGCAATGGTTCTCTAACCGATGTCGGCTCATGATTAAATCGTGTAACCAATCAGTCAAATCCCTACTAACCAATACTTGAATATTAAACAAAAAGTTTTGTGAATGACTTTAAGTTAGTGAGTGGCAAAATGTTAAATGCTCACCAATGTGATGAACACACCTCGCATAAGAGCGCCTTTTGCCAATAAAAGCTAAGATTATCTCTGAGTTCATAAACAGAATAAAAAAGTGACTATTATTATTATAGTTATTTAGGTTTCAACTAATTGCTTACATACTGCCACTTCAAATTCATCTCTATCTCAACCTGTTAAATAAGAATACAGAAAAATCTTCAACGGAATTCATAAGTTGTATAACTCAACCGAGTAAACTTGACAACCATCAGCAGGTAACGTATTCATCTTACAAAATGGGATAAATATTGAATTAAGTGAATTGTAAGGATTGGATATAAGCGGAAGAGATTGTTGTATGACATCATGCGCGCCAGTTAGGCATTCGAGTGGAACTCGAACTGAAGACGACAAGTTGGTAGCGAGTCCTAGGGTGACATGAAAGAGATCATATGAAGAGGAAATGAAGGCTTATGGACAATCCTATAACCAAATAAAGAAAACTGCGGAGAATAGTGTAAAATTGAGATATGCTGGCAAAGCCCAGGGATCAATAATAATAATGATTTAGGGATAAATTCATTTAAAATAGTTTCAAATGATTATTTTCATCAGTTGACACTATAATCCAATCAATCGCTACAATCTAACAATCTTTCAAACGAAATGAACACTGATGCTCTAAGTTAACAAATAAGCCATTTATAAAATGTGATGAAACCAACTGTATACTTTGTGAGTAGTAATCAAATAGGACTACATTAATCAACATATGTAGATATATTACAATACAGCAACAAAAAAAATCCATCGCTTATATTTAAAACTCACTTGTAATGCATTATATAATATCTGATGTTCATACTTTTTCACACCTAATGTAGCTTGAAATAATTCATATAATTGTTCTTTAGTCATTACTAATTCTGGTTGAGGAACTTGTAATTTCTGTAGAACAGATGATGGGCCAGCACCACCACGACATATTTGATCAAATTTTACCATCCATGCACTGACAACATTAGCTTTATTTAAACCTTCAATTTGTGGTAAACACTGTACACGATGTTCACTGTTCAATCGAAACACCTCACGAAAATCATGCATTGAACAACCACCACCACGTACCATACTTGCTACACGATCACTGCGTAAAAATACCTATGGTTTGTTTTTCCAACAAAAAAAAACAGGAAAATAACAATAATAGAAATAAAATAATTACATGAAGAGATGTTGGCAACTATGCGGATTTGTCTTAAAAATAGTATGATCTCAAACATCTTGTAGGGATTTGATTGGTCTCAAGTTGGATCACAGATTCATATCAGTTAGGGAATCAGTGAAAATCAGGCAGTAGTGGATAGTTCTTCCATTTTACTTTGGGACTCCTCACGGTATACACCTATAACTTCACAGGGGATAGATCCTGGTGATGAAATCAAGTGAATTTCACTTAATCAGAATACGAACACCAAACGATGTGATATTTTTTAAAAGTATAATAACCTATTGTTCATGTCCTGCTGAATAGCACAATATACATTGAGTACCATAGTTTTATAAGTATAAGATCTAAATTTTAAAAGGAGTGAGTTTTAACAGAGAACTTTGCACAGAAGAGTAGCACTTCAAGTTGCCAAACTCTGAGCAGCGCACAAAGGCAGAGAAAAAGAAGAGAGATTCAAAAGAAGAATGAGCAAAAACGTACGGGAGAAAGAATAGTAACATAGAAAAACAACAGGGTATAATGGATATGGCAGATCTCAAAGAGTGAATCCATCTGTATCACTGTGAATAATTTTGAGACACACCACTAACAGCCCTTAGCTATTGGTTCTTAGTGCATCGGTGGCCGATCACGCATGTCGTCAGGGGTTCAGTCCCCGGCTGATGTACTCCTTTATCTAGCTAAGCTGGTAATAAGACCGGTAAAGACGGAAGGTTTGGCATGCGCCTAGCAACCCTTCTCCTAAACATACAGCACCACAACTGCCTTATGTGTCACTAGGAACGGAAAGGAAAAACTACTACTAATTGTTGGTTCTTAGCATCTCGGGCACCTCAAACAACCATTCTACACCTCCCTAGGTGGCTCAAACCATCTGTCGAATACTTCATGAACTGATGTCGGGTTTAGGTTTGACGACTTATAACTCTTTTGCAACTTAATCATATGTCAACTAATAATGGTAGTCGAGGAATGCGGTGGCTCGGCATGCATAACACCTCTCCTAGCCGTCTCACTCGATTGACTTACCCTCCTAACTTAACTTCTAAAATCACTCTAAGCCTAGTATAAACATTTTCGGAAGACCTTAAGAAACCAGAGAAAATGACAGATTCAACCTGGTTTCTAGTAAGAGACAAAAAACTATAACAGATCCCACATTGAAACCATTTATCATGCATAACATTAAAGCTTTATAAGTTAAGAGAATATATGGATAAAAAATGTTGAATTCATCAAAACCAAAGATAAATCAGGAACAACAGAATAAAGTATATCGATGTATTATATTAAAAAAATGGTACTTTTCCTTAAAAATAAAAACTGCCGCAGACAATAAGTCTGACTTTCAGATGTCTAATTTCATTCAGTTCACGAGCCAACTATCTTTGACGTCATCACAGAAAAATTCAAAGTGAAAAAAGATCAGTGATCCTCTAACTGATATCAATCGGTGGTCAATTTAGAAACAAAACATATAGTTATACATATAGTATGAGAAGTAAACTCACTGAAAATAAATTTGAAAAAAAGTAACTATGCGTAATGAGAATACAAGGTGTGTAAAGAAATGCATAAACATTTCGCAGAAAGACACATGGATAAAATAAACTGACTGACTGGCTGACTGAATTCAGGGAAAACTAACGTACAGTTTATGGCAGATATGCATCAGTTAAAGTTTTCACGCTTCAAAAAAATTCACAAAGACAAGTACAGAATAAATAATGATACATATGTACGAATAAATATGAGTGTGATAGAGAATAATTTGATGGTAATAATAGCTAACGAAAAGACTCAGATATGTACATCTAGTTATTCAAAATATGTGTTATTGCATTATTCACAAACATGGAGTTCTAATGAGAATTCTCAACCAGTGGAGTCCACCAATTCAGGTGAGAGACCAGTTACTCGCCCAACACATCGGCTGGCGATTGCACTATACATTAATATATATATATATATAGCAAGTTGGCAGAATTTGAAATTCATGTGAAGGCCATTGGAGCTGGTTCCAGTGACTGAATGGTCTAAGAGCTCACCTTGTAACTGGAAGGTCCTGGGTTCTAACCCTAGAGGGTGCTTCCTGACAAAGAAGCCTCGAACTAGGACGAAATATTCATTCAGTATTCCCAGGTTTTTCAGTGGTTCTCTGACTGATGTCAACCTGTGATTAAATCTGTAACCAATCAAATCCCTGTAAGCCAACACTTGATAAAGGCAGAATTAACAGAGACTGAAAACAACTTGACAACAACAATAAGTAGGGCGACCATGTTATCGTTTAAGTCATTAATTTACCACTTCACTTGATTATAGATGCAAGCATGTGCATTTAAGTTACTTAGTAGGAACAAGAAACAAAAAGTAAACTTGAAAGAACGACATTCACATCATTTTTTGTCGATACGACTGACATTCGAAATCCTATTTTACTAACGTCTCCCCTTTTAACATTTTTTGTAATAAAGATGCTAAAATTCACAGAAAAGAACTATTTTTACTGCCATGCGATAGGCACAGACACTATACAAGCCTTGTCCATAAAACAAAATATACAGTAGTATTGTGGTGAGAGCAAGCTGCTAGCCAATTGGTAGACATTGATCCACGCTGATTGGTCGAAATTAATCTAGGCTGATTCAACAACCGATCACAGCTGACCTAGACGTGGACAAATATGATTCGCAGACAAGTGGCTCGCATTTCCGAGAAATATCGAAAACGAGAAAGCAGAAGACTGCGTTTGTTTGCAAACAACCAATCAGAAGACCGCCTTCTTTCTGCGGGCAGAAGCCTATTAATGTACATAAAATACATATAAATACCTGTTGGTTTTCGTAATAAAACTGATCTGTTGCCAGCCTTGTCTTCTGTTGTTACAGTATTAGTTGGTTGGAGACAGACTGCAGGAAGCCATCGACCTAGGTTACACGCTTGTTGCCTCATGTCACCAATCACGAAGGAACTCGTGTTCCTTCTGAGATTCAGACCCGTGCCACTCAGCTCTAGAGTCCTAGACGTTATGACGAGCCATCTAGAATGTTGGTCACATTGCAAACTTCACTGAGAGCATTCAGTCTGCACTAAACAAAGGAATAGACGCATGACACTAGTGTTCAATTACAGCATACAGTTGTATTGATTGCTGATGATCTAGATCACATGTTACTCAACCGATAAGATTGTTTAAAGCGTAAACCTGAGAGAGTATCTTATTAGGTATACTCATTTTTTTACAAATAATAAAAAAGAAAAAGGAATCAAGTGGAAAATCAAAAGAGAAAAAATGGAAGTGTTGAACTACCGAATTTATTTGAAGAGAATACACGCAATCTGGATGTATATCTTGTATTTTTGTCGCTTAAAAAAAGGAGAATTATATATATATACTTTTGCAAAAAAAACAAAAATAAAATTTACACACACAAAAATATTTTCAGCTGTACTTATCCAAAATTCGTTACACTCTAAGCTTAGAAAATATTACCGCCTAAGCAAGGAAATACAAATTACAACGAAATGATAGTTAGAATATATTGTTTCATCATTTCATAAATCCAATAATATTAATAATAATAATAGAAATTTTGACTTTAATGAAAATCGGCGCTGCTCTACTTTTCAGTCATGAAAGTCAATTAACATTTGCCTTTCATATCATATTTTTAAAGATTTTACATCCCAGTGTATTCTGTTGTTTGAGATAAACTAGTGTTATATTTCGGAAGTAGACCTCAATTCCTATTAACAACTGACGCCTTACATCTGATGCCATATTACATAGCACTAAATTGTACGACAGTGCTATGCCATACAAAACACTGATCAAGTTCCACGCCTATCCGATAAACTTCAGTCAACAATGAAAACTGGAGGGATACATTAGTAACGCAAACAGGTGACTACTTAGGATAAGCTACTAAGCTGATGTAAGACTTGTGTATTATAACTCGTGAGAGTCCAACTGTGACATAGATTCGAATGGTGAATAACAACCTATTGTGAATCTATTCAGATTCCGATGCAAATGACTGACTGGTTTCAATATAGAACTTAGCACCAATGTGTAGCACTTCGAGTCGCCACACTTCATTCAGTACACAAAGCCAGAGAAGAAGAAGAAGAAAGTAAAAAGAAACGCAAAATAGAGACAGCAAAGAGAGGTATGAGACAAAAAGAATAATGATATCGAAAAACAAATGAACTAAGGGTATAAAATATTGTATTGGTAATTTGTTCGAAAACTCACTAGAATAACTGTGTATTAATTGTGAATCAAGAAAACCCTCTTATCTTCGTTAAGATATGAAGACGTTTGCAATACAGACAACTGGTTTATTTATTATTATTATTGTTTCCTTTAATTCCTAGAGGAACATAGGGCTTCAGCCGTGCGTCTCCAATGTGTTCTGTTCTCTGCTAGAGTCTTCACCTGGCTCCATGTCTGCCCACACGTTTTCATCTCCTCTTCACATGACCTCCTCCATATCACCCTTGGATGACCAACTCGCCGCTTCCCTTTCGGGTTCCACTCGAGCAATGGCTTGTCTAGTGATGTCACTTGATGGTTTCCTCAGAGTATGGCCAATCCATCTCCATTTCTTCCTGCTTATTTGTTTCACAATTGGTTCCTGGTTGGTTCGCTCATTGCCGGAGAACTCTATTGCTGATCTTTTCTGGCCATCTTATCTCGAGTATTAAGCAAAGACAGCTGTTAATGAAGGTCTGTAGTTTGTTTGAGATGCTCTTTATGACGCGCCAAGTCTCTGGTCCGTATAGTAGCACTGACTTCACATTGGAGCAACCCACAACGTCGCTTCTATAATTTAATGTAACAATCATCTTCTCAGGCGTGAGGCTAGCAAACCCACCCTGTAAACAAAGTTGCGACAGAAACTTCTGCACGATGAATCTCCTTACACCTGGTTTATGCCCCGTTATAATTCAGCTTTGAATTATATTCATAATAAATAACTAAAATTAGATTACTTTAGATAGCGGTTTCTATTCCTTGAAGGTGAAGTATCATTAATCCTGGCTACATCGTAAGACACATTTGTAGACCTAATAAATGGAGGTGAAGTTACTGCTGATACTAACAGAGAATTCAGAGGCAATTTCATACGTTTGATGATGAATCTGTGAACCAGTTGCTCGAGTATTTTGTAACATTACTCTTGAGCCATGTATACACTTAGAGTAACCAGTATTAAATTCTTTGTAAATATGTTTGTCAGTATGCTTTTCACAGAACAACCAGGACCGAGAGTATGCATTCATAATTTTGTGTGGAGGCAATATCGAAAGCAAAATTTTATTATCCTAACATTTTATCATATAATTTTATATAATTCTATATACCACTTACCATGCGTCGGTGGCATAGCGGTTAGGACGCTCGCCAACCATGCACACGGTCCGAGGTTCGATCCCCAGTCGACGCACTCCTTTACCTCGCTAAACCAGAAATAATGCTGGTAAAGAGGAAAGATTGGGCATGAGGCTAGCAACCCCATCCTGTAAAAATTAAACACTGCTACAGAAACTTCAAGCCACTAGCTTGAGGCCCTATGTTCCACTGGGAACGTGAAGGAAAAAATACCACTCACCTCATAATAACTTTGTACAGCATTTGTAAAAGCTTCATCGCCTACAACATCTAATTCACCGCTAAGAAAAGCTTGAAAACGTTCTTTAAATGTATTCAATTGTTGTTTAGTTATTTTTAAATAACGACGTATTAAATCAGTTGGTGGTTTTGAATAAAATGGATAGGCTATGCAACGCATTACAAAAACATATCTAGAATAAATAAAAGAAAAAGAAGAAAAGTGTGTTATTTTAGTAGAATAAAGTAAAATAACAAGATTAATAGTATAACATTTGCTTCATATTTGATTACTTTAGATGAACACTGTTCGATTAAGAAGAAAGATGAGATTCAACCGAGTACTTCGTTACAGTATTTCATCATTAGCTGACATCGGTTAGAGAACCTTTGGGAAACCTGGGAGTACTGGACAGCTGTTTTGTCCTTGTTTGGGACTCTTCACAGTATGCACCCACACCACGGAGTTCGAACCCGCGAACCTTCTAGGTTACAATGTGAGCTCTTAGACCATTCAACCTGACCTGATAGCCCGCCCATGAATTCGAACTTCTGCCAATTCCCGATATAGCGCAACTACCAGCCAATGTCAGTGGTGAGTATTTGTCCCAGTAACCGACTTTAAGAATTATTCCACATAAATGTTGGGCTATTTTGTAAAAATTACGACCACCAATATTAGTTTTGATCTTAAGAGGTGTGACATAATCCACTAGTGACAACGAAATACCAGTTAATATAGAAGAAGTCCTATACGTGAATACAGCATTATATGTTCAAACTCAGCGACTACAAATTATAGTACTGCGGGTCTGTGACTTCATCTCTAAAATATTATACGACCATATACATTTCATAAAAGTGGATGGTATGGTCAAATCTATAGCTAGGTGATGCATAATTGATTAATTCGTTTGCATTCCGAGTGGAACACACGGCTTCAAGCTTTAAAGTTTCATTAGCAATGATATCGCTTTCCTTATGTGGGATTGTTAGCCTCACACTCAACGTTCCCTCGAGGCTAGTCTTACTACTGCCTAGATGAGGCTTAAGCTTGCATCAGCCAGGAATACAACCCGGACCAAGTGCATAATTGACCAGAATTATACCAGCTCCTAAATCTCAACTTCTGGTCCGTATCTACCACTCAAGTGTACTGTCATGCGACACTACACTGCATGTTATGTACTTACAGTTGACATACAAAGAGCTGTAAGCCCAGGTTATGTGCTTCTTGAAAGTTCACAGTCACTTTATAAGTTGAATAAAACGAATTCTATTCACATTGTAATGTACAGAATTATATATTGTGAACAGTACAGACATAGGCAACATTGTCATCACCGAAAATGAATTAGTTAGATGTAAGAAGACAGAGTGATCGTAAAAATCTGCAGTGTATAGGTTTTCTACACCAAGTGACAATGTAAAGAGAAAGCATGTAGAAAAAAATTAAAAATAATTAAATAAAAAGAAGAGAAGAATAAAAGTGAACACGACATCTAGAATCAAGGCATAAAATTCACCTGATTTATATCACGGAAACTCTTACTGAAGTACAGACGATCATCCTTCCATGTAGTCTACACTATTCTACAATCTTCAATCTACTCATTACATATTTAAAATATGTTGTAATCAACAAAGAAACCAGATGTTTACACCACAGTATTCAGCATAAACGTCAACTCTGATCTACAAAAATTCACCCCATTGTTCAAAGAAAAAAGACTGAAAATAACAATGCAAAGTTAACTGAAATCTAAACATTCAAATATAGCGTTTTTGTATTTTTCTGCAACTCTACTACATCATTTTTCTAAATTACAACTCTGCTGACAAATATCACCCTGTTCTGTTATTCTACTATCAGTTATCTTTCACAATCTCACCAAATCTTATACACGCTTATCATTTCACGAAATTATAGTTAATAAATTGCAGTTGACAAATTCTACACTCTGATTTACATTCAAAAAGAAAAGCAAACTCAAAATAGCACTGAACTACATACTACTCACTGATTGATTGAGTGAGTGAGTGACTGATTGATTGAAATGAGTAGTTGTATACCACACACACACACATCAACCAGTAATGCTTGCCAACCAGATCAAAATGATTTAAACAACGGGTGGCCTCTTAGCTCGTTTGAGAGCGAGCTCCTCAGCAGTTTACACACTTTGACTCAGGTCAGGGGGCCGAATCATTTCAAACCACAGGATATCTGACTAACTACTTGGGCAAACTGGTGACGCCATAAATCAAATTAACATTTTGAAAATTAGTTAGCACTTCCCCATGTACATAGTTCGAGGAGTGAAATTTTCAGAAGAGTTTTCTTCGGAAACCAACTTATTCAGATCACAGTGGCTAACAAGCACTACTGGTTGATAATGAGTGGCACACAACTACTCATCCCAATCAATCAGTAGTATATAAAGTTTTATGCTTACCACTAGTTGATAATACAGACTTATCGCAGTGCGTATTAATGAAATATTAGATTATCTCCTAAAAAGTTGAAAGTTCATCTACAAAACCATATTCCAATAACGAATACTTTAGTGAAGCAAGATAAGAAAGCATATCCCTACGGTTTACTTCATGCCATATCATAAAGAAAAGAAACCTTTCGTAAAAGCCAATTACAGTGTAATGTATTTATTCTTAAATAACACTGAAACTGAACTATTTTGATTACGTATGCACATAGACTTTTCATCTGTGTCATCAGTAAAACAGAGTATTCTTTAAAAATGAATGAATAAATAAATAAATAGCCAATAATAGTTGATAAATTTTCACTGTACTCAATCATCAATCAATAATTTTGCCTTTGTCAAAAAGAAGAAGAAAGACAAAAGTACATTTTATGCTTGCTTCATCATGAATAATAATTATGTCAATTATTTTCAAGGTAGATTACTTTTAAAGTGAATTTAGAGAGATGCTGAAGCAAGATAGTCAGCCAGTATATGCATATATAAGGAAAAAAGCATATTAATAGTTGGCTTTGTTGTGTTTTTCCGTTAATTTATGAACAGTATGAGAGAGAGAATAACTTTCTAATGAAGTTTTATGATACAGGGAATTCGACTGTATTTCTTTTTTAAGAATAAAACTATGTAAGGGAAATTGTTCGCATTCCACTATTCATCTTTTATGACTTCGATTGAAATTAAATGAATTATATATCTGGTTTATAAAACAAAAAATATTAGACATTGGAAGGTAAGTAAGGGATATATATATATATATATATATAATTCAGCTTGATATCATTGGGCATTCGTCCCATCATCATGTATTATTATTATATGAATTCATGAATGTTAGACTAATTTTGTTGTAGGCTATCTACCTAGTGAATAACTAACATTTTGTTTACTTTCAGTGGTATCCCACTCAACAGACTTGTACTCCTATTTAGTAACTAGTCAAGAAAGACAGTTGCAGCGAAGAAAATTTTCTTTTCGACGAAGTCATCATCTGGGCTGTACATTCGTGTATTGATATCAAATGGATGGGAAAGTTCCAGAATAATTTCAGAATAATAATAATGTACAGCCTAGATGACGACTTCGTCGAAAAGAAAATTTTCTTCGCTGCAACTGTCTTTTTATTCCCTATGATCAAATGTGTATATTCCGTTGTTAGTCAAGAAAGTAAAGAATTCATAAATTCCAGTCCAAGTTGGCTGAATCTTCAAAGAGTTTGGCCGGATAACCTGAATGTTCTGTAGATAGGGTCGTAGGTGAGCACTACTGAAGAGTTCTGGACTAAGATGCAACAGCTGTTTGGTGATTCTTACTTTTCAGCGGTTCGTGATGAAATTGACATTAAAATCATGGATTTGTGTTACGTTATAATTTAATCATTTAGAATTTAAACAGTTGAAAGAATGTGGAACTGTTTACTTTTTGAGTTATCCTTAATTCACTAGAAGATGCATAAAACTTGCTGGAATCCAATAGGATTTTGTGATGATCAAGAATACTTCTACTTTTAATCTTAAATCAGGCGAAACAATGGCTATTTAGAAATACATATTTAAAAATCCAGTTTTCTCCTTACAGAGTGTTTAACTAAAGCAAGTGTATATGTCAAATGCATTTTTTTCTATAAACTCTGCCTTAGTTTGGTTCATCAGTGGTTCAGTGGTAGAATGATCATCAGGCACACTGAAGTTCCAGATTCGATGCCCAGAGGACACACTCCTAAACCCTGCCTAATTTACTAACCAGTAGATAGCAAGCTGAGGAAAGATGGAGGGCTGAACTATAAGACTAGGTTTCAGGTTGATGGTGACGTATCTTGCCTCTCCGATTCTGGCCTGCTTTGACATCTCCATCCCTTCCGACTACATGTGGTTGAAACGATGCTTCCTACATAAGTTAAGTGAGTAACCTCTGTTAAACTTCTCCCGTTAATGGTGATTGGTGCTGATTGTTGTTGCTGTTCGCTGGTTACGTTCATCACCTCCGTCTTCTCAATGTTCACCTGCAGTCCTATCTCCGCTGCCTGCTTCTTCTGCCAGTTTGTTGGTTTCTGCCTAAAAGTCTTCGAATTTGTGTGATACTAGATACATGTCATCTGCGAAATCCAGATCTTCTAGAATCTTCTTATCGGTGGTCTAGCGTATTCCCGTCTCCTCACTCCCAACAGTCTGACGCATAAATAGCTGCAACTATTTTATTTTAACAGGATAGATTTAAATTGTACATGTACTTAAGATTCATGCCACCCCTCCTTAGTTATGTAAAAATCATGTCATATTCTTCTTTTCAATACTCCCAGAAATAGAAGATGAAACTTCAAGGCACTAATGAAGCAAATACTGAAAAAATAGGTTGATGAGGCGAATTAATAAATATCCTCACTATGAAGCATAAAGCTAGGCTTCTTATACCATATGTACACTAGTAACTGTTCGTGTCTTTCTCTGATCAACAGGTTATATAACCTAAACGCGTCAGTATCAGTGTGTGAGACAGGTTTGAATCAACAACGGAAAGTGAGTTCTTTCAAAATGCTGCATATATATGTATATAAAAGAAATTATGAAGGTTTCGTCTACTGGTAAGCTCTTAATATCTGCTAAAACCAATAATGGTCCACTGAAATATTATATGACTTAACTTAGTAGTTACAGTGAACACATAATCAGTAGATGAACAATCTGCATACTGTGTGAGTTAACATCTTACTCACATGAACTCATCTACCCGGAACATAGTTTTCATGTGCCAGACTGTGGGCCATACAATTATTATTGTGTAAGGGTTGGTGATACTTCCTAGTTATGCAGGTTGAAGTAGGTGAAGTGGGACTCGATCCCAGGGCATGTTATTTGCAAATTAAGTTTTCAAGCCAATGAGTTACACTTCCACTAGTTACCATCTTCGCTGAACCATTTGTCTCTAACAAATTAAACAGCCTAATAATCACATTGTAACATTAGTTAACATACAACAGTGGTTTAGCGGTCAAATGCATACCAACCATATATGTGGTTAGGGTTCGATTCCCTGCCAATGCACTCCTAAATCTTGACTAGTCAGTAGTGAACCTGTTAAAAGATGGAAGAAGGATGAATGTGAGGCTAGCAATCTCATCCTGTAAAAAGACACCACTAGCTTGGAACTTCACAACTCATGCTTGAAGCTCTATATTCCACTTGGAATGCAAAGGAATAAAATGTTACTAACTGTGCAATGCATGTTTAACACGCTAATTTAACATCTCCCGACCGAAAGCTGCTACCTTGACGTGGTGGTCGGGCTTGAACACCGCAATGACCCAACAAGCTATACTGGCTGGAACTTATGTTCCTGTAGGTCCTACCATGCCAGAAAGGTTGTTTGGATAGCGGTTAGACAAAAAGCAGTTACCCAACCCAATCCTATGACTCAAAATAAATCACAAAATATCATGCCGGATCGGTCGGGGCCCGGATTAACAACGACCGCGCTTCCTGCTGCCGTGTCACAGGGCAGAAGTGATAAATGTGCTACTGAGACACACCAAATGAAAAACAACAAACAAAAACAGGCCGTGTGTGACCGGCCTCAAGCAGTTGTCCCCTGGGCTCTGCGGTCACGCAACCAACTTCCACGGTGTGGGCAGCCGGGAAGTAACAATCGCCCTCACAATCCGAAGTGCACGCGAAACCTCTCTAATCCTCACTCATCTTTGTCTTCATCTTCATCTCTATTATCTTGCCTTCCTTCTACTAATGCAACTCCTCTACTTAATGGCTCTTCACTTCCTCTTCACTCTGTGTGCACTGAAAACGACGGAAGCCAAAAAACCACCATCGATAGTCTCCTAAAGCCACGCCACCAATTTCTCATCTGTCGATTTAATTCATACATGACAGATGCAAATGGTAAGTAGGTAAATAAGAGGACCAATGGTATCACTTGACTCCTGCATCAGCTGTCATTATTATTATTATCATAATTAGCGCTATTATTATTATTATTATTCAACTGTTACGCAAAAACAAAATCTATACAAAACCATTTGGAGTGAAAATAAATAAACAAATAACAATACTACTCAATAAAAAAAAGCACAACACAGATAAGTAGCTGATTGGGAAAAAAGAAACATAACAATTAATTGTAGCATTTTAATGAAGAATTATAATACTACTCCTGGTATTTATTTTTAGCATAGAATGTAACAGATGGCATTGTTCACTGTACAAACAAGATATCATTCTGCTGTTTACTTAAGTCGTCATACTTTATTTTTATTTTATTTTTAAATTTTTATTTTGGTGGACAAGCCAAAATTATACACACACATTATACAGAAATATGAAA
This sequence comes from Trichobilharzia szidati, assembly GCA_944472155.2. NCBI lineage: Eukaryota > Metazoa > Platyhelminthes > Trematoda > Strigeidida > Schistosomatidae > Trichobilharzia > Trichobilharzia szidati. Next base: position 132,815,008 of record OX235271.1, read on the forward strand.
AACAAAGGGAACCGAACCTTTTACATATAATTCAATGAATTAAACAAATTGGATGTACAGATAGAGTGATAGATTCCTTTTGGTATATTTGAAGCAGCTGTTATCATACTAACACTACGACGCAGCTTTCTAACTTCCTTTCAACACAAAGTATACTGTTAACGGAATTTACAATATATACATTTCTTCATCGAAACAAAATCACTTCATGATGAAATCCTGTAACCAATCAAGCGAATCCCTACAAACCAACACTTGAATGTCAATGAGATGCTCACTAGCGACTTGCCCTATTCAGGTGGGTAGTCACCTGGGGTTCTAGTGAGAAGTCGTGACCAGTAGGGTGCAGCAGGTCGGGCGTGAGGACAAATACTCGCCGAAGACATTGGCTAGGGGTCGCGCTATGTCGTGAATTGGCAGAAGTTAGAATTCATGGGCCATTGGATCGGGTCCCAGTGGCTTAATGGTATACGAGCTCGCCTTGTAACCAGAAGGTCCTGGGTTCAAACCCCGGTGGGTGCGTACTGATTAAGAGTCCCAAACTAGGACGAGACGGCTGTCCAGTACTCCTAGGTTTTCCAATGGTTCTCTAACCAATGTCAGCTCATGATGAAATCCTGTAACCAATCAACCAAATCCCTACAAACCAATACTCGAGAATCACTTCACTCAGCTCTATGTCAACCAAAAGACTCAACAATGAAAGAAGATAAAACTAACATCATCTACAAAATAAATTGTAACCACTGTGAACAACATTACATTGGCCGTAGTGGATGCCCTCTTTGTTTTCGTATCCATGATCATAAACTAGCCGTCAAAAAACATGAAATCCACTCCCTCATATCGTTGCATACAGATAACAACGGACATTAATTCGAATGGGACAACGTTTAAATATTAGACAGAACAAACACCAAGAATGCCAGAGGATTCTTAGAAGCCTGGTATTCCAGTGAATTGTCAATCAATAGACACACTGACATAGATAAAATTTACCAATCGAGAAGAAGGAAATCTCAGAGACAAAGCGTCAAACTTCAGGTCAAGGAAACAGTCAGCACCAATACAAGCGGCCTAGAAGGTGTGAAAACACACAAAAACAACCAATCACATTCAAGGTCACCCACCAGAAGAGATGACTAATAAACTCGTGGAGAAATCCAAAAGCTCACGTCAACAAATTGAAGTATGCGCTGAAGATGTTGCCTAGTAAAGCAGTGATGAGATCCTCGAAAATAAACCATCCAACTCAGAAACAAAACTACATCAAAAACTGTATTTTTTTAAAGCTAGTGCTGAGTATCTTTTTCCATATGAAATAATAACCGCATACTTCTAATCTACAAAAGTCCATGAAAACGGGGTCTATCCTAATTTGAACGTATGTATGTAAATACTAGTGTGTCAGTATTTCAGAGGTAGACTACTCGCCAACTATTTACTTGGTCTGGGATTCGAATTTTCGGCCAGCATACACTCTCACATCTCTTAGCCGGTTGTAAGCCCGACAAAAAAGAAATATTGGGCATAAGGCTAGCAATTCCAACTCGTAAAATAATGCCCTTGCTACTGAAACTGCAAAGCTGTAGCTTGAAGCTCTGGGAACTTATAAGAATGAGGAGAAATGCAAACATTACGATTTTGCTTATTTTTTCGTATAAATTTCTTTATTTGAATGCATAAAAGATTTCACTTATGAAAAATTAAAAATAATGTTTAGTTTAGTCTAATTAATTACCTGGAATGTATATATATTAAGAAATAAAACACTCAATAAACAAACACATTATACAACATAGATTTACCACAACATAGAAGCCACGACAACACAGTAAGACGACAGTTTCTTTGCTCCAATATCTGTGTTTAAAAACCAAATACTTTTGTTCTCTCTTCTGAATAATCTAATCAATAATTTGACACTTACAATTGTAATGCTTTTCGTCTTTCTTGTTCTTCACGTTCAAGTTTTTCTTGTTCCAATGCTGCAGGATCTCTTAGTATAACAGGTTGATTATTTACAGTGTTAGCTTGTACTACGCCTAGATCTTGACTTTGTGATGCTATTGATGGATTACGACTTTGTCCTTTATCTTGATGTGATTCAACAGATTCTGTAATAGGCCCACTATTTGAACTATTCACACTATATGAACTACTTCCATGTGCTCCACTAGCATATCGTTCCATTGTATTTTGTTTAGAAGAAGAATAAGTTTGCTGTGAATATTGTTGTTGTTGTAGTGGTTGAGCGTTCAAACTCATTGCTGATACAGACAATTCACCATCATCATCCTGCATACTATTATATGCTTGTTGTTGAGATTCATGTCTAAGTATAAAATTTAAACAAGAATTTTATTTATTTATCGATGTACTAATCTTGTCAACATCAGATTAGTCTATTCCTACTTGAAAAGCCCCTCAGTGTAAGAGGGTTCTACTTCACCAATGATAAAAGCATTCATAAATGAATATTGACTGGTTTCCAAATACTCACTAATAGTAAAACCAACTTACCAAAGGAGTTGTGTTTTCTAAATTATTCTGTTCAGACACTTAAAGAGTGTAGTCAGCTAAGCACACACACACGCACATGAGTGGTTTATGAATGAATGAACCACCGGGAATTATCTGTTTTTCTTTTCATTTTAACGAAAAGAGTCATTTTTTAAAGATAAATATGAATGACATTCCTAAAAAGATGCAGAAACCGCCTAATTCTAAGAGAAATTTCATTACAAATCCATATCATTTAGGCAGCTGTGGAAAAGAAAGGAACACTCCTCAGTAATGTATGCAGGGTACCAAGCCAGTGACCACATAACCCCATAACCACTTAGCCCTCTTTGTTTTCAGTCTAATGGAGTACGAATTCTGTATACTTTCAATTCGTAATACAATGCTACCGCTGCTTAAACTATCATTGTCATATAGCTTAAACAAACTTCCGATCTCGAACCGAATGGATGGAAGCTTTAAGTTTATCCTAAATGATCCCAATTACAATTCCTTAACAGCGATATGTCTGTATAACGATGAAAGATTCAGTCAGTATTATTCATTAACAATAGACGTTTATCTCTTGTTTGTGCCAGCTGAAGTCAACTCCATCTACCATACCTCATAATGAATGTAGTACGGAATAAAGATAATTATCTGACGTCAGTATCTAAGTAGACGGTAATTTGAGGAATTACAGCCTCACTTTGATGAAGATGACGGTGATGATTTGTCGTGCAATGACAACAAATATAATGTCATTTTCCAATAGTTAAATTAGGTCAAACGTTGGAAAACATCAAGTTTGTACTACATTGAAAACAAGTTCGTATAAACCTTTTTAGAATGCTTATAACTGATGTATGAAGAAGAGTAGTTCAACAGCGATTGTATAGATTCACTTGAATAGGAAAAAACACTCTAAATCATTCGAAAGAGTTAAAATTCTGACAATGTGTAAAGCTAACTGTATAATAGCCTGACAGAGAATTATTTGGAAATAATAAAACATTTCTCATTCATTCATCTCATAATATTTTTCGATAAATAAATAACTTATTTACTAACCTACGAAGAACAAAGAAAGTATCAATCACATGATTAAAATTTAAAGTGACTTAAAAATTACTCCCTATACGTTCAAAATAACTCCAAATCTCAAGTTTGATCACGAATTGATTTCAATTGAAGAACCACTGAAAACCATGGAGTACTGAACAGCTGTTTCGTTTTGGACTCTTGATCAGTACACACCCATGACTTCACCAGAAATTGAACCCAGGATCGTAAGATTACACGACAAGCTCGTTGACCAGTCAGACACTAGAAAAGAAGTTCTAGTGAGAAGTCATGACTAGTGAAGTTCCATCAAGCCGAGTGTGAGGACACTTGCGATGTATATCCCAAACTGACAGAGGTTAGTACTTGTAGAGCATCGAATGGTTAGCCATTCGCTACTTTGCGAGGTAATGGGTGAGTACTGATGAAGAGTCTCAAACTAAGACGAAACAACTATTCAGTATTCCCTGATTTTCAGTGGTTCTTTAACTGAAGTCAGGTGGTGATCAGGTTTGAATTCAGTCAAATATGGCACTTTTATGAACCATAATACTCATTGGTAGAAACGCAACAGCCCAATATTTCCAACTGAGGCAACCTGACAACGTAAATATACTTTCTCATTAGAATCAATCAACGTATTACAAAGTGATTCTTATCTACGACCCATTTAATATTTCCAACATCAATCATAGAAACGTTCACGTTACAAAAGAACCTTTCCAAAAGCTGAAGCAGAAGAGATCAAGTCACTTGAACCTAGATATTCAAAAATTAAAAAAAGAAAACTGAATACTAATCACGTAGAGACTGAAGGGGAATCAACGCAGATCAAAGAAGAAGTTGAGATATTAAATCAATGCCATTGTTCAAGTAATGGCATTTCTCGTTTGACCTATACAAATAAAGTGGTCAGCTAAGTGGAAAAACGTGAACAATGCAAGATAAAAGGATAATAAGACCAAGAACAAACAAAATCATTAGACTTAAAAGAACCCAAATTATGAGAAAAAGAATACATCAAACATTCGAATATCATTTATTTTAAAAACACAAAGACAATAGGTTTTATGAATTTTATGAATTCACTTTCTTAGTGCAGGTGACGCACGACAACAACGATGGAAGCTTTTCTTAGTAAAACCTAGGTTCGTAAACTGTTAGAAGTACTTGAACTTCTGATAGTTCCACGAGAATGTATCTTATTCGCAACAATGATATATTACATTTAATTCCTTAAAAAGTGTTTTAAACAGATAGTTTATTTAAGAAGCATCTTTGAGTGAAATGTCATATAACGCTTTGAAGGATTAAAGTCCTAAATAAGATATTCAATCTTGTTTAAATATTATCACTGATAACAAGTCAGAAAGTTAGGATGACGTCAATATTTTGTTTAGAATAAACAAACTTACCCATAACCACTTCGTGAAAATGTTTCATTTTGCCACTGACGAGGTGGCCTGCCACGTTGAATAGAACTGACATGATCCCTTGATCCTGATGCATAGCGCTGTTTCGAATGTGGGGACTGACTATGATCCACACTATCAGCATGGTGTGGAGATACAGAATTTTGACGCCCATATGGAACACTGACTTCCTTAGAAGTACTAGTATTTACAGGTCTAGGCTGTAAACCCCGTTGTCCTGTACCGATACTCTCTGTTTGTAATCGGCTGGATAAAGGAGCTTTCTGCGACTGAATTGGAAGTCTATTACTGGCAACATGTGATGAAATTGGTTTGCTGCTGTAATTGGTAAATCCGCTTACACCTTCTTCGTCTTCACTAGATGAAGAGTCCAGCATTATTTACGAATATTTGAGCAGGTACGGGCTGGAAAGTTACAATAAAAATACTAATGAAATGAATGTTTATATATGAATGAAAACCAAAATTAAACAGCAATTACCCTCAGCTACTAACACAGAAAGATTATTTTACTAAGAGCAGAAAAATGATTTATTTGCCGAGAAAATTCACGATTTAAATCAGATGATGACCCAGATTTTTGATCCCACGCATTCTGTATCTTAATTTGCAAAATTTAAATTTATATAATTCTGAAGACCTTATCGCATTTATTTCAGAACAGTTCAATTTAGAATTCGAGTTGTGCTATGAAACGTGCCTGTGGAAATGAAGCGTAAATATCACTTTTGTATTCTTGAAAGGCAGTGTGCGTCGGTGGCATAGTGGTTAGGACGCTCGCCGACCATGCACATGGTCCGAGGTTCGATCCCCGGCCGGCGCACACCTTTACCTCACTAAGCCAGAAATAAAGCTAGTGAAGAGGAAAGGTTGGGCATGAGGCTATCAACCACATCCTGTAAAAATAAACACTGCTACAGAAACTTCAAGCCTCTAGCTTGAAGCCCTATGTTCCACTGGGAACGTGAAGGAATAAAAAAATTCTTGAAAGGCAGACAGCTGATAAAGTGTTGAGCTTCAAGAAGAATTAAAGCCTTCACAGTGGTTAAATATTAATCAGTATTAATAGTAATGACCATGAAATTTAAGGGATTTCAAAGGATTTTCTAAAATTTGTAAAAACTAAAACAGTGGAGATTTTAATAGAGCGCCAAACTTTCCAAGATAAAAAAATGTAATGTATAGTACCACATAATAATTTTATATTAGTTATAACTTTCTAACACGTGGTCACATACTTATATTGAAATTTTGAATTTTGTAAAGATTAGGATTAATTTCATTATAGATTTCATCATCGAAAGCCAAAGAGCACAGAATAGCTCGTACGGCAGTGTTAAATGATAATCCTACTAGGAATCGAACCAAGGACCCTCATGTTACGAGCCTATCGACTTAACCATTCAGCCAATGGGATATAATTTAATAGGCCATGAATTTTAATTTCTATCAGTTTGTGACATAGCGCTACCACCAGTTAGTGCCTTCGATGAGTATTTTTCATATGTGAATGTGAAATATAGTGCTTCATTTACTCAGATACATACATACGACTGATTATCCTGAGTATCTCTTTATAAGTCGTTTAGATGTTGAACACAATCATTCTTACTGGGACTGTGAGTAACTATAACAACAGTGAATAAAATCTGATTATGACATGTATCAAATTAACTGAATGATATTTATTTCCCCCTGACCACTTTTTATGCTGCTTTCCTTAAAAATATACTATTATATCCAGATTAAGTGATTGTCCTTGGTACCAGATGACATAAAATCGACTGAATAAAATCTTAAGGAAGGACAGAAATAGGCAGAAGTAGGCTAAAAGGTCAAAATTGAGAAATGTCATTCAGTTAATTTCATATATATATGCTATATGAAGATTTCTTAAATTACGTTATATCTACTCCCAGTTCCAGTATTCAATATCTAATTGACATTTAAGAAAGGCAGATATTTAGATTGAGCAATAGCATATATATATATATATATATATTGATATGTGAGAAATAAATATATGATTGAAATATACTACCCTACTAGTAATCTTTTTCTTGCTTTCGTCAAATGACTGATATGTATAGTCTAGTTCAAAATGCCCAGTTGGTTGTGTTGCTTCTCAAGCTTATTTTTACGAGAAAAATAGTTTTTCAACTTCAATGTAGTAAGCATGAGCTATTAACCTACCTTTTTGACTTTACTTTTATTTGGTTCACTAGCTGTTCAGGTGGTATTACTGTTTAATTGACCATTGTGTCTCATGTGCAGATTAAGTAGGAATAATGATGTCTTAGCACTTAGAAAGGTCTAATATATTTTAACCTTTTCTTATCTGGATGTATTTTTCGTTCTATCTGAGCTCGTGATCTTCCCGCCTACTTTTTGACTCTAACCACAAATGAGTTAGCTTTCCATATCTGTGTATGTGTATATTGGTTACGCTTGTTTAGCAATATATAGCTGACAATTTGTTTTCTTCATTGCCCATTATTTAAGGCAATTAGTATTCACACATTCATTAATATTTAAATATCCTAACAGTGGAGTATTTATTTTTGTCAAGAAAACAACAATACAGAGCAGCAGAATAGATGGAAAATAAAGGTAACCAGTTGTAAATCACTAGGAGACTTAGAAATAAGATTTATTTTATCCTACTAATATCAGACTGTGCGTCGGTGGCACAACGGTAGAATACTCGCCAGCCAAGTATTTCGGGATTCAATCCCCGGCTGACTCACTCTTATACCTCCTTCAGCTAGTAATTAGACTGGTAAAGAGAGAAGGTTGGGCAATCCAATCGCTTAAAAATAAACACCTTTTTTGACTTTTCAAGCACAATTTATTGCTCATAATCATATCGCCATGATATGATTGTGAGCAATAAATTGTGCTCGAAACGCCATCAGTAAATATTACTGTATAACAATGCGAGACTTCATCAAAATAAATTTTACCCATGATAGAATTATACTCTACCACAGTGCACAAGTTTTAATCTTATACGAATAAACACAGAAACCCCAAAGCTCTAGGCTGAAGCCTTATGTTCCACTGGGAACGTAAAAGAATAAAATGAAATAACTGATACCAGACAAAATAACACTGTCATAATTTTATAATCTACAAAAATTAGGAGAAATACATTTTTTTCATGGAATGGAAAGTTTATACCTGTAAGTTATAAATTAACCTAAACACCATACTACTTGAACTCCGTAGACATTCATTTTAAAAGACTATTGTTAAGGTCATTTAATTTAGCTTCTTCTTTATAAGAATACAGATATAGAACATAAATTATCTAGGTAGGTCTAAAGCTATATCATCAAAACTTCAAATGTTCAGCGTACAAAGTAAAGTTTCAACAAATATTGTTTCGTTCCTAAAGATGCAGAAAATACTACAAAAAAAGCACTCAATAAACATATTTAGTTTTAGCTTCAACGTATTAACAGACTGACATAGACAGATGAATCAATAAATAACCTATCTGAAGAATGCACCAGTTCGTGTTGCTACATTCAGAATTGAACACGAGGAAATAATGAAAATAGATAAAAAGCTTTCATAGTGCAAAAGGAATGACAATAATCATATGAAGATAACTTAGAATAAGTATAAACTCGATATTGACATATTTATGAACTCTATTGAACTAAGTTTTCAACCTTATTTGTTTAAGTCAGTTTTGATTTTCCCGTTGATTGATTGAACCGAAGCGTTCAGACTTTAGGAACGACGACACTTACTGAAGATGCAGGTTCATCTGGACGACGAGTCCCAAATAGGAGGAAATGCGCATCCTGGATTCCACAGACAGTTACCATCCACCAGATTTCTTTAAGTTTCTGGTCTACCCAAGGATCCGTACATTCTTTACCTTTCTGTATGACTCAGACTCGAAAACACAAACTTCATTGATAGGTGCCACTTACTTTTCCAACAAATCCTATTTTCTGAGAGCTAATTATTCTACACCTTACGCTGCGCTTCGAACAAGGTTATGGCTGGAAATGCATAAAGTATGTCCTAGCGTGCTCAGTAAAAGCTTTAGCTCAGCGAATGACTTTATTTCATCCAATTTATAATCATTTTATGTCTCCTGCTTCCGGTCAACATGTCTCTTAGCCGAGAATTAGTAAACAATGGATGAGACTTACAGGATATTTCGCCAATGACAAACGAGACATGGGGTTGACTTAAGCTGAACTAGATTTTTGTAACATTGAATGTAAGATTAAAGAAATTCACTGTAATTGGACTACCCAATTCCATCAAGATTAGAGTTTAGGAAAATAAAAATGACAATTGATTACTACTCAATAACGTCTAAACTATGATTAGTGTTTCAATTACAATTTTCACTTGCACTAAGACTTTCACAAAAATTAACCTGTACTTGTTTTTCAAATGAATTGTGCAGATTATTTTTCAAAACTATTCGAATAACTAAAGCTAGTCTGTAAAATCCTACTTCTATACTCATAGAATAAAAGAGATAGAAAAGGAAATTTCTATTAGTTTACAAGTCAATAAGATACAAAATCCATTTGGTATACACTAGGCTAACATTGTAGAGTTGTGGTTTATTGAGTCAAGTATTAAACTTCATTTCATGAACCAGAGGCTTGAATGAATACCGGTTAGGACAAGGCTGTTCAGTCAGCTGTACAATAACCGATCAAAAATAAGGCTAGCTGCTTGAAGGCCTTCGAACTTATTGAAGCATAATACCTCATGTTACATATATCGCTTACATAAATGTCTTCTAAACAAAGTGTTAATTTTCATGAGTTAGTCTGTAGGGTTTCGATTTGTCTTTCAGGTTTGTCCACGAATTGATACCAGTTAGAGAAGCAGTGAAAACCAAGGAATACTGGAGAGCTGTTTCGTGCTAGTTTGGGGCTCATCGTCAGTACACACACATAGAGGTTAATTAACGCTTACTTATCAAAATTTACTTCCAATAGTCTCACGTTGTAGTCCCGTTTTAACAAACAGAAACATCAACATTTTTAACAGCAAATATGTATGTTTACATCATAGCCTATTTCTGTCTTTTCCAGACGTTAAGGCTGGTTTAAACAGTATTAAATTTCCACTTAAATCCCATCTAATTCTTTTGCTTTGACATGTAGGCATGCAGACACGCAGATATATATATAGGCTCATAAACGTATTTAAATAAATGTAAACATAAAACGTAGAAGTATGAAGCATTTTCGTGTTATTCTGAAACTCCACTCCAGTTTAACAAACATCTAACATAATCTGTACTGCTTTCATTTATTGAATTTTGTTCAACGTGAACACAGAAATGAATGATAGTGGACGTGATATAGACAAAAATAAGGCAGATAAGATAATCTTGCAGTTCAAATCCAAGATGTTTATGACAGTTGGATATGAAAAGTAACTCGTGATAAAGCTTTGCTTTTTACAAGATTGAAAATATAATACTAGACCAAACAAGAAGAAAAGGAGAGTAACGTGCTCCTGTAAGCCTCACTTCTCTTACCCTCCAGTGTTTTCTTTTTCCGATATTTGATATCTCCACAAAGTGTTTGCCTTTGTACAAGTATCCACTTCTGTATGAATAATATGAGTATTTTTAAACAAAACACAACTGAATAAGATTTTGAGTTAACAGAAAATAACGAATATATGTGAGTAGGTGACTGTGTAAGTGGTTATTTGAAAACGCCAAGTTACTGTTTAACAAGAGGGGGAAAATAAAGGATGAGTTGGACTAAACTTTTGTTTGCAAAGTCTTCCGCACAACTTTGATACAAACAGTGTTATAGTGATTTAAAAGTATTTATATTCACTGAGCAGCGATCAACAAAATAAAGAAGTATTCGTCTTCCTTGCCGGTTGAAAGTAACTTAAACAGTACCATGAGCATAAGTTTTAAGAATGTCCACTATCCACACCAACATATAACAGCAGACTCGTAAAAACAAAGTTCACAGTAAAATCAGTTATATCATAACAGTCTGTTTGTAAAAGTACGTATAAGAGGCTATAGAGCATTCACAACACAATCAACAACTTTATAAGATCAATGATCAGACATTAAACAAGATAAATGTAATTATAAGATATTAAAAGTAACGATCGAATCATTTTTTTAAAGAGGATACTTGAATGGGTATACTCTCCCAATTACCATTTTCTTCCAAATGACTGACTGACTTACGAATGTAAAATTTGCATAAAAGTGAAGCAGCTTAAGCTGCCAAAATTTACAAAACCAGAAATGAATTTAGGAAGGTAGACAATGGGCAAAAATGTACAACAGGAAGAATGATTGGATGAAGATAACTGGGGATTTTCAGAATCTAGAAGATGGTAAAACAGTAAATACATCTACGCTACTTTGAACAATTTTCTAACCATTTCACCTGTGATTCAACTCCAACAAAGTAGTCTTTACTTCTCTACATGGATCAAACCAACAACTCAAGAATTCATGTATTGGTGCTATTTTTGTCCGATTACAAAATTCTTTTCTGATCTATTCTTGCACCAGCTTACATTGCTCAATGTGCATACGTAGCACATATCTTAGCCATCACAATTTATGCAGCCTCATAACCTCAGCTATTGACTTTTCCCTCTTACTTCACGCTAAACTAACCTTATTATCATTAACCATATTTCACCACCTAAAACAAGACACTCAACAGAGGTACTAATGGTCAAAAGCCGCTGATATTTTCATATCATTTAATTACGTAGGCGATATTTCACAGCTGTAAAGTAGGAGGCAGCGAAGTGTTGAACACTTAAAAATTTTATCGGCTGGATATCCGGATATCACTCTGGGACTAATGTGATACAAATTGGCTAAGGCTAAATAAGCCTTTTTTGCTCTGAGGTTTCGTCAGTAACCACCACACTAGAGGTGTATGTAACTCACCAAATAAGTGAAATTATCAACACATTCAACCATTTTACTTCATATCCTTGAGAAAAAGAGCCAGTTCATACCAGTCCCGCAGCACCTCACTACACTTGAAGTGGGATAAACCACATTTTTATTCGAAAATATGATGACATTTCATATGAAACATATTTCTCCCTCAAAAAATCAACCTGCTTATTTTAAAATCATTTTATTTAACTGTACCTATCACTAATATTTAAGAGTACTTATTTGCCTAAGTAAAAATGTAGCCGAAAGAAAACAAAAAATTTGAAAAAAAGGAATAATTTAAAAAGTGACTTATTTTCATCTCTTTAGGATAAAAACATATTCATGTATTTTTTATATTTTAATTTATCGAATTTAGTATTGTTGAGAGCATTGATGAAAGGTTCAAGGTCAAACTTCTGAAACGGAAAAAAATATGTCTATCGACCACGAAAGACTCACATTCACATACAGAATAAAAAACATAGGTGGAATAGAGAGGAAAGATAAGTATATGCTGACAACTAATTTATTAATATTGATGTAACAAAGGAAAAGTTACCAACTTAACACTATTTATTATTCAACTGTTTACTCGTCTATAAGGTTCCCTGATTATTTCATAATTTGCTTGTTTACGAGTTTTAGAAAAGAAAAAGAAGGTATTAGTGAATTTTCATGTTGTTGTCATTATTGTAAATCTAGCTGCATAAAGTATGTGCTGTCGGCTACGCTTTAGGAAAATGATTAAAAAGATTATAAGTTTCCAGACCGTAGATGTAACGAATTTCCTGGAATAATATTGGTGCAAATATTTATCGACAAGTGACCTTCAAATAAACTGACTTCAATTTATGTAATTTTTGATTTTATATTTTGATGATTAATAAAAATCCGAATAATTCTGCTGAAGAAGCGAAACGTTCAGAAAAATCTTGTTTAATTTTTTCTTAAAAACTCTGGGATTATTTTAAGTAATTTATAATGAAATAAGTAAAAAGCTTGTTCCTTAGTATTCAAATACCGCTCAACTGATACCAATCTGCCTTCAAATCATCCATATTTCCATCAATTATTACAGAACATTAGGTTAGTGGAACTTTCATTCCAAAATGCTTAAAAAAGCTGAGTATCACATAAATTCAGTCAAATTTTCGTGTGGTTTTTAATGAGTTGTAAAAACAACTCAGATACATGTAAAACTAGTCCTTGTTAAAATATCTTGAAACAGTTGTAAAAGAATTATTATTGAGTGATTATTATAACTTAAATTTCACACCGTAACCCATAATGCAAGAATACTGGAACTAGTAAGTCTAAATATATCACGATTCATGTTATTACTTTCACTAGTTTGATGGTTTAAGTTTGAACCTGATAGACAGAATTTTATACAGAATTGTATCTACTCTAAGAGTGATACTGTAAACATGAGTGTTATTAAGAAAGAAACAACTGATTAAAAAGTGATGAGATGTTTTAAACATGAAAGGATTAAAATAGACATGTGTTATTGCAATCACTTCCAATCACATGAAGTAGCTTTTCAAACTATTGGTTTATATTTCTGTGAACTCAATTATGTAACCTTCGGTAAATAGCCCCAATCAACACTAACTTAGTTGATAAGTTGATATCTGAAGGCAGTTTTCACTTAACTTTTCTAATATGCAACTATATTGCAGCTATCACCACAGTTATAAGTTAGCACATGTAACACACCACTCAGTGATTCACTCCCTGCGTTAAAGGACAACACCTAGCCGTAAAATAATCGAAACTAAAGCGTTGCATAAAATATACTTATCAGACTTTCGTAACTTTCATATCTAACAGAACGGTATTTTTGAACGAAATACTCCCGCCTTTCACAGGGAGTTGGATATTACACCACTGCTAAGACATACTCTATCAAGTGAAGAAAATATAAGAATTTGATCATTAGCCAACCTATAATGTATACAAATTAGGTGGCTGGAAGCAATCGGTAGAAAACCTTAGATCTAGGTTTCGTATTAGTTGGCACTTGTCAGCAAGGCGTATCTGCAATCTTGCAGGAACTCATGTTCCTTCTGAGATTTGAACTGGCGTCACTCATTGCTGCATTCAGAGACGTTAGCATAGAAGTCAAAATAAACCTCACCAAATGTTATTTACAAAAAGATTCGTAGCTCAGGATGAGTAGGGAAATCTTTTGATTTTCTTTCAACACTGGTGTTCGTCGTCAAGGTTTCATCACTGAGAAGTTAACGATGAAGAGGTCACCAAGCCTGAAGATGAAACATCTATGGATGAATACCAGACCTAGGAAAACGTCAAACAATTTTCCCGATATCATTATTATGAATAGAAAGCAATAAAACGACAGAAGTGTCAAATAATTTAACCAATATGCCAAATACAACAAAGTTGAAAAATGGGATAGCAAGTCTAAGGTCATTATGATAGCAATATTCATTAGTGATTCCGAGCTAAACCACGTATTTGAGCAAACTGACTGAACGACTGATGGATTTGTCAAAAAAACTTTACAAAAGATGGCAGCTACCTCACTACACAAAGCCCCACAAAATTGAGTAAAAACGTATAACTAATTTACAGTACAGAAAGATGTGTGACGGAAAGAATAATTTGACGAGGATTAACGAAAATCCTCAGAATATGAGAGATGACAAAGAGTAAATACATTCGCAGCATTTTGAAGGATTCTGCACCTTCTCAGCAATGGTCTCCAACCAGTGGTCCTTACTATACTGAGGATCTCATTCAAGCAGATTAAAAATTCCCACGATAGTCAAACCAACGACCAAAGACTTCATAGTTTGTTCCAAAGTCTTTGTCTGACAACTAACCCTTCCAGCCTATTCCTTTATTAGTTCTATAATCATTTAGATAGCTTTTGGATGGTACAAAAGGTATTATACAGTTTGGACAGGATTATAACTTTAAGAGTGGTAAAAGAAAACAAGAGATGATTGGTCAAACGGGAAGACAAATTTATATCATAAAGCTATATTTCATGCATCATTTAAATTTGGATTTAAGGAAAGGAGTTGGAGGTTATTCTGATTGACTAAAGAAAATACAGTGTAATATATGTGAAATGAACATAGGCAGGAAGTCCACATATGACCACACGAAAATAAAAAGAAGCTTTGGATCAAGATGCATCCAAGCTTACAACACACAATCGTGGTTTCATTCATTTCGGAGACCAAAAAGCATCAATAGTGTATAGAACTTGAGCACTGTTGTTTTCTAAATGGTATATCACAATGGGACAGTATTATTTACTGGACGACGTTTTGAAAACAATAAAACAAAACAAAGAAAATAATCATACTAAATAATACGATTTTTCACAATAAATTGAGTTTGAAACATCATCCACTAAATATTACTGTTTCAGAGTGTGATACATCCATTAAACAAACTGATATCCAGTGTTATTTTTATTAACCGTGGCTATCAACTAATCCCCAATAAATCTTAATGCTAATTCGAATCAACTTTTAAAAGTAAATTTTTTTGAGAAAGTATTAAAGATACTACATAGGAGACCCAAATACAGATAAATCTGTAGAATTCTAATACGATAACCAAGAGAAAATGTGGGAAGAAGTATAAAAATCGAGGAAACGTCGGCATGCATAACACGGAATAACACAATTCGTAATTCTAGTGTGACGGAATATCATAGCAGTACAACATTAACCACTACCAACTGAGGCTTTCCTATATATATAAACAGGCACTTGTTAAGTCACTCCGCAAATGAGACAGCAAATTTTGGTCATGTCAATTCACATGCAGGAATTCAGATTTGTTGTTAGTATCTAACAACAAGGCTTCATCTGGCTAATTAAAACTAATGATGCTGGATACAATACACACTAATTTACCAACAAGAAAAATAAAGTCATCAGATTACCAAACAAAAGCAACAAATTCATTCTACTAAATTGTTTCAATGGTATTATCCAGAACAAAAACGCCAAACTCCAGTGAAGGATTTTGCTTTAAGTGCCTTCAATCCACCGAAAAATATGGGCTGCACAGGAGTTGGGTTCCGCAAAATGCCACTCATGCTTTTTAACAGTTTGCTAGTTAAGAGGAGGTATTAAACTACACACGTTACAATTTTCCCAGAAGTATAATTTATATCGGTCTTCACTAGTCTTTTGATAAAGGATTATATATATATATATAAACTTTGTCAAAGGAACCATATTCGCCTATGGAATACTAGAAGAATATTGTAAAAGACAAACGCTTGCATTTCTAATAAGATTCAATTGATGAAAGGCCTCCCAGGGTCAATACAGTTAATAAATTTTGGCGGTACATTACAATGAGGAAATTGCGGGTCCGAATGGAAAAGTATATACTCCAAATGACTCATGACACCATTTGAAATCTCTTTAACTACGACTGATGGCAGCTTGAACAAATTCATTTTATTATATGGTATGCAGATTATGTGTGCAAATGCTACTATAAATGCAAAACCTCAGTATTCTAAGCTACGTGGTTTATTAAGTATCATCTACAAAACATTTTTGATGTAAATTTAACCTATATATACACAATAATTTTTTTAAACCCCATCTTATTTTATTACAAAAATATTTTAGAAACTATTAGGTACAAATACGAATTAAACGTCAAATGAAGCACAGAAACTTGACTCACGAAAAAGCCATACGTAACGCGACCATGTAATCATATGACGCGGTGCTTATCCATTAGAAAAGGCTGTAACTAAATACAATATTCAATAACATTATGAAAAATATCTTTACGAATTACTTTCGTTCACATTCACTTTGTTCATGTGTACATTTTCGACAATGACAAGGCTTACATGTCTGTTACTTTACCATATTCATGTCCTGGTTTCCGTGTCATGTATGGAGGGAATATTTTCTCAGACTTCATATTCATGAATTGTTTTCTCAGGAAGTATTTTGAATCAGCTAATCAGAATCACCTCTCTCCGTGAATGTTTTGACGTAATTATCAAACGCTCGCCTTAAAATGCCATCTGAGAACAGCTTTTGTTCAGTTAGTTTTACGTTTAGGACGCCGAACAATGAAGACATGTCCTTCTGCGATAACTCAATGTTAAACTCTAAAGCGATGAGACTTCTATCTATAGACGTACTTTTGTATCTCTGTATCTTTGAAAGCCACTCCGATATCCACAGTGTAGAACCACGCTGCAAATACAAATTGTCATACCGTACATGAACCTGTGGTGGTTAGATACATACAATGAATTCCAACGGAATAGGATTCTCACATATTCCCACAGTTCAAAACGGCAATAGCAACAGAATGCTATGTGTCTGAACATTCTATTTCATATCGTCTAATGTGAGCCAAATCACAAGCTCAGTGATTGGTTAGACAAAATAAAACTGCACATATACATAGCGGTTTGATCACTTGAAAATATACCTTGGCTTCCATATGTTGCCTTTTATTGTTACCAACCTAATATGTCCCAATCAGGGGCAATACGTGATGTAAACGTTACATATGCATCAGAGTCTGGTTCCATTGCAGAAAACAGTGCCGCCAACTGTCAAGTTTTCGTTGTTCAATCCACTGTTTGTTCTAATTTTGTATTAGGAATTCACATCATAATTCCTAACTGTTGTTGGTGATGTACACATATTTCAGGCTTTAGAAACGGCTCATTTCTTTACAAACTACAACGGTTATTATATCTAAGAAAAAGGAAACTCAAACTAGACACCATGTTTTTAAACTTAGAGTGTGGAGTGTTATGAGAATTCATAATTACATAATGTATGTTGGTAGTATATGTAAAATAAGCTTGAAACTAACCGAACGATTTCGTGACGAAAGTAACTCATGTTTTTTATGGACCACCCTTAGGTGCAAAGAAGATATCTTATATTAGCAAGCTGTTCGACCAATGTTAATGGAAGAGATAGAATTTCTCTCCCAATGCCGCGATGTAAAGCTGTACCTGTGAGAAGGAAGAAGATAGCGACTAATGACTAGTAATTCATAACAAACAAATTTCTGGTGGTTCTTAGTGGAAAAAATGCTCATAAAAACCAATCAGTTCGTTTTATGCCAAAACTTCAGTTGAAAAATAACAGACGTTAAGCATGTGAATTTATAAACAGATGATGGCATGTGCAATTTTGTGGAGAAAATTCATGTGAACAGGCTACGGCATAAAATGTAAAATTGCGGGTGAGTGTGTGGAAGGGTGATTATATGACATACTCCATTTCTGAAGTGGCACCAACTGCTTTGTCTCGCGAGTATTTGTGTGGTTCATCTGGTTCCAGTCATGTATATTTTGCTTTTTGGTTTGGGCAGATGCAGCAGACGTTATTTTGACAGTTTCGCAAGCATTTATGCGCGACCATTTGGAAACAAAGTCAGGAAGTTTGAAAATGAACCCACAAGGCCATAGCAACAAATTTTCATTCCACTGTTTGTGATAAAGCTCATTATGCACATGCGTCCATATGCATGAATATTTCCGTTCATTTTTCGGATGCTACCTTTAGTCCATGGCCTATGGGATATTATTTTGGCGTTTAGCCACCTTCTTGGCATTAACGCCCACTATTGTTATTCTTTTTTTACTTTGTGCCTACCCCCACTGTCTTACATTTACACTGGTATAATAATAGTACAAATGCCCTATTTCGAACAAGATAAACTGAACAAGATGGAATTTTCGGCATTTTATACATATTGCAACAATTTACATCCTTTCGCAAGTGTGTGGACGCATAAAATTGTGAAAATGATAGAACCACGGTAACTAAATTTTAGTGGGTGATAGCAAATAATAAGTAAATAATGCATGTGATAATAATCCTTGTTATACTTTGAAATCAGTTACTGATTTAGGAAGTTGTAAAGTCCCTTCCTGACATTCGTGTCTCCGCACAAAATGCGCGCTAAATATGTTATGGCTGGATTTTAATATTTCACTGAAAGAGCACAAAATTTGACGAAATTTCTTCTTGTTATCCCGAAAGAGATACAAGGAAAAGCTGCGAATAGAGGGGACTTTGGATATTTGACAAGGTAACTTTAGATAACTGCTTGCAAAGATTAAAATGTATATCGACAACTGTGTCAGGTAGTTGGGCCTAAGGTACACCACTAATCCTACTTATAGTCTTAAGTTTTTCGTGTAATTTAGCATAGTTTTTCTTGAGAAAACTAGGGAAGAATAAGAGACAATGCACACGAATGGTCAGAATATAAAATGGTGGTAAATTGCAAGAGAGCAGGTTGAGTTATGACAGAAAGTTTCAACTTCCTTATGCAATTAGTCTAATGAAAACTTTCTTAGGAATATACAAGATACAAGACGACCAGCAGAGATTCGAAAAGAAACTGGTGCCAAAATACGGGACATTTGATTTAATCCCTGTCATAATGGCATCAGTATCATAAGAATCATGGGGCTGAATAAGTCCAGTCTCATTCTCATCTAAATCCAAACTTGGCAGTATTATATTAAGATGGATTGAGTTCAGTAGCATCTGTATAAGTCTAATGCCTTACCTCGGATAAAAATTTGTTCATATCAGAATATTCCGATGTAATAGCTACTGGGATGAGTTCTTAGGTCATCAGCCTATTTAACGGAATTAGGTTTGGAAGGATATGAGGCATGTTAATACTTCCATCTCACTAAAACGTGGATAATGGTCACTTACTTGAATAGAAACTTCATTTAGAATCACACTGATTTGCCAAAATAGGAAAGATTGATTTGAGGCATTTACAACAAAATAAGCATCAACAGAAACTCGCTTTTGCTTGCAAGTTGATTAAGACGCAAAAATACGAATGGCCCAATGCCCAGAATTCAGTGACTGAGCTCTACTTTGGGTGTCGAATATATTACGATCATTTAAAAACTATATGTTGGTTTTCGCCTGAACTAGTGTTAAATTTGACAAGACTCTTATGATTAGGTTGTGTGAGGAAGCTGTGATCGCACCAGTTATAATCTGCACAGAAAACAGAGAAGGAATTTCCAAAGATTGGAGCAGCAATTGCAGTAAATTCAACTGCAAAGGTAAATAAATTTGAGAAAATTCAGTCTGTTTTTATAATAATTATAATATATTCCAATTTTGTACATGAGGGACGCCAGTTTACAGGCATCATAAATATGATAAATTACATACATGTTATGCAAATTTAGGAATATTGACCTAAATGCCTTTGGTCACATCTAACGATGATGCAGCCTATATCGTCATCGGAAAAGTGAAAGCGCACGTGATTAGGCATTGATCACTTAGTGCTGATAAAAGTGGCTACGCCTCCACCACGCTTTTCCCTTAAGCTCTTTCTATCTAGCTGGAAAACTTTATATCCATTAAATAAAATTAAATCAAAGTCACATTGCTGGTGGAGTCCAGTCTCGTGTATTGCTAAAGAATCAGCATTTTGAGGCACACCTGATGATATTAAGGACTGGAGACAATCCACTTAGTTAGGCAGTGACCTGCAGTTTATACTGACCACCCCCTGGAGAAGCATGAATAATTTGCGTAATTTTTAATGCACGCTGACAAATACAGTAATGATTTTTCCTCAACTTTGAGGCTGATTCAGTGTGGTAAGTTGATTTAATGGGCAATACAGACAATCAGGGATGAAGCACACTACATTTTCCATTTTATTCCCTTACTTTCAGAGGAGACCGTTATACCTGAGACCAGCGGTTTAAATTTTCGGTAACAGTGGTTTTATTTCTACGGAGTGGGACCGCTGGCTTCGTGCTAAACCCTACCTCTTCACCGGCCTTACTTCAGGCTTAGTGAAGTTAAGGCGTACGTCAACTGGCAACCGAACCCCTGACCATATATAACGTTGACGAGTGTTCTACCGCTGAACCGACTCATAAAACATCTGGGAGTACTAGACATCTATTTCGTCCGTTTGATGTGGGAATCATTGGCAGTAAACACCAACTCAAGAGTTTCTTGTAAAAAGGTGAGCTGGTGGACCAATCAGCCACACAGATGACATTCGAAACACTTTATCAACAATAGTAATCGCGGTACAATAGTGACATGAAAATTCACATAAGGAACGAAGGTAGGATGCCGCTGATCACTGGCCACTCTTTATCCACGATCTAGGACACTACACCATCCTATCGCTCCACAAAAGCTGTTATATTCTGCCTCTGACTTGAGTTCTTTCTGATGTTGCGTCATCCCTGCAAAAGAAATAAGAATCTGGCCATTGTGACTATTAATAGGAGGATCCTTCCAGCCTGTCAAAATGTACCATTATACTCTCCGTATTGTTATCCACGTCTTCTTGTATTGTATACGTATTTTCCGTTACTTTGCAGTTCAACACACCGTACTTGGGATTTACTTCGGCCTATATTCTCAGTCGCTAGTTTTCACAGCCATTCTCTATCCCGTACCTAAGGGTGCTTCCCACTTCTTATCATACTACTGTTTCTACCTAAGGTTTGTTCTCTCACTTACTTCGTGTGTATAACTGTGGTATCCGGCCATGTCTTCTCGCAGCCCTACTGCCATTTCCAATACGGTCAGTCGGTCATCCCATTTGGCGTGTCTAACGTATCACTAGAAAGGCGTAACTCATGACAGTTCAAAACAGGTGCGGTGTCTCGTGTGTTGACATTTTTGTGTCTTCGATTTATTCGTATTTTCTGAGCTGGTTGATTTAATGCAGCTGATCCACAAATCTTCATTATGTGCGCTTCCTCTGAATGCTAATGGGCATCGAGGTTACAAAATGTCCCAGAGTGACTTTTGTTCTGCTTCTAAAAATGTTAGAGCAATAGCTTTAGAGCACGATTCCAACGTTCCACCAATCCATTGAGTTTATGACGATAAGCTGTGGTTTCAGACTTCCGAATTCCTAATAGGAGGTAAACCTCTAAGACTAAAGGTCACCGAAATCTGTTACCTCGTCTGAATGCAGTTGTTCTGGTGCACTTCAGTAGATGATCTAACAACCAAACATAGCTTTGACTGCGGTAGTAGCATCATTTCGTCCAAAAAATACAACCGCACACCATTTCATCAAATAACCTACCATGACCTAGATGTATTTCTTCCCACGCGCAGTGTATCATAGAGGTCCCACAATACCCTCACCAACTAATCTATCCGAATATCCAAACTTCATATTAACGAGTGGTACTTTAGAAACCAAAAAACATTACACAAATTTCCAACCGACAACATATAATATTATTTTATGAGTCAATCACGGATTGATATCGGTTAGAGAATCGTTGAAAACCAGGGAGTACTGGGCAGCTGTTTCATCCTAGTTTGGGAGTCATCGGCAGTACGTACCCACTGGGATTCGAACCCAGGACCTTCCGGTTACAAGGCAAGCTCTAAATGATACCAATCCGTGATCGACTCGTAAAAACATAACTAACCCTTACAAACCAAACTATCGAAAACATAATATTGCAGAAGACCAATTTTGTTATGGACGATTATTTCCGATAACACTTCAGAGAGCAAATGAAGCCGAGAATACCTATTCAAACAAACTGGAGGAAATTCATAATTCAATAGATAGGGAAAGCCTTACAAATCTTCAAGAAGGTATAGTTCATACTTGGTTGCCTGTTCCATCATTCTGAAGTCCTCAATCACTTACAACCTCCGATTGGCCATATCATATCATGCTGTAGAGGCCCTTAAGTACTCTGGCTTTCCTCTTCGGGTTATTTACCTTACCATGTATCCCGAACCCATGGACAATCTCTGGGGTGTTACGAATTGACTTCAAGGTTTGTTTTTCCCAGATATTTGTATCGCATTCATCTGATGTCTGGGATTTTTGTTAATGCGAAGACAATATTTCTATATCTCTTTATGTGTTACACAGACAGACTATTTTGCAGACTGTTCCGACTGACTCTAATGTCATAAAGAACAAACAAACTGTAAATTCAACATACATCGAAACATGTGTAATTTATATAATAACTTATCCATACCTGTACAATTGGTATGTTCCTGCATAAACAGGAATATATATATGTTGTTTAGGCCACCATTAACGTTGAATGATTGCTTGCAGCAGTTCACCAATTCCGGCGTGCTTCAAGTCAGAATGTATCTCCCTTAAAACCTCTGTTACGAACTACTAAATGACCGCAACCCTCCTCAGGCAATGAGGAATTGGTTGAATACACTAATTATCGTTCACAATCACTATCAGGTCCTATAAGGCCCAAGAATACCTCGTCTCCCAACTCTTCCCCCATATATCAGCTAAGTCTGGTCTTCCAGTCTGATTCGACAAAACCTGGTATAACAGCGTGGTCTCACTACCAAATGTTCTTTACTCAATACTGCCAGAGAAATGGCACAGATACTAATTTTCTCGCAGGATGGTGTGTCTATTTGCTGTCTGAAGGACCGTCGGTCCTGTCTTCAAGGCCCTTAAAGTTGTGTAACTACTGATGGGCTCTATGATCTGTTCCAAGCCAAAGGGTTTATCATGTAGGTAGGGTGGGTGCTTGCGAATACACGTAACAGCGGCTACCATCTCCTTCGTAGTGATACAGCAGTACTTTTCTGCCAGGTTGCCATCTCTACCAGCCTGAGTGGGCGTCTAGCATGGTGAATCTTACAGCTGACGGAAAGCATAGTCTCAGTCCTCTTTCCTTACGAAAAATATGCTTTCAATAGTTACCTTTGTCAAAGAGTTAGAGATTCCAGGATAGTTTCTTGCAAAGCTGGGTCTAGAAACTATGGTATGGGTCACTCTTTACGGCCGTAACTTAGCCTGGGTCTCTTGGGATTCCATCCGCCCAGAAGACGCTCCCCAAGGGTACGACTTCCATTCTGAATAGACGACATTTGGTGGGCTGCATAGTGAGTCACACCTCCTTCAGCCGTCCCAAGACCATGGGTAAATTTCAGGGGTGTTATTCGATAATGTGGCTGGACACTATGATGTCCTTTAAGTGGATCATGCAAACTTTTGGAGCCAATCTCTCAAGTGCTGTATGCATCAACCTTTGAATCGTTGCTGGTGCATTACTTAAGCCAAAAGGCATGGTCTGATATTATGGGCCACTACACTGGAATGATTTTAAAAAAGGCATAACTTCAAACAATACGACTTGAAAACGTCAGTGACTGATTAAGACAAAATATTGGAGGGCATCGAAACAATGTGTGACTTGACGAAGGATGCTAATTTTTGTCAGCTTAAAGTTCAAGCAAGCCTCCACATTGATGACTGTGCCTCGCTTTGTGTATCTCAGTATTTGTTCGGCCTTAAAATGACTTCAAGACATTGGACCGTCTACTCAGAACCCTTATTGATTGATCTGAATCTTGCAGTCAGAATATCCTCCCCTTTTTCGTTGGCGCACTTTTCGATTCCGAGCTATTTAATAATTTTATACAGGTACCAATTTTAGCTGTATGAGACATGCTATATACCAGATAAATTAGTGAGCTATAAAATCAGCCAAGAGGACTGCCAAAACCCTTTTGTATTTTGTTTGTAATTTGCCATTTATTGTTTAGCATTGCTGTACATTTTATTCCACTAAATCATAATTTGATAGTAACGATACATCATCTCTCTGGCTCAGGAAGGCTTGGTGAACGATACAAAAGAGTGAGGCAACGTACTCAGGTTGATTACAACAAAGTATTAATATCAATAATGATTTATTTCTCGGACAGATTTAAGCCATTTTTACAGGCATGAATATGTACACTAGTTAGAACTGATAGAACATATAATATGACTCGTTAATTTAAATTTAGACCAAACACTAGTTTATGTGAGAGGAACATTGAAAGAACACAAACAACTAAAAAGATAATTTTCCAAGTCTGCTTTTAACCGAATAAGTTATAAGATAAGCGTTATATCTAAATTTTAATTGACAAGATACTCAGTGAATGTTGCTTTCACGCGGGAATTATAAATGACTATAAATAGGTAAGTAGCATTTTGGTGCAGGTGAAACATAAGGAATGCAGAATGAACAATAATCGTCAGTTAATGATTCACAAAGTGTTCGAAACCCCACAAAATTTCAAACTCACTGTTAAGTACACCATAATTGTGACGTTTGCAGTTGTATGTTAGATCAGCTTTGAACTTGACAAAAGATTTCATTGCGGCGTTTCCGTTATTCACTAGTTGTGCTAGCAGTATTTTTAGTAACTGCAAGGTGTAGGTTCTAGTGATCCAGACACTCCATTTGAGTAACACTAACGTAGAGGATAGCATCACTTTATTAATGACTTTGTTGAAAGCAGTTCCTTTGGAGGGAGAAGGCACAAGAAATCCTCAAGAGAGGTGCAGAAGTATCTATGAGTGTTAATAATTCATTCTTTGGATAGGCATTTTTTTCACGAGTTGACGCAATCATATGGTAACGCCTATTTTTCAGTGGCGTTTGCCTACTGTAGAAAATGTCAGCATTAGAAGAAGAGCCAAATTTCAACGCAAGTGAACAAGACTAATTTTTCTGAAACTTTCTTAGTCGATGGCGGCTGTACAGGGCATTTTTCATTGAGCATGCACTTAGAAGAGTGCTTTTGACATTGCTAATCTGTGCATTGTCCGACATGTTATACACAATAATGTTCTTCTCACGCACTATACGTTGATGTACTTTAGTTGCAACATAGTTAATCAGGTTTGCGTTTTGTGGTTACGTTTTAGGTGAATTATTACTACTGCCAATTTGACCAGGCAGTATCAGTTTTGATATCTTTCTCTCGAGCCGCCTAATAACGGAAAATAATTATCCGATTTTATCTGCATAAGTGGGTGTATAACAGGAAACTGAATTAGTAATAGGAATCAAATTGTTTGCCTTGTGATTCACATCGCAAAAAGCTCTACAAGTGTCTAAATCATTATGTGTTGTATCATTATTTTACCATTTATGATGTTGCTTACTACGCAAGCAGGTGGGGGGAGTATAATATCCAGAGTTAATGTTCCAGCAACCATACAAAGTGCCTGAAAGAGAGGTGATATGATGCCTTTTGACTTCTGGATAGGAGAACATACAACGACTGCTTCAAGGAATGAACATAGGAGATGAGTCCTCATCGCACTTCATGCGCCACTTGTAATAGCTGATAGGAGAGGCAGAAGTGAAGCAGCGCCGAGTGCAAGCACTTCCGGAGTACATGCAACGGGTACCGGATGATCAGGATCCTGGATACTTTCTCGAGCGGTATGCATGTACCTCCACCTCATAGGGGATGAGAAAACGATCCACCGGTAGCCACCAAAGAAGAAGCGCCCGGGAAGAAACTTATTCTATATCAAAGGTAAGGATTTGGCCACAAACTTCTATTTTTATAGTGTCATTGGGAAAATAAAGGTTGAGCCATTATGAAAAAATTCTCCCTTCATATCGCAGGCCGCCAATAAGATCCGCGTTCTGAACTTCGGGTAGGAAACAGTGACACAATCCCAGGTTTAAGCGACGGCGTTCACGGATTTCGACAGCCTTTCAAATAGGCCTCTTGCAAAGGTATGACTTACTTATGTACACTCAGAAGAGATGACCGAAATTGAAAGAAACATCTATGCACATCTGTGGTAAGGTGACTTATAACCATCCATTGAATCTCCTCCAATCTCTATCAGTATAAGCCGAAAATTTCCAGAGAATAATAGCAGAATTTGAAAATCTCGCAACAACCGGCCCTAGAACTTTTAGGGCCTCTCGGTTTCAGTTAAGTCAAAGAGGCTAGCCCGAGACTATTAACCCGACCACATGCTTCATTTGAACATTATTTGGCCCTCAAATGGTCATTGGGTTTCACTGTTGCACATGGCGCCTGAAACTTCGGACTGATTATCGCCCTTGAGGCGATTGTGGAGCTCTGAATAACCAAACCTTCCAAGACAGATACACGGTACTAGACGTTCAGGACTTTTCAAATAATCTTAGAGGCTCTACGAAATATGTTAAAATACACTTATTTCATGCCTGCCACAGAATCCCGGTTGCCGAGGCAAATATACCTAAAACAGTGTTCACAGACACAGGTTTTTTGAATTTGTACAGCTGCCATTTGGCCTTCGGAGTGCAGCACACAGTATTCAAAGTTTTATGGGTGACCTGTTCAATGAACTGTCCTTCGCTAACGGGTACATAGATGACTTACTTATAAATAGCCCGGATATAAGTACACACAAAGACTGTATTCAGGCAATGCTAAGGAAACTTGAAGACGATGACTCCACAGTCAATCGGTGTAAATGCCTTTTCACAGTAAAAACCAGAAAGTTCCTGGGACATGCCACTGACAGACTGCGCCAATGCTAAAAGAGGAGGACACTAATTAGAGTATCCCCTACCTACTTTCTCCAGACAACTGCGAAGTTTTCTGGTGTTGATGAGCTTCTGTAGGCTTGCTTTTATCTATCTGTGCATATTACATGTAGCCCCTGGAAAACCAAAGTCTCTCAGTTATCAAAAGAAGAATCAGATGCAAATGCACGACTGAAATATGCTCTGGTGAAAGTCAAAACCTTAAATATCGTGATGCAGATTCTCTTCTTGCATTAATGGAAGGTATGCCTGATAAGACTGTTAAATCAACTCTAAATCAGCTGGCTGACAGAGGCTTGGAATCAGTCGTATCCCTTTCTAAATCGCTTAATCCCATGGTGAAAAGGTATTCCACATTTGTTATAGGGTCGGTAGTAATCCAAGTTGTAAAATGTATAGTATCTTCACGGTCTAAACAGACCATAAATCTATCTTACGAACTGAAAGCGAAAACGGACAAATTCTTACGGTGTGAAATTCATAACCATGATTTTATATCACGTTTTAAAACGGGTAAAAATGCCTGAATTAGGGATAGAACAGCGTTGCTGATGCACTGTATAGAATACGGAAGGACACGGTGAAAGATGACAGTGTGGTCTTGAAACCACTGACGAAGCATCAGAAGAATGACGACGAGTTAAAGCCGCAAACAACTCTCGTTTTGAGGACAAACAGTTACCATCTCCTTTAAAGTCGACCCATTGCAACGCCGCCAAAGTTTCGCTAAACACTCCATCCCTGAAATAATGAGAAAGGCCGGATCAAGTAACTCCCACTCACCATCATCATGCCCACCAGCTCGCATGACGTATTTGTCTGAACCTGCAGTGCTACATGCCGAAGTGGGCGAAGAAGCGCATATCATCCCACAGGGCAAAATCAAACAGACACACAGTGTCACCTTTTGGAACTATCTCGCTGCAGGGAACTGGTTACGTCCATATGGACTTACCTATTCTCGTGCACATACTAGTTCTCTGTAGCCATATACGGTATCAAAGAAATTTATCGTTTCGAGTGAACCTCAGCCATTTCTCCTTCGGTTATCGATCTGCTTATCTGTGAGGACTGAGTCGCATTGTGGACCGATAGAATTTCAAGGAACAAGCGCTCACTTGCTGCTATTCGATTGTGTTTCCCCGTATTTTCATCATATTACGGTTAACAAATACACCCTTGAACAGCCGTAAGTGTTATATTCTGCCTTCATTATCTGGGTGGGGGTATTGAGAGCAACCTGGACACCAGGCTGGGGGAGTTAGCTCAAACCCTCTGTGACCAGATGAGCAGATATTACTAATAGTGTTAGTGTTCGCAGATTAGTGGTTGTCTATTAAAACAATGACCCTTTGTGCGCAGTTGTAGAAAGACTTCCCCGGATAGTGGTCAACAACACGAGTACTAACACGATACTTGCTAACACCAGTAAGCGAGTTAACTGTGCAGAACACTTTACTTATTAAAGGTTTTTAGGAAAATTATGGAATGAATAATAGACAACGTAAACACCTAAATACTTAGGAATGTTGCAGTTCACTGTTTCTTGCAGGAACACCCCTACTTTTCGAAATTAAATGATAAATATAAAGAAAAACGCGCCTGAAGTATCTATTTTACTTTACATAATTGAAAGAACTCTTTTTTTAAATCATAGTTAATTGAGTTGCTCTCAGTCTGTGTTATTTCTGCAAAATCGGGACCACATTCCCTTACAAATAATCTGACACGGAGCCAAACAAAGTGGTGTGGCAGAAATAAAAGCTTGCCATTGCATGGGTGGATGAGTCAATCCTTCTGGCAAACAAGGCAAACTGTGGTAACTGCATGCTTGGCCCTTACTTTCCCCACAATGGAATTCTCATTCAAAGTACATTTGAAGGGCAGAAGTTAAACAAGGGAAATCAAGGCATTAAGGATGACGTAAATAAACTAGGTCAATGCAGTTCAAGAACATAGAAAGTTAGAATTCTTGAGAAAATATACCATTCACACACCTTGACGTTTTGTTGCTGTGTGTACCAAATTTTGTATGGGCAGTAAAGCACTATTTAAGGTTTGGTGGGATTGATTACTTCTTTAAACAGCCGCTTTGCTCCTTTTTTATGTTGCAATGGTGGTCTGAATCAAATAAGCAGACGCTCAATCGACATTCAGAGTCAGACAAAATCCTACCTCACTGGAGTGGAATTTGGCGGCCAACTTATGGCGTTTTCTCAGACAGTTTCTTCCTCAATTTGCTGCAGTTTCACCTACTGACTCAGTACTCTGTTCTCGTCTTCGTGTGGCAAGTTGAATTTTTCAGCTCAGCATGGGTGCACTAGTCACTATTTCGGTGTAGAACACAACGGTGGTCAAATAGGAAGTATCAAAAAGCAATCCTCCAGTGGAAAAAATGGCCACAGAACTGGCGTTGCGACTCAACGATTGGCAGGTTAGTGACTTTCTAACGGAGGGATGATCATGGTGTAAAGCTACAATTTCGGTGTCTAGGACTGGGTACTGGCAAACTCATCGCAATATGCATGAATCGCAATCTTGGTAGACCTTCGAAACAAATCACCTAAAGAAAGTTTCGGAATGTTGTTGGCTTAGCCTATGTTGAAGAAACAGGATTCATTGACAACTGTGCAGTAGAGGATGGATTAATTGTTAGAGACGGACAATAAAATATGCTGGTGAATGACGGAATTACCTTACTACGTAAAAGGCTGGGCAGACCACCTTAACCTGTTCCTTGTGGATATACTATATGTACTCAGCATATTTTATTATGCAGGGATGCAGAGTAACGACTTCTTGGACGAATTAATAGTTCCAACCCACCTCAGGTCTAAGATCGACAATCGAGAACAAATGCAACCAATGAAAAATCCTAGACATATCCACAGGAGATGGGTTAATTGAGCCAACCGCTATAGAAAATTCGCCTCTAAAGAGGGCTGATGTAGGGTGTATTCATCACAGAACCCTATTGGTGATTAAGAGTTCGGGGTTCCGGAGGTATTTCAAACGGCCAGTTACGTTCACCATTCGGAGACTTACTTGCTCCTCTTTCTGCCAGATTCGGCTTGGAACATCGTTGGTTAGTGGTTTATTTCCACTGGTGATGGTAGACGTACACCCCCAATATACGGTCGACTGAATAAATAGCCTAGCTCATTCTGAACTGGTGACCCAGAAACCTTTGATCTACCTAACTAATGTAGAAAGGATATAATATTTAAGCCCTTTCAGCTGGGTAATTAAGTAATTGTGACAGTGAGAAATGATAGGAATGAACCAAACCAACTAGGCGTGCCGCTACTCGCTTGCTACTTTGAACACCGTTTCCCATCGTAAAGTTCTTTGAATTCCAGTAGCAGATGCAAACTACTTGGACAAAGGGAATTTATAATTCATGAACTCATCAGCGTCAAGGATTTCTTTAATCATTCACTGGATATCGCCAGTTTGTTTCAGTCCTCGTAAGAAACTTATGAGTTTGCTGACAATTTTGCAATGCAGTCGGAGGCCACTCCTGAATGTGTTAGCATCGTACAGAATCGAGTTTCAAACTGTCAAGCATCTGAAAGATACATAACATCAATGGTCAAATTATTCTAACTACAAGTGATACAATCTGCTGCGAGTGACATGAGTGACACCATTACAGGTAAATTACTGGTGTCTACCGTAAAATATTCACAAAATACTAGAAATAGAAGTAAATTACGGTTTCATCACCCCTAGAAAAGAAATTATCTATCACGCCCAAGGTAACTGGATGGATTGGGGTATTTTAGAGTCATTTCTGTTCACGTTAGTTGGCTATGTTGAATTGCTGTTAGCTAACACTCGGTTCACATACTGGATTTTACATTTATCCTGCAGTTATTCGCAAATTGTTCCAATGTGGATTATCCATTCATCTCGAGTTTTACATCCTTTCGGTTTCTGTTACCGTCAAAATGAGTTACTTAGTTTGTTTCGGAAGGTTTTACCGCCATGTCAGTTCATTCATTTCATTATAATTGTTTCGTAATTCGCTTTCATGCTTTGTCGTAGTGTTTCAATCACTTTTCAGCTTTCAATCGAATAACACTGTGTACAATTTGGAAATTATGAATATTAACATGTTTTCGTTGCAGAAACCGTTTTTTCCAGTTCATTTGTTGGTTGCCGTTATTGTTGCTGGCCCAAATGGTTACTTAATACGTGGACACCCGGAAAAACGATATGTTTCACGTTGTTGTTTATAACATGCGACAGTCTACTAGTTATTCTGGTGAAGTAAGCCCTGTCAGAGATGATATAAGTAAGGTTTTGAACGTAGTAGACCCAGAGAACTTGGAACCTGGGTTGAAGTTAATAATAATAATAATATAATAATAATAATGTATTTCATATAAATTTACAAATTTACATGAAAATGCATGCCATTTTTACAGGCACGATCAAGTATGATATAATATCAAATCGTAGATTGTCTACAAGTTAATCGTATTTCAACTGTTAAATATTCGATACATATAATACACTCATTTTCTGAATTAGGCCGTATAGTTATTGAATTGTACAGTTGTCCTCCAGGTTGAGCGGGAAAATCGACTTCGTTCCGTTTTCATCCCGTGGTTGTAGGCATACGATAACCAACCAATATTAAGGTAAGTACACCTTTTACAAGGGATTGGAATCTGTTTTAGAAAAATTAAAGTGCTGAGGTGAATCATTAAATTGTAATGAGATAGGTAAGTGCAAGTATCATTAATAAATGCATTAATAAAGGAAACACCCTAGGGTAACAACATTCATTTGCAATGTATAATGCTACAGATATATCACAAACTATCATGATATCCACTTTTGGTTTTAATACAATTATCCTCATGCCAGTTGTTTTTATTTTATACCTTTTTGTGCATTTAGTGCACAACCATTGAGAAAGCTCTGAAGTTTTAGTTGACAAACACCTAATATATTGTGATAGAGCCTAAATTAAACAAGGATTAACCACATTCGAATTATGAATATGTTAAACTTGTTAGTGTTTAAGGAAACAGAAAGAAACCGGAACGCAATCGGAAACCTCTAAAAGGGTAAGCTCTATCTACGGTTATCAGTGCTTAATATACTAGATCAGATAAATGAATTAGCATCGTCAACAGTACAGCCAATGTTAACGGCTACTCATTATGTTACAAGACTATTTAAAAAGCGATTTACATACGATGGTCTGCTGCGTATACGATCTACTCTAGTTGAACGTGAGAGCTTATTTAGCAAAAATAACCTTTAGGATTGTGGTTTAGAGTCGGGGATTTCCTCGAAGTAACAACATTTTGAGAAGCTGATTGTTATTCAGGATGAAGGCAATGACTGAATGCAAACTGCTTGTTTCAGTTCAAATAGTCAAATTTCTATTTTTTGGACATTTATAATTTCTCCTTGTCCATAAATACGCGGTGTATATGGTTTACGGGAAAACTTTAAATAAACTTTCCTTAAACCATTGGCCTCCTCTTTCTAATTCTAATCGGCGGAACATTTATTATTTAGCTTTTGTATAATGTAAACTATCTGTGTAGATGACATTACCCTCCAACTACCCCATCCTGCCTATTATAGTATTATTTTAATATAGTTCTCCTGAAACATAAGCCATTGCAATCAATGCGCTCAGAGTGTGTTGCGGTCAGATCACATGACGTGGACACCAACATGACATGTAGAATAAGTCCAACCCATTACTAATAACAATTGTTCTTAACCCAGAGTTGTTTATCTACCAAATAAAAAGAAGGAATGTACATCCTTCAGCATAATTTTCGACGGCGAAATTATGATTAATCCGTAGCATTGCGATCAGTAGTCTTCAGAGTTAATGCTTTATTTTAAGCACGCAGGGTACAGCTGACACCACTAGAAGAAGACTGAACTGAGAACACGGAAATAATCAGTCTTTGTGAAAGTGACTCTAACTCAAAACAACTGTCTTGATACAAGTCAGTGTCATATTTTATTTTTTAAAATTATTTTTGATTATATCCTGAAACCACACAGTACTTTTGGTACAAGTATGAAATTTTCCGGCATGTGATATCGGTAGCCCAAATTTTGCAGGCCGACCACTGATATCAGCTGTGCGTTAGCAGGAAATCGAACCCCTACCATGTGCATGGTAGGCGAGAGTCCTAACAGCTGTGCCACCGACGCCACCGGTGCCACATGCTGAAATAGTGAAGGGCTGTATTCTGTTTAAGGCACACGTTAAACTAACCCAAAGTTTTGATGGTGACGCCAGTAAAAAAATAAAAGACACATTGGTAAAGGATCCTGTTGAAGTTCCGAACTCTGATTTCTTTCAGTGTAAGAAACACTGGACGTTGCTATCTGTCGCATACTTCTTAAGTAGCTGATGCATATACCTAGTTAAGTGCGCCAGATTTATCAATGATGTCTTCAAGTTGATAGTTCTAAGAGAGTTTCGAGTTCGATAATTTCATTTGAGACAAAATCAATCTGTATTTTAGCGACAACTGCTAATAAATTCCATATAAAACTTTAGACGCAAATGATGCTGCATCATGCTTCGTGCGTGGTACTTTTTTCCCGTTAGCGGAGATAAAAAAGTAAGTTACGGCGCTCTCTGAAGCGTTTTGTAACTAGTACGTAGCATTGGTGTAACATGATCTTCAAACCTTGGGACCTAGAGGTAATGTTTGACAGCTTCAGAATGCCTGGGACAAGAGAGTTCAGGTTTCCATTGGACAGTGTTTGACGAGCTCACATTTACATGTTATGGACACAATCTCCGTGGAATCCTATCTGTTAGTCTCGTGGAGTTGGTTTACTTCAAAGGTCGTGTATTTAATGATTATGTGTTCTTCAGGTGGTAAGGAAACAACAGTTGATTTATTTACCTTTTGGAACTATTTAATTCAGTGGATGAAAAGTGACTGGTATAAAAAACCTACAGATGGTGGTTACTTGAATACTGCCAATTTGTATTCATTTGCCAAACAAAAATGGTAAGTTTAAAACTGAAATTGCTGAAAAATGCTTATCGGATGTTTAGCTGTCAACATCTTTGGATTCAGTGACAATGATCGAGGCAAGCAATTATAATTAAGTGATTTTCGGAGACTCAGTGATTATTAACGTTGTCTTTTATCTTTCAAATGAAAGCGAAGGATACACTACAACGTTTTATTTGTGCCTTATTACTTTCCCCAAATGCACATTATTAGACGCATACCACCCAATTATTATACCTAACAGGATTTCCCTCATTCTATAGGATTAACGAGTATGAGTGTCGGTTTCGTGAATGCTGGACAAATCAGCAGTTCAAGGTAAATAAAGAAATCAAAATTATTAGCGTACAATATTTTCCACTCAACGCTGGGAGCCGACCTTCACTGTTGAAGTCGGCTGGTGAGGATGAAGACACGCGGCTAAACCTCCACGCTATTTGGCATGTACTCGTATTACGTCCAGTCGTGAGTACGTGAAACCTAGCTATCTAAACCCCAATCATAGTCACACACGTTGATCCCATAAAATGTCTCACGTTTTTAAGCGATCGATTTTTCCTTCTAATTTGCCTCTGACCTCAGCAGAACAAGTACTTTGGTTGCTGGGGATAAACACATGAGTAAACACCAACATCCTTTATCTTCTTAAACCACATTTTAAGGAATGACACTTATTTATTTAAGCATTTATTTATTAGATGATTACTTGAATCCTGGTCTCCATTATTATTTTCTTCACTCCACGAAACCTTTGAGATCCCGTCACCAGTAGGCTGTCAAACAGCTATAGCGTGAACGATCGGTGCTGTTTAGATTCTTGCATAGGGCGATACGTAGCTGAAACCCAATAACCGAACTAGTGGACACAGTGTCCCGAAAAGAACTGAAACCCCGGAGAGATATACACAGAGACGAATAAAGCAAGCTACGAAAAGCCAGCTATCTCATGTCCGTGAAATCTGAATTATATGTCAGGAGTAGAGGCATATTTAATATGTAGCGTTACTTGAGGGATAGTATCAATGTGGGATATGAGGTATTTACCTCTTTTTGTGGTATAAATAGTCACACATATGTGCTTTATATGATAAAATATCCATTATTTTTTGTGTGGATTTAAACTTTTTTCTTCAGTGGACAAGTTATTGCTAGCAACCCTCATTTTGTAACCTTTTTTATGGATAACTATGAATCATAGCCACCCTAACGAACCATATACCAAATGCTCATCTGATAGGATTCCTCTTCAGCGGCTTCGTCAGTTTTCCCACTTTATCATGTTGAAGATACAGTGCATTTAAGGTTTACTTCCCAAGCTTACAACAATTCTAAACTTATTCTAACCTATGCGTTGATAATGCCTTTTTATGGTAAATGAAAATTTTTAAGCTGAAAAAATTGCCACTATGTGCTGAATTAGGTCTTTTCGTTCTGAAGTAATGCTAGTCAGTGCTTAATATGTCCTGTAATGGCTGGAACAACGCTGATAAGGAAACCTAGTATGTTCTGATCTAGTCCTGGATATGCCTAGAAAAAGAACACGGTGCTGAATTCGTTCTAGTCATGCTGAAAACCAGCACTGAGTTCTAGTCTGTGCCATTAAACAAACCATTTCAGAACAGATTCAGAATTTACTCACTATACGATGCAAGAATTATTTCAGAATTACTGAGATTTAATTCAGCATTATTGTAAGCTTGGGCTGTTGTACGTGTGTGAAGGATCAGTTAATTCGCGTTTTATCTGTAAGTCTGTTAAATTATCATTTGGCAATAAATGTCACTTTCCGTAAATCTCTACCACTTTGAATTCGGTAGCATATGCCGTATATTCGGTCTACTGAGTACTTACACAGTGTGATTTTTGCGCGTAAGCATTAATCAGCTATATTCGTTAAGTCTCCAGAGGAAAGTTTCACTACTCTAATTGTTGGTTGAATTAAATATTTAAAACTGAATTTCTGAAACTAAATTATCACAGTACAGTTGGAACTCACCAGCTTGTAGAAACTTTCATGTTTGTTGGGGTATTGCAAAACTTAAATTTTTGTGGACAAAATGAATTTTCTTGGTAACTCATTACTCCGTAGTGATTTTTTTTACTTAGTACTTGCTTCTGAATGAAAAAGGGAAAGTGAAAATCGTGCACGAACAACAGCATGTCACATAGAAAAGATGCGCAATAGTGTTTTGTAGCGTACATTTAGTTAAGGCTTTTATTCAGACGCATACAGTATTGATTAATGCTGTATCACTGTGTTTCTTATTTGGTTGCCCCAGAATGTATGCGCTAGTGAAGATGTGGTATTATTTGCTGCATCCTTGGGTAGGCAACATTTATTTCACCTTGTTTGATGATTGGTTTCCCTTGTGATGAAATTTAAGTCTGTTAAATGGCTGACTGCATGCATAACTTTTAATTTCAGCTGTTATACTAGTGTTACAAAAACTACCTTATGGGACTTGAGACTGCTTATGAATTAAGAAAATACAAGGATGACGGAAAAATATTCTACATCAGTCACTGAAAATCCGCTGATTTCAGCTAACGATCTGAAGGATGTGCTCTTGAAGAAGTTCGCAATATTCACAGGTAAGGTCACTTTGATCCAGTGCATAGTTTTATTTCAGGGGGTCACGACAAAGAGTTTCGTTCTCTCATAATTTTTCAAGATCTTGGTTTGGATAACCTGTGTGACGATTCATATGATCTTCTTATGCAGTACTTTTCTTCATTATCATCGTGGGTTTTGTATTCAAAGTATTCATCTTTTAAAAATAGAATGCTTACTTGTGTTCAAGAGTTTACTGTCATAATCGACAGACGCACTGGAAATTGGACGGTTGTTAAGTCGGTTATCACCAAACTGAATGTTAGTAAATATTTGGATTTTCTTAACTGATATATTTAGGAGAAGTTTCCCGGGAACCTGCATCAAATTTTTGTTATCAAACCTCAAGGTTTCATGCAGAATTTGTTCTTAGAGAAAACCATTTGCTCAATACGAAATAGCTGCAAAATACCAATATTGTTTGTTGACAGAACTGATGAACTACTTCCTTTCATTGACCAGCAGCATCTGACAACTGATTTAGGAGGTGAACTTTGCTTTGACATTGAAGACTGGCTTTCCAATAGGATAGTAAGCATATTTCATATATCAATCTTTATTTTTTAGAAAGGTCTCACATACACTTGTGAAATGTTTATTTTATGCCCTGGACAGAGCTTATTTACTTAAATGATAGCTGTAAATTCACTTCATTTTCATTTTATTTGTGAAGGTATTTATTAGATATTGTAGTGTCTGTCTATGTTTTCTATGACTCTATAACCATGCTTTACAAACAGGGTATTTTAAGGAGACTTATTCACATATTGCCCACTTGTTACAGAAATGATATCACATTTTAAATGACAAATGTATTACCAGTATCAGACATAAATGACGAAAAACAAGACTTTCTAAAAAAGGTGTTATCCTAAATACTTCTGTAATCCTAATGAGGTGATATACATGATTGTAATTATTTAAAATGTTTACGTCAGGCTAGAAATTTATTCTACTTTTTACAGCGGTACATGTATACACTTACCCACGAAAAACTTTTGGTACACAATTTAAACGGTGTACTCTGTTGTTTTATCTCATAGGAACTTTATTATTATTATTATTGTTCCCTTGGGTTCCTAGTGGAACATAGGGCTTCAACTGCACGCCTCCACTTGCTTCTGTCTTCTGCTGTACTTTTCACTTGCATCCATGTTAATCCATACTGTTTCAGTTCCTCTTCACACGATCTCCTCCATGTCACCCTTGGACGTCCCACTCGCCGCTTCCCTTTCGGGTTCCACTCGAGGGCCTGACGCGCGATGTCACCCAACGGCCTTCTCAGCGAGTGTCCAATCCATCTCCACTTTCTCCTGCATATTTGTTGGGCGATTGGTTCCTGTTTTGTTTGTTCCCATAGCTTCTTGTTTGTGATTCTTTCCGGCCATCTAATCTTCAGTATAGAACGAAGACAGTTATTGATAAAGGTCTGCAACAGGCTGTTGGAAATATTCTTGGTGACCCGCCAAGTTTCTGATCCGTATAGCAAAACTGACTTGACGTTTGTATTGAAAATCCGAATTTTGTTGTTGATGCTGAGTGACGAAGATTTCCAGATTGGTTTCAGGTTGATGAATGTGTTTCTCGCCTTCCCGATTTGACATCCTCGTCCGTTCCTCCTGTGGTTGAGACAATGCTCCCTAGATAAGTGAAAGAAGTAACCTCTTTCAAATCCCTCCCGTTGATGGTGATTGGCGGTGGATGTTGCTGCTGTTGTTGTTGTTGGTTGGTTATTTTCACAACCTCCGTCTTGTCTATGTTCACCTGCAGTCCTGTCTTTGCTGCTTCTTCGACCAGTTTGTCGGTTTTCGTTTGTAAGTCTTCGATTTTGTGTGACATCAAACATAAATCATCTGCAAAATCCAGGTCTTCTAGGTTCTTCACGTCGGTCCAGGATATCCCTGTCTTCTCGTTTCCCACTGTCTGACGCATAATCCAGTCCACCACAGTTAGGAATATCATTAGTGATAATAAGCACACTTGTCTGACTCCTGTGTTTACTCCAAACGCTTCGCTGAGTTTTCCGTTGTGGATCACTTGACATGTGCCGTTGTCGTACAGCTGTTGAATAAGGTTGATGAATATTTGGGGTGAATATCTGAAGAAGTGCAATTTTGGTGTGTTGCGATTATCACAATTTTCACTGGCTTCTTGTTTCCTCATAAATGCATCAATCATAATGTATAAACTGAGCTGTACTTATGATGTAGCAGTGTGACTGAGAGGACAGACAGATTTCAAATGAAGCCATGTTTGAATATTTCATCCAAAATTCCTTTGTTAGGCTAAAGAATTCAATTAGTTGCAAATTTTTCGAGAATTAAGTTTATATCCAAAAATTAGAGTGAAGATAAGTTTACCGTCAGAGTATCCCATAAGGCCATGTGTTGATGTTAGTTTATTCTTCGTAGAATACAATCACTGCGATTTCACCATGTTTGGGGAGTTTTCGCTAAGTCTAATTGATAAAAGTACCCCGATATGAAAACAAATGAAATTCATATGAACATTATTATGAAATAACAGGTAAATGTGATATATTAAATCAGTGTCCAGACAACAGTAACAGTTTATCGGTGGTTCCCTTAAAACAGATATTTCGGAGTTTTTATGAAGTATGTATCATGATATAATTAAAATTTTCTGTTTTATATTACTGATGATACCACTTATTGTGGGGCAAAAATAGGACTCTCAGGTGAATTGCCTTGAATATTTGCATTCTAAAAAAGGATCAAAAGCTAACCTTTGGTGACAGTTGTGATAAATATTAAAACATTCGTAGATGAGGATTTCGTAGCGTTTTAATTTTATTTAATCTTACTACTCATCCAGCAAGCAAAAGTTTAATACGTATTCTCCATTAATCTGAGTTATCGTCCGCTTGTAATATCTGCAGATACTTACTTGCTCCAAGTGATTCTGGTCTTACACACATATATTTGTATTTCAAAAGGATATATTACAAAACAATCGCCTTTATACACAAATTAGTTGCAGACAATGAGAAATTCTGGCGTTTATTCTCGAGTGTTGATCGAATTCTAGCAATTCTAAGTGTACAGTGCAGTCACTAAACCAAGTGATTTGAAATACTAGCTTGAATTATATGGGTGTTTTGGGAATTTCTTTTTAGCAGCGTCCATATTTTCCAGCCTTCAAATGCCTGGGAGTGTCAGGAGTAGCCAGTCCATGCATGATGTGATGTCGAAAGATAAGAAGTAATGGTGTTGAATTAGCATCTGTAGGTGCGTAATGATTTCGATTCTGAAATTTAGTGAATCAGGATGTTACAAGGTATCATTCAGGATCTGAAACTTTAAGGGTAATGGTGCTCCTTCGTTTTACTTTTATCAACAGTAGTACTAGGTAACTGATTCTCCTGTAAATGGTAATCAGTTAGTTTTAATTGATGGGAAATCTGTTATCCGGAACAAATGTTGCATTTATTAGGTTACACTTTTTGTGTGGGCTGATTATACTAACCAATTGTTCAAGATGGAGTAGGTGAAACTGGATTCTAACCATTAACTTACTGACTGGAAATGGAGTGAGCCACATCACCATTTTCTAAATGTACTTAGTACGTATACTTATCGAGTACTTCTGTTATTTAAGTTTTTTTTATCTCCTTCCTTTTTATTATATTTGCGTAGTTTAGTTCTCGACTCACCTGTTCTACTGATGTTTAAGAAATCATAGTAGCATTAATAAAAAGTCGCACTTCAACCCCCTCGAATGTGATTGAGTTTTGTTTACAGAAAATTATGAAATTATGGCGTTAAGTAGTGGAAGAATAAATTATTTTTTCCATTAGTATAGAATGCACTGATTACTTTAGCAGAAAATATTTCTATCCCAATGTTTCAAATCTATAAAATGGGCTGAGATTTTACGAAACCGCATTGAGTAGTTTTTGACTAACTGAGCGAAAGTTTCACGTAACAGTTTTTCATGAAGGAAAGTGTTCAGTTGTCTCGCTACATACTACATGATCAACTTATCATCATACGGTCAAACTTATTAAAGTTAACACTAAAGATAAATGCTTCGGGCTTTTTGGAAAGTCCTTGTAAAAACTGTATGCATATTAGTGTTGAATTACCTGGGGCTATGAGCTAAAACCAAACGGACAGTCTGATAACTGTAAATTTGGCCGTAAATTTTGACACTTCAAGTGTTTTGACCTGCATGATTGACATAAATTCATTAAATATTAAGGGCTATTTAATAACTTGCTAAATATCATATCAACACGTTCGTATCGTGGTGGGCTCATTCACCGATATCAGACTGAGAAGCCTAAGTCGTTGTGTTTTGCGCGTTTTAGTTAGTTTTCTTGAATAAAGCTATTCGAAAATTTCTAAGTAAATAATCTCCGATTTAAACAAAATATTATATTGAACATACAGTTTTAAAGTTAAAATTCATGAATACCCTATTCATTATCATACTTGTATATTTTTCATCAGGTCCGACAAAATATCTTGTATTATATTACTCGAAAAGACTCCTGTGTTACGTCTACTCAAGTATGTAATGTATATATCCTTCTATCCATCCATCCATCCATCTGAGTGTCTTCATATTTTGCGCGTGAATAGCTAATCTATCATATTTTTTGCTGCATCATGCTTTTATAATTAAAATAACACCTAATTATCTAATTATCCATCTAGATAATAATAATACTAATAATCCAATGGTATTTTTTGAATAATTAAGAAAAATCGCTTACTTTTGATTGGCTTAGTCTAACCATAAGTTGATTCTGTTTTTGCTTTAGTGTGTGTACACTTAACCAAAAAAGACAATGAGACTAGAAGAGAGAAATACTGCCCTCATTTTATATGCAGATTAATCACTTGTTGTTTGCTATTCGTTTTTTTGTTGCTTTGTGTTCTTTTTGTTGTCTATCGCTAAAATTATCATATTTTGTGTGTGTGTGCCTGAGTGTGACTATCATTTTGACTGGTATTAGATAAACTGTCAGCCATGAAGCATACAACACATAACCAATCTTCTAACCTTATGCTGAAT
Source organism: Trichobilharzia szidati (assembly GCA_944472155.2). Taxonomy (NCBI): domain Eukaryota; kingdom Metazoa; phylum Platyhelminthes; class Trematoda; order Strigeidida; family Schistosomatidae; genus Trichobilharzia; species Trichobilharzia szidati. The sequence goes on from OX235271.1 coordinate 132,856,958, forward strand.
AATAGATAAAGTCTGAAGAAATTGAATGCCTAGTTTTTCACTTCTCATATTGTTTTCACTTTCATGCTTTATTGTATAATCTGGTGTAAACATTATTTGAAATCCTTTTTCAAATACTAGCAATGGTGTCTATGTATCTTCATCAGAGTTGAGCATTCTATGAACACTTAGAGAAAATGCTTAATACTTATACCTCATCTTCTTTCTCTTGTCTTACAATAAAGCGCATTGAGGAATATTTTGAAGATGTGGAAAATTTATGCACTGAGTTGAAGAATATCTTGAATCAGTATTATGATAATGACTGTCAACAGGAAGAAAGAAGTCATCAGCGGCAACAACAACAACATGATTATTCTTACAATTCATCGTCGGATGTATCTTCACTATTAAAAACCTGTGAATTGAATCACTTCTACAGTTATGAAAAAATGCTGGAATTTCGTAAACAACGTCATCACTGGTTGCATCGTGTTAGTGATTGTGAGACTAAAGGTTTGAAAATACGTGAATGTTTATTGTTGAGACAGTCTAATAATAATAATACACAAGAAGAGAACAATACAGAAGATGCTACAGTTGAGTGTAATGCATCATCAGCATGGGCTAATACAAATGATGCGTATGATTTACCAGTTGATTATGTTTTTCATATGATCTCATTTGATCGTATATTCATTCGACTAACAGAAGCTCGTGCTGAGTTACGACGTTATTGGAGCGAATATATTAAACGAGTTCGTATTACATCATTTATTAGTGATATTGAAAAACAGTATTATGAGGTAGGTATTGATGTTGGATTCGATTTTAATCTGCTAGCCCAGTTATTGTTCCTACTATGTAAATATTTTAAAGTGTCGAAAATATTTTGTTTTTTCTAGGATTACTGTAATTTCTTTTATATGATGTAACGGTATGAGAAGTTAGGTCACTTCATCACACATAAAGCTTATTCCCTCCGATAATTATGTCCTCTGACGTAACATGTGAAATCCCAGAGGCCAAGTTAAACTTTAAGCACCACTAACTACCAATGGAGTGCTACCGCACCAATGACCTTCAGACGCTCACTGAGCAAATTAGTGAAACCTGGCAAATAATGTTTTCACCATCAATAAAATATGCTCATCGAAGTGTTATGCTATTAAATGGGATACCTGGCAAGTTTCATTTTAGGTTTGAGAAAGATTAAGCTAAGCTTTAAGCCAAGGACAAGTTAGGGTTAGGTTAACCTAATCAAGGCGACATTAGGGTTTGTTCGAGTTAGATTACAGTTAGTTTAGGGACATATTCACGTTAAGGTTAGGTCCAGTAAGGATTAGGGTTATTGTTAGGGTTAGAAGAACTAAATAATTACATGCATAGAATGTGGTTAAATTACTCTGTTGATATAAGAATAGAACTTTTGCACTGTGGTAGAGTATAATTGTGTTGTGGGTAGAATTTATTTTGATAAATTCTCACAGTGATGACGTTTCGAACACATTTTATTGCTCAGGAAATATTACTGTATAACACTATGAAACTTTATCAAAACAAATTTTACCTATCTGGAATTATACTCTGTTGATGCTGCAACCTAAAACTGAGAGGAAGGTATCCTCTGCAACACTTTATACAGCTTTTATGCATTTTTTCCATAAATACAGGTATTCCATACACAGAAATGCCTCCTTTATGTGATTGGTGCTTTATAGGTCATTCTCTGACTGGTAGTTAGTGGTGCTCAAAGTTTAACTTTGCCATCCCAGATATTCGAGTCAGATATTCACACTCTAAATCTTTAGGTGGTGTATTCAAATAACGTAAATATACTCAACTTTCGAATATTTTTAAAGCACAAAGATCCTGGGTTATTTTTCTTGGGTATCCCTAATGTACATTAGTTCCTCAGAACTACTGTTCTTCTTACAAAGCCTAATTTTTTTGACGATCAGTCAGACAATTACCAAATAGCTTACACACCTACCTATGAAATTTCATACTGTGTGAATTAAAAAAGGATATTTACGACTAAGTATACCCACCACACAGCGTAGGTTGAATACAAGTAATGCACGTGAGTTATGTTCTTGCGACCAATGAGTCATGATTTCCAAAGTTTTAATGAGAGTGTCTGATTGATTGAAGCATTTAGCTTTTACTACTGGGTCATCAGTTGAAAAAAGTAATCCGTCTATCGAAATTCGCACATCCAGTTAGTAATGATATTTCCTACACAATACATGTTCACAAAATTGCAAGTAGTCAGTAAGTTACACGTCTTCAAAGCTGTCACAAGCTAGAGAATTATTTTGACCTATCATGTATCAAAGTTCGTAGACAGTTGCGCTTGTGTAGATCTCAGAAGCAACGTACGCTAGAAAGCAGGAGACGTTCCAAACGTAAATTAAACGTGCACATCATATCTATATTCTAACAGTTGCGAGTAGGCAAACTTCATCGTGAAATCTAATTATAATGATTGTACTTACTTCCCAATTTTCATGAATTGTTCTTCTCCGGGAAGAATGCTTCAAGATTAGCCTCTAGCAACACTTAATTTGAGAAATAGAAGTAAAGTGACTGAGTGTTTTAATCACTAGTTATGTAAAGCGTCTCACTAACTACCATAAAGGAGTTGCTAGTAAAATCACACCATATGCGAAAGCTTTTTAATAACATAATTCTTAGCATTTACGAAATATCCACATATTTATCAGTTGGAAATGTTCCTCAGCAGTTATCTCTGCTGTAATTTAGTTTACTGTAGCTTTCGAAGGCAGAAAAGGCATGGTGGTTAGGTATTCTCATAGCCTCCATCTTTTGTTTTGGAATGAGGTAGGTGGTATTGATTTTATGTATGCATTCTTAGCCAATAAGAATAAGTAAGTACATGAAGACTTTGAGACTGTAATCATCTCGACTTATGTGAAGAAAACTTGTGAGATATTCAGTAACTCTGTTTAAGATTGTTGCATTATTGATCCACTTGCAAGGTGGTTAAATAAGATAATTGAAAGAGAGCCCTTTAAGCAAAGGTTCTACTTGCCTCTGTCACTTATTTGCTTACTACCGAGTTATGTGTTTGAACTACGTTAATATAAAGGTGGAAGAATACCAAGTCTTGACTAACCACCACTAAAAGTTTTGAAAAACAGAGAATTACAAACTTCAGTTAGACTGAGAGAGGTATTTTGTTTGGGTGTGGGTCGAAATTGTTTCCTTCTTACTGGTGTGGGAAGTTGATAACTCCGTGCTGCATAAAACTGAGATCTGTTTATGGTATCAATTCAGAAATGATTTTGATTAGAATATATCTCATGTTGTGAAGCCCTGTGACCTAGCCTTTGTTACAGTCTTAAATTTAGTAAATTTTATAATTTTTTCTGGTTATGGGCATCACCATAAGCACATTAACTAGATTTTCATTGTCCATCAGATCTCGGAAAAAGGCATACTTATTGATGTTTGACTCGAGCCCTACTACTTGACTGTGAGGCGTCATTGATATCCCATTGGCGGAGGTACTGTAGTGGGGCTGCTCACTCAATGATAGTTGTAGCCGTCCCTTCTAACACGTATTTGTGTTATAGCATATGTCAGAGCATTGTATAAGATGCATATTTCGTGTTGTGACCACTGAAAATTCCTCCTTTTAAGTCGTCTTTACCGTAGCAAAATTTCTGAGTAACCTTTTCTTTTGATTTAACTAAGAATATTTTCCTGGTCATTGAAAAATAAATTTATAAAAGACAAAAGATGCGGTTATATTGGGTGAAGAGCTGGTGAAGTATTAACTCTTAAACATATCAGAAGAATATGTGAATAGCATGCATGTTTTTATTTATCAAAAGCCTAGTGCTCACATTCGTCAATAGAAAATTGTTGAACGCATTGATCCTGTCACTCATTAGTGAAGTCGCATCATATATAGGTTGTCAGTATTCGACAAAATTTTATTATGTACACGGAAATTGCTAACAATGTTGAGAAAAAATCATCTGAACACTCATTATTGTTTCATGAAACAAAACTTTAACATCTGACCAGTATGTGATTGATTAATTAACCTAATAGTAGGTTGAGGAGAGAAATGGGGTTGTAAACCTTATTTGACAGGACTCCAGTTGAACATAGAGGAGACTGAAGTGATGAAGATAACCAATGGACCGCAGCAGCAACAACAACAGCCAGCAGCAATCACCATCAACGGGAAAGATTTAACAGATTTTACCTTCTTCACTTATCTAGGAAGCATCGTTTCAACTACAGGCGGAACAGATGAAGATGTCAAAGCCAGTTAGAATCGGAAAGGCAAGATACACCTTCATCAACCTGAAACCAGTTTGGAAATCTACACTCAGCATAAGGAACAAGATTCGCATTTTTAACACCCGTGTCAAGTTGGTCCTTCTATACGGGTCAGAAACTTGCACTGCGTGTCACGAAAAGAATTTCCAACAGGCCGCTGTAGACTTTTATCAACAGCTGCCTTCGCTGGCTCCATACTGAAGATCAAATGGCCAGGAAGAATAAGCAACAAGAAACTCTGGCTGGGAACAAACCAAAAGCCTATGGCTCAAGAAATATGTAGGAGAGACTGGATATAGATCGGGCACAGATCGAGGAGGCCGTCGAATGACATTGCGTGCCAGGCCATTGCTCGAGTGGAATCCCGATGGGAAGCGACGAGTGGGTCGTCCTAGGGTGACATGAAAGAGATCGTGCGAGGAAGAGATGAGAGATTTTGGGCAATCGTAGACTCAGCTGAAGAGGACGGGAGAAGATAGGACAAAGTGGATATGTATTGTTGAAGCCCTGTGTTCCACTCGGAACCCAAGGGAACAATAAAAATAATAAACCTTTTTTGAAGTGTACCTTGGATGCCGTGTAGACTAACATTACATGTACTGTGTGAGAAAAATCAAACTTAGTGAACGAAAAAAAAGCTTTTTTCAACATAACTTACATTTGTTTATTTGTAATTATATTCCAAGTCCATTATTTATAATTTATTTTTTTATTTTTTACTTAAAAAAACTTTTAAAATGGAAGTCTGTAAAATGAACCAAGTAGTGTTTAATAATGCTTCACTAGCTGAGTCAGTCGAAATGCGGGTTATTGTAGTATAAGGTATCTGAAAATTACTCCTGATATCATATGATGGCTGTATTATTCATCTTTAACTGAAATGTCAAACAAAAAGAAGTATAGAATAACAATAGTTAGTATTGACTATCATGATACAGTTTAATATCTCTATAACAATTGTACTCACTGTATCTATATAATAATACGTAATGGTCGCTGGTGCAACACAATTACTATGTAGAGAAGAAATTTTGAGTTTAATGAGGCGTAGAATTGTGAAATGCTGTTGTGCAAATGATTGCCTATACCGAGTAGTAAGAAATCACATCACAAATCTAGTTTTCCATGGGAATTATAATGATGATAGGGGTTAAGCGAGATATTCAAAATTGTAATTCTTTCTACTCGGAGCCGTTTCAAAACACAATCAGTTAAAATGTTGGATTTATTTTAAGTACTTTTGAATTCGAAGAAAAAACCCAGAGTTTTTGGAAGAAAGAAATTCAACGTATGACCTATAGTTTCTGCTTCATTTTTAATTGTCTCCTTATTACAGTAAGCAGCCTGCTAAACTAGTGCTACATTGAATCGTCTCATCAATGTTGTGGAATGTATCAGTCTGTTTAGTTTTAGTGACAGTGTAGTTCCTTATTGGTACCTACATTTAAACTCCTTGTTTTATCATCACTTTCTTAAAAGAAAATTATATTCATAATTTATAAGTATATATTGTTGGTGACACCTAGTCAACCAGTTAATTTCCCTATTGAGTGATATTTAATAAACAAAAATACAGGAATCATTGTGATTTAATAATAATAATAATATTCTGTGAACCCTTTAGAGAACATCATTAGATCGCGGTTGAACTGAACTTCAGGAATTCAGTTTTCCTGATGAATATTTCTAGTCTTGGTCGATGTTATGTTTATTTTTTGTAACCACCATAGTGGTATGAGACATCAGGTCAAGTGTAACTGCCACCTTGACATGGTGGTCGGGCTTGCATATCGCAATGACCCAACGAGCCACACTGACTGGAACTAATGTTCTCCAAGGTCCTACCATACCAGAAATGTCGTTAGGATAGCGATTTGGCTGAAAGCAGTTACCAGCGTAGCGTAATTTGCTTACGCTTTTGGGGGTCTGTGGGAAGGTGCTTTCCTCAGATGACCAGCATGCCAGTTTTCCTACCTGTTCACTCTGGAGGGCGGGGGCTTAGAAAAGGTCGATCCCGAAAGTTGTACATATCGACTTTCCCCACGGCGATAATATCTTAATGCGGACACAACTGCCTGCCTCGAGTGGTCGTCCCTTGAGCTCTGCGGTCACACAACGCTAGTTCTTTTTTGTTTTAGGTACCCCATGAAAAAACCAACTTCCGCGGTGTGGGCAGTCGGGAAGTAACAATCGCCCACACACTTCCAAAAGCAAACAAAGCCCTACTGATCATCATCCATCTGTTAGTATGTACTTATTTATCTATGCATGGCGAAAATTAAAGTTATGAGGGATTTTTTCGTGAATCAGGTTGTGATATCTCAGAAATAGACGAAAATTGGAGATTGTAGGCTGTTTCCAGTAAAATCTGCTTGCTTAAAATTAATCCATAGTGGTCTCCCACTGTCAAAAAGTTTCTGCTTTCCAGCGCTGTCTAATTCTACACTAATTGTTTAGCTCATGGCTGTGTGTGTGTATGACAAAATTTACATCTGAATCCTCATGGACAGAACAACTAAATAAACCTTCCTGTCTAGCAACAAAACCTTTGACATACAAGTTTTGGCACCATTTGACTGTTTCTGAGGAATGTGGTTTTATCTATTTTTCGAACACAAATAAAACGCTGTTATGATTCGTAAATGTTTATTATTATTGTTGTAGTGATATTGTAGATTGAATATAGAATACTTCTTTCTGTATTCCTGCATTCTTACTGTCCCTCTTTTTTTAAACTCTATTTACTTTCAGTTATCTGCACTTTCAAATGCATGGAATAATCTTATCGAATCTTTGGTTGATTATTTACCAGTCAAAATGTCCAATTCATCCTCGTTATCTCCACTACACCATTCTAGTCAATCATCTTCAGATAGTAATAGTAGTAATAAGGTGACTAATACTTTAGGCTATTCACCATCACATTGTATCATACATTCTGCATTAAAAGACGAATGTGATGAGGCGAATTCATCATTGAGTAAAACTATGTTAGAAGATTTGGAGTCATTATCATGTCGGATACTAGAAGCTGAAACTACTGGTGGTCGCCTGCTGCCACGATTGGAAGAGTTGGCTAAAATTACAAATACACTGGAATCTTTTATTGTGTGTAAACAAGAGATATCTGATGGTAATGATCTGAAGCATAATCACGAAGGTAATCACATATTTCTTTTAATAGGTATCTGATTTATTTGTTGTTTTGGCTAGAGACACTCGTGTTTTTCTAGTTTCTGTCACGTAATAATGTAAATTGATAACCTTTTCTGTTATGAAACATATACCACTCATTTAATTAGTGTGTAGGCAGTCAAAAGAATTTCTACCTTGGACTTTTAAAAAAATAAATATTATATACTAATAAATAACCGTTGTATTCTGAAGCAAATATTAGTCTAGAAACACGAAGTTTTTGGGTAGACTCTTTGAGGTATCAGTGACAGAACGTCTCAAAGAGTAGATCACATAAGTACAAATGTCTTGAAAATCTTTTTGTATTCTTTCGTTTTTCTTATCCTTTTCTTTTAAAAAAATCTTCCTACGACTTATGGAGTTAATATTTCCGAATTCCCTTGTCCACTTCTCTGATTTGCTAATGTGAAGTGCAAAACCTTTGTTGCTTTTCTGTGTAGACAGCTTCTTCAGTGAGCACTTCAAAAGTCTAATTTTCATGGGATAATCCTACGTAAAACTAATCTTTCTTGAAGGTGTCATTGAAGATGAAATTCGACTTTGAATTATTTAAGCGCGTAAGCTGATAGTAAGCATGTTCCACCAGTCTTGACCTCTTCCATAACCACTTCATTTTCACAACTGTTAAGGTAATATTAGGATAGCAGTTTAAGCTGGGCGTGAAGTAATTATTACTCCATACGTTGACGATTCTATTTATGACAACATCTGAATGTATTTTGACCGGTACTGTCTTGCTTAAAAAACGCAAGATTGTCATACACCTCTGTAGCTCCACTCACCTTCGTAGACAGATTCTTTGAAGTTGTCGATAATTTCATTTATCTGGGTATTTGAATGAGTATTAGAAAAGGTGTGACTGATGAAATCTCCAGTCGTATCATAAAAGACAGGGTAGTTTACGCTAACTTGGGCTACATCTGGCGCCGTTGTAACGCCTGTGAGATCTGACCTCTCCGATCTGAAATTGCGAGGTGACTCTGCGTGTTCGAGCATCGCTGCCTTTGTAGAATTGCTTGGTCTTTTATTTTTGTATAGCTTATTTCTTGGTTCCTATATTCTACCAAGTTTGTTTTGATAGATTAATTAATTATTTTCGATCGAAGATCAGTCAAATTCTGTATTCTTCAGTTTCAAGTACTAACAGAGTTTTTATTGGTGAGATTATTGCATTATTGAGTTATTCAATGTTCGATGTTTGAAGTGGCTTCAATTCCATTGTTGATAAATGCTAACAGAAAATAAACGTAAGCCGTGAAGAGCTCTCTTTCCATCGGGTGTTTAATAGCTTAACGTGATAGTTATTAACCATACTTTGTGGATTGTTTTATGTCAGCAGTTAGTTTACATTCTATCAGATTAAGTTATCATCAGTAGTAAGCGGATGATGTGAGTTCACCGCAACAGTATTTGTAACTTTGGAACCGGACTCAAAGTTCCGAGTCACTTATCACTAAGCTGCAAGTTTAAACCTGTTTTTATTATTTCAGTATGAACAATAGTCAATTTTGTCGTGTTTATCTTTTTATCCAATACTAAACTCTTCTTTATTAGCTTAGTATATGATGATACATCAGTAGAATATTATGTACGGTCTTATATTGATTAGTAGTGACATTATTTATGTAGAAAAATAACGCTTCGTCGTATTTGGTATTCAGTATGTTAATAATCACGTGATAGAAGACTGTTCATCCTAGGTTTGTTTGTTGGCACATTATTGCATAATAACTGGTCTTCCTAGGACAATCAGTGTGTGATGCATGACGTATCATGTTTTATCGGTTTATTTTCTCATAGATAAACTAAAAACCTGGTCGATAGAGATATCAACTAAACATTTAGTAGTGTTAACATTCCAAGGTGCGTCGGTGGCATAGCGGTTAGGACACTCGCCGACCATGCACATGGTCCGAGGTTCGATCCCCGGCCGACGCACTCCTTTATCTCGCTAAGCCAGAAATAATGCTGGTAAACAGGGAAGGTTGGGCGTCAGGCTAGCAACCCTATCCTGTAAAAATTAAACATTGCTACAGAAACTTCAAGCCAATAGCTTGAGGCCCTATGTTCCGCTGGGAACATGAAGGAAAAAACATTCCAAGGGGTTAATTTGTGTACTTTCATTTATATATAGATTTTGTGTTTACATAACTGTTGATGAACTTTATGAAGTATATTACTCTAACAGTGTTGCTTATCTTCTCTATGGTCTTATTTCCTAAAGCTTCATTCCTCTGTGATGTAAGCGGATTGTTAAGTGCTGATTTAATACCAAATAATATTTGCTCAGAGATGCCAACAACACTGTCAATAAATACCAGTCATCAGTACACTGATCTCAATCATAATTCTAGTTTATCCTTATGCTCGAGAGAAGAGGAAATGAGTGAACCAGCATCGTCTAACCCGGATTCATTGCATGACACTGATTACACATTAAATACAAAACTTGATGAATGCATGAAACAGCGTTTTCCATCAGTAAGATTTCCTTCCACTATCAAAGAATGGTCTATATTATTTAAAAGTATGATTGAATTAGCTAGTACAGATCTACCGAAGGCAGCTGATCAAATCAATCGGTTATTACAACTTTATACAGAAATTGATAATGTAAGTAATCTTTTACTCCTTATTTGTTCTTGTATATTCTTCATTTTTGTTTGTTTTCTCAAATGTGGAAAAAATAGGCTATCAAAATATTCGTAAACTGAACTGTAAACTAATTAAGTTCTCAATGGCGCAGACGGATCCACTCCTTGTTACTTATAATACCTAATGAAACTATATTGTTCTTCATTATTACTATTCCTTTTGTCTCATATTCCTGTCTACTCTCTCTATTATGCATTTCTTCGACTTTCTTCTCTTACTTTCTGTGCTACATGGAGTGTGGCGGCTTGAACTGCTGCACATGGGTACAAAGTTCTGTGTCGAAAAAGACAGACAGACAAAAACTACTTAAGACGACAACAGAAAAATGCTCATTATGTTAATGTCTACAGTGAATAGATGTAACTTCGATGTAGTTGTGTTCTCTAAGCTGTAGGGTTTATTTGCGAAGCTTTCATCACTGCCTGACTGGGCAAAATCTTCATCGCATACTTCAATTTGAAGTTAGCTTTTAGATTTCTCCACGAGCTTATTAGTCATCTCTCCTGGTGACCTATGAACATAATTGGTTGTTTTCGTGTGTTTTCACACCCTCTAGGCTACTTGCGTTGGTACTGATTTTTTCCTTGACCTGAAGTTTGACGCTTTGTGTACGCGATTTCCTTCTTCTCAATTGGTAAATTTTGTCTATGTCAATGTGTCTGTTGACTGACGATTCACTGAAATACCACGCTTCCGAAAATTCTCTGGCGAAGACGATGTCGTTGCAATGACTGCGAACAACATTACATTGGCCAAAGTGGACGCCGTCTTCGTATTCGTATCCATGATCATAAACTAGCTGTCAAAAGACATGACATCCACTCCCTCATATCGTTGCATACAAACAACCACGGACATCAATTCGACTGGGACGACCAATGTTCAAATATTAGACTGAGGAAACACCAAAAATGCTAGAGGATTTTTAGAAGCCTGATATTCCAGTGAGTCGTTAATTAATGGACACATTGACATAGACAAAATTTACCAATGAATAAGAAGGAAACCTCAGACACACAGAGTCAAAGTTCAAGTCAAGAAAACAATCGGTACCAATACAAGTAGCCGCCTAGAGGGTGTGAAAACACACGAAAACAACAACTCGCATTCAAAGATAACCAAGAGAGATGACTAATATAAACTCGTGGAGAAATCTAAACGCTCACTTCAAATTGAAGTATACACTAAAGATGTTGCCTAGTAAGGCAGTGATGAAGGCTTCAGGAATAAAGCCTCCAGCTCAGGAACACAACTACATGAAAATCATCCACCTGAGCTTCAAATCTTCTTCATCATATCTAGATGTGACTTCATTGTCTCAGCTACTCATACTCTCATTTGTTGCCATGTTACTATGTTACTTCTAACCAAAGCCTATTTTTAAATTACTATTCATTCATGATACTGAATTAAAATGAATGAAAGGTAACTTTTCTGTGGAACAAAATCCCAAGCGTATTAATCTTATTGTTGAGTACTGCAATCATCCTTTTCCCCAACGATAACTGCTCTATTCTGTACTACACTTTTGTACATTATACAAAATTTGAAAGTAGAATAATGGTCGACAGTAGGTATTTTTAAAAGCTTTAATTCTTTGCTTTTCGAGGGGAACACAGGACTTCAAGCTTTAGCTCTGAATTTTCATTAGTAGTGGTGTTTATTTCTTACGGGGTGGGGTTGTTAGCCTTACCTCTAACTTTCTTTCTCCACCGAGTTTTCTAGAGGCGCTAAGTGAGGTTAAGGAGTACCTCGGCCGGAAATTGAATGTCGGACCACGTGCGTGAGTGGAGAATATTCTACCACTAAACCACCGGCACACATTACGTTGTGTCAAGCACACTTTAATGGCCAATGTCGCTGCATGATATAACGATGCAGTCATCGATACAGTAAAAAAAAAGAAACTCAAACAAAATAATCATATTCACGTATATACATACCCATTCTGTATTATTTGAAAAATTTCAACGTCTCTTCTAGCTACTGTTTTATCTTTAGTGGCATCCACACCTTTCTGTAGCACGTCATTACTGGATTAGATTGAGGTGAATAATTAACCCTTCAGCTTTCATATATGAATTCACAAGGCTAATCTACATTCTATCATGCAGTGTTATGGTTCTTTAAAAGCGGTAGGAATTTACACAGATATTCTTTCACACAATGATTTGTATTCATTCCAGGTAATTTCACGATAAGACGATATTAATTTCTTTATTTTATCTAGGCTGCATCATGGATTAAAGAAGGACGTCATTTATTAGAGACAGTGACGCCACCAGAGAAACTCACCGGTATGGATTTAGCAGAGTGTCGAACACATATGGATGAATTGGTTGCATTTACTACTTCACGTCAAACAAGATTAGAATTACTTGGAAATCCGAAATTATTTCATACACGATTAACTGGATTACTGGATGCTGATTTAAAGGCGAGTATGAATGTTCCGTTCTAGGTTGTTAGAAAACTATTTAAAAGTCTCATTAATTGAACAAAGAATATTCTTTTAGGTTCTATATTTATATGATAGTAATATTGTTATCAACAACATTAATGCTTAAAATGACATTCAATCCATTAGTATTGACAGATTACATTTCGAAAGCATCAGTAAGAGATTACATGCATTAATACAACACTAACTAAATATCAGATAGATTAAGGGAAGTAACGCAGAATTTATGCTCGACGGCAGGTCAGGGTAGCATTAGTGGCAGTTGGACCTGCTTCTTTTGCACTCAGGGCTCCAGTTGATTTAACCGTATTGCAATGTCCTCTGCTGCTTAAAGTGTTCGGTAGTTGGAGACCTTTGGTAATTTATTTGACACTCGGTAGATGATTGAAGAAGATTCTTCAACGATAACCGGTTTTCATGAGGTGGTCCAATATAGGTTGACGATTTTAACAGCACCTTTGTTTTACCACATTGGTGGGTGCCTCTAGAGCAACGACCAATATAAATATCGATTTAGTATAGTTTAGAACGTTGATATTGTTAATAACAAGATTTCTTTAATTATTACTGTCATATAAATGTAGAACTTGAAGACGAATTTGTGGAAAAGAATATTCTTTGTTCAATAATGAGTCTTTTAACTTTTTAACGGGCACTTTCAGTGGATTAGTATATTATGTACTTCTGTGTTATGGTTTTGTATCTCATGCTTTCACGCATTGAAATCCGAAATTGGTTTTTAGATAGTAAAAGTAGTACTTCAAGTATACCGTTTTGTTTGGTCAGGTAACAGTTTTTGTAGCAAACATTTTTATTCACGTTAAACAGTACTGACTTAGTTTAACTTTAATTAATTTTATTCCTTTACGTTCCCAGTGGAACTTAGGGCTTCAAGCTAGAGCTTTGAATTTTCGATAGCCGTAGTGTTTATTTCTACAAGGTGGGGTTGCTAGCCTCATGCACAGTGTTATTACTGGCTTAGCGAGGTAATGGAGTGCGTCGGCTGGGGATCGAACCCTGAACCACAAACTTGATTGGCGAGCATTCTACCGCTGTAACACCGACGCAAACTGGCTTACTAATTTTATTTATTTAACTTCTCGAATGGGAGGAAACTTTTTGTCCTTATATTTTGATCCGAATTGCAGTCCTACGATCTGTTATTCATAGTGATAATAAAATTGCTTAGCATCCTCTCCGGAGATTTTGTTTCAGTACATTTTATTCATGAAACTCAAAATTAAAACATTACAAAGTAGGTTTCGTCATAAAGCGATATCAGCTAGAAACTATGGAGCATGGAATAGTTACTTTGTCCTCTTTATATGACTCTTCAATAGGTCGCACCCACGATGCCACCAAGAATCGAACACGGGACTTTCAGGTTACGACGCGAATACATTTATCACTCAGCGATTGAGCAGGAATTCTATGACCCATGGATTTTGACTTGTCATTTTGCTATATAACGCGTCTACCATCTTTTGTAACTCTAAATAGTTGATGAAATTAAGCGGAGATTACCTTGTAGTTAGTTATAAAGAAGCGATTGAGTAATATGTGTAACCTGCTTAGGTTTTGCGTTTGTACTGTCAAAAGAGTTCGAAACTAGGACGGAACATTTGTCCATGGCCATTTTAGTTTTCACTTGTCTTCCAACCAAGTTACGTTGTCGGAGAAATCTGGTGATAAAATATACTTAATTATTTTCAAGTATTGGTTTGGTAGGGATTTTGTTTAATTGTATGGAGGATTTCATCATGAGCTGACATCAGTTAGAGAACCACTGGAAAACCTGGGAGTACAGTGGCTCAATGGTCTACGAGCTCGCCTTGTAACCAGAAGGTCCTGGGTTCGAATCCCGGTGGGTGCGTACTGCTGAAGAGTCCCAAACTAGGACGAAACAGCTGTCCAGTACTCCCAGGTTTTCCAGTGGTTCTCTAACTGATGTCAGCTCATGATGAAATCCTCCATACAATTAACTTAATTATTTATTGAAAGTAGATGAACATCAAACAGAAACAACTGCAAAATGCATATTTCATGAAATTTTGAAGAGGCTTTTGAAATTTCTTACTTTAATTTAATTGTTTTTAATTCATTTGTTTTTAAAATATTCATATGCTAACTTTATTTTTCAGACTCAACTAAGTAAATTATTAAAACAAGTGGAGGATTTAGCTCAAAATTGTAATCTTGCTATTGCTTCAATTCGTCAACACATATCACGTACAAGTTTTCCAAGAAATCATCCTAATTCACAATCTTTTGCCAGTAGTAATAATAGTACTATAACTAGTCCTGAAAGAAATTCACCTGTTCAAGAAGCTAATGAATCAGGTCGATTATCATCATCATCTTCAGAGGTGGGTTATATCTACTTGATTCTATTCTGTCACTTTTATTTATACTGACTTCGACCGAAAGCTGCTACCTTGACGTGGTGGTCGGGCTTGAACACTGCAATGACCCAACAAGCTATACTGGCTGGAACTTATGTTCCTGCAGGTCCTACCATGCCAGAAAGGTTGTTTGGATAGCAGTTAGACTAAAAGCAGTTACCCAATCCAATCCTATGATTTCAAATAAATCTCAAAATATCATGCCGGATCGGTCGGGGCCCGGATTAACAACGACCGCGCTTTCTGCTGCCGTGTCACAGGGCAGAAGTGATAAATACGCTACTGAGACACACCAAATAAAAAAGAACAAACAAAAACAGGCCGTGTGTGACCGGCCTCAAGCAGTTGTCCCCTGGGCTCTGCGGTCACGCAACCAACTTCCACGGTGTGGGCAGCCGGGAAGTAACAATCGCCCTCACAATCCGAAGTGCACGCGAAACCCCTCTAATCCTCGCTCATCTTTGTCTTCATCTTCATCTCTATTATCTTGCCTTCCTTCTACCAATGCAACTCCTCTACTTGTTGGCTCTTCACTTCCCCTTCACTCTGTGTGCCCTGATAACGATGGAAGCCAAAAAGCCACCACCGATTGTCTCCTAAAACCACGCCACCAATTTTATATAGGAGCATTTAATGTTAGGACACTTTGCCAAATAGGACAACAAGCATCACTACCCAAGACTCTGGCATCCCGAGCCATTGATGTATGTTGTGTTTCAGAAACACGCATACAAGACCCAAGTGTGGTCATTCACCTAACCTCACCTGGCCAACAGGATGAATCTGCAAAATTCACCTTGAGGGTGTCAGGAGATGCGACGGCTAGCTCACGAGGATTAGCTGGTGTTGGGATAGCTTTAAGTACTAGAGCAGAAAAGACATTACTTGACTGGATCCCGGTAGATAGCCGAATGTGCGCTGTCCGCCTGAACGGATCAGTGAAAAGGAGAAAGGACTGCACTACTCGCCGATGCCTTTTCGTAATCTCCGCCTACGCCCCCACTGACTGCAGTTCGGATGAAACGAAGGATGAGTTCTACCAAAAGCTTTCTAGTTTGCTGCGAAAGGCTAGACGCTCAGATATAGTCGTTTTAGCTGGTGACTTTAATGCTCAAGTAGGGAAATTGTGTCAATCTGAGAAGAATGTTGGTGGCACATACGGAATTCCATGCCAGCGAACCGACAACGGTGACCGTCTCCTACAGTTCTGTTCAGATAATCATTTGTATCTTGTAAGCACTAACTTCAAACACAAGGAGAGACACTGTTTGACCTGGCGACCCCCATCATCAAATCAACGCTGGACACAAATAGACCACATAGCAATAAGCTATCGTTGGCGTGGGTCGGTAGGAGATTGTCGCTCCTTCTGGAACACGTGTGTAGATACCGATCACGCACTGGTCCGCGCTCGTGTGTGCTTACGACTGAACGGACGTAGGAAACAGCTGGCGGTAAACCCATCACGTCCCCAGCTCGACCAGGGAACTAAGTCCCTATTTGAGGAAGAACTAGCTAAACACATATCTGAGTTTGACAGCTGCGCTCACCCTGAAGAAGCCTGGAAGAATATTCAGTCAGCCATAGATACAGCTGTAAAAGCTGTGAATAAGGTAATTCCAAAGGTGAGTAAAAACCATTGGATTTCGACTGCCTCATCCGAACTGATAGATGCTAGAAGACTTATTCCGGCGAGCTCCGAATTCAATGAGGAGCGAAAGCTGCACAAAAAAAAACTTACGGAAAGTCTCCGCAAGGACCGTGAACAGTGGTGGTTGACAAAGGCGAAAGAGATGGAAAAAGCATCGGCGATAGGCAACACCAGACAACTATTCAGGCTTATCAGGGAAACAGGTGGTAAAAAACAAATGATAAGCGAAACAATCTCCGAGAAAAATGGCACCATAATTAGCTCCCAGGATAGACGTCTGGAGCGCTGGAAAGAACACTATGAGGAGCAGTTTAATTGGCCCACAGCCACAGTTAACCTGCCGGACATCCAACACCTCCCTGAATGGGAGATAGACACAGGTCCTCCGTCCTTAACCGAGGTTACTAAAGCTGTCACCAATCTGAAGCTAGGCAAAGCAGCGGGACCTGATTTATTGACTCCAGAGGTATTTAAGTACGGAGGCGACAGTTTACTGTCTGCGTTAACGGAGGTTCTAGGCAGCGTTTGGGAATCAGAGGAAGTCCCATCGGGTTGGTGTAAGTCACTGATCATCCCGATATACAAGAAGGGGGACAAGTCGTCTTGTGATAATCACAGAGGGATTAGCTTGACTAATATAGTATCTAAAATCCTAGGCTCAATAATACTGCGTAGATTAAGTGGTGCTCGGGAGACACAAACACGAGAAAACCAGGCAGGTTTTAGGCCAGGTAGAGCGTGTATTGATCACATCTTCACCCTTCGACAGATTCTAGAACATAGGCATTCCTACCGGCGTCCGACAATCATTATATTTCTTGACCTAAAGGCGGCATTCGATTCTGTCGACCGAGAGGTTCTCTGGCGATGCTTGGCTGTAAAGGGAATGCCAAGAAAATACATTGCACTGATTAAGGCACTCTACTCGTACTCATGCAGCCAGGTGAGGGCTTATGGCGAGTTGTCATCTGAAGTGGTGACGACTAGTGGCGTCCGTCAAGGATGCCCGTTATCCCCATTCCTATTCAATTTCATCATAGATGTACTAATGGACTTAACCCTAACTCACTTCAGCGACTCAGGGATTGACTTGCTACCAGGGAATAATCTCGTTGACTTAGAATATGCGGACGATATAGTCCTTCTAGGCGAGGACTCTGACAAAATGCAGAGTCTACTGAACACCCTGAGCAACAATCTCCGCATGTTTGGCATGCGATTCGCCCCTATAAAATGTAAGATGATGCTGCGGGATTGGACTTCATCGACCCCTAGATTAGAAATAGGAAGTGAAGTGGTAGAACACGTTGACCGCTTCACTTACTTGGGAAATACCATCAGCCCCAACGGGTTGATCTCCGACGAAATTTCAGCACGAATACAGAGGGCTAGGTTCGCATTCGCCAGTTTTCGCCGTCTCTGGCGTAGACGCGATATCCGACTATCGACCAAAGGGTGTGTGTGCTGCTCAACAGTCCGCTCCGTCCTCCTTTATGGATGTGAGACCTGGCCATTGAGAGCAGGAGACATGAAAAGATTAGCTGTCTTCGATCATAGGTGTCTGCGTTCTATCTCCCGCGTGAAGTGGTATAATAAGGTGAGCAATATTGAGGTTAGGCGTCGAGTGCTAGGTAAGGCGGGGAAATCAATCGACGAGACTGTGAAATTACTTCGACTGAGATGGTTAGGACATGTGCTACGTATGCCTAGTTATCGCCTTCCTCGACGGGCAATGTTAGCTGATATAGGGTCAGGCTGGAAAAGAGCTAGCGGCGGTCAAACCAAAACATGGCACCAATCAATGAAATCCACAACAGTTAATTTAAGCCACGTAGGAAGATGTAGACTTCCTGGTTGGGGCCCTCGGGATGGTAAAAACCAATGGTTGGAAACAATTGGTGACATGGCTCAAAATCGTTCTCAGTGGCGCAGATGCATCCACTCCTTGTGACTTATGATTTCCAATTAAACTTTTGTTCTCCGTTATTACTATTCCTTTGTCTCACACCTTTGTTTACTGTCTATATTATGCATTTCTTCTACTTCCTTCTCTTGCTTTGCGTGCTACACAGATTGTGGCGACTTGAACTGGCGCACATATGTGCAAAGTTCTATGTCGAAAACCGATCGACCGACTTCGACATATGTAAATATTTCTTTTTTCGGCAAAAAAGAATTTGACGCCTGAAAGACTGGTCATCTGATTAGTATTCTAAAGTCGTTGAAACATCTTTCTAAGTTATGGTTATTACTAAATACCTTGGTTAAACGTACATCATAAGACCAGAATTCCAAGATAATAACATAGTTCAAATGTTGGTTTGCAGGGATTTGATTCGTTTCAGGATTTCATAATGAACTGACATCGGTTAGAGGACCATTGGAAAACCTGGGAGTACTGGACAGCTATTTCATCCTAGTGCTGGTAGTGCAAACTCACCGGGGTTCAAGCCCAAGACCTTCTGCTTGCAGACCAGGAGAGTAACTGTCCCCTTGCCTGACTTGGTGGGCCCCGCTTTTGGGTGTGTACTGATGAAGAGTTCCAAACTAGAATGAAACAGCTGTCCAGTACTCCCAGGTTTTCCAATGGTCCACTAACCGATGTCAGTTTATGGTGAAATCCTAATAACATAATTTTTATTTTTGTTATGGTCGGAGTGGTTAGCTGTGTTCACTGTTTATCACTTGTTAGGTGGTATACTACGGTGAGTAATGTTCATGTTAAACATAGTGTCAAGTGACGAGAAAGAGTGTTGGTGTATTTGTGTTTTCTGAGTTGGATGGTTTAATTGCGAAGCCTTCATTGTCTTCCTAGTCAACATCTTCAGCGCCCACTTCATTTTGAAGTATCATCCGCCTGAGCTACATATCTTCTATAGCTTTTCTAAGAAGCGGCATTCAGTCAATGAGGATGTGAAGCTGCGTCAATTGAGATGGCTAAAATATGTGTTGAACATACCAGACCATCACCTTCCTCGTCGAACAGTATTCGCTGGCATAGAATTGGGTTGAAAAAAGTGAGGGGTGGTTATATTAAAACCTATGATCATTCCATGATATCTTTAACTGTTGGTTTAAGCCTTGATATGATTATGAACAGTAAAATTGTGCTTGTAACGTCATCCGTAAATAATGCTGTGGAACTGTGTACTTTTATCAAACAAATTTATTCTCTGATGGACAACAGTGGCCAAGTTCTATTCTTATATCGTTTTCATTGATGAGGATACATTCACCCTTTGTGATCTCTCAGATTCATTAAAGTCTCATTGTTCTTCATGTGTTTATCCTTCCTCCGATAGACTTCTCTTTATTATATATTCTTAGCATATCTTTTTTCCTGCCTTTACGTGTATTATATGGCGTGGAGCAGCTTAAAGTACTACGCTTTTGTCCAAAGCTACGCGTTGAAAATGCGGTGCAGTTGAATCTTATTGTTATAATGTTATTGCATAAGTCAAACTCTGAAGGAGATTAATTACTTGGTTAACAGTAAAATGATAGTCTTTTCTGCCTAACTTGATATACTTTTTCATCTAAAAAAGACTGGTATACTTAGGACAGTCATACTACTCGTTTTACTAGGCTAAGCTCTATCCTCTAGGATATTTAGCATACTAGCCTAATGCTTAGTTCTCGTTTTGTGTCAAGAACAAATTTAGGAAAGTGTTATTTGTTGTCACCACTTTTATATTTTGTGATACGTTGAGTCGAAAAGGGACGCAAAATTAAACACGAACGCGGTGATCACTAATATCGCTAGTCTCAACGACAGCACTATACGACAGCTGCCTTTTCCCCAGCCAGCTCTACCTAAGCAAAACTACGATGTGAGCCGAAAAGTATATTTCAATACCAGCCGCACTAAATTTACAGAAGGAAGCCAATGATGTAGGCGTGAGAGAAGACAATGACAAAAGGTGCATAGCCACCTATGGCTAGTTTCCAGACTGGCCTCGATCACTATATTACTACAAGAGGATTATTGTTACTATTCCCTTGGGTCCCGAATGGAACATAGGGCTTCAACAACACATCTCCACTTTGTTCCATTTTCTCCTGTCCTCTTCAGCTGGGTCCGCGGTTGACCATAATCTCTCATCTTCTCCATGTCACTCTTGGACAACCCACTCGTCGTTTCCGATTCAGGTCCCACTCGAGCAATAGCCTGGTACACGATGTCATCCGAAAGCCTTCTTAGCGTATGGCCATTCCATCTCCACTTTCTCCTACACATTCGTTTAACGATCGGCTCTTGGTTGGTTTGTTCCACCACAGAGTTTCTTGTTTCTAATTCTTTTTGGCGGACTGGCCATTTAGTCTTCAGTATGGAGCCAACGAAGTGGGCAGCTGTCAGTCATTAAGGCTACTCAAAATCTGTATGACCAATATTCTGACTGCGTAGACTTTTAAAACGGATCATAGTTACTCAGTTATATTTTAATGTATGAGATATGGAATTCTATTGCTTGCATGTGCAAATTTACATTAATATTCGCTTGTAATTCATCTTATTAATACTATTTTTACTATCCAGGGACTTAACAATAACAAGGTAAACAGTTCAGGTCAGTGTATAAACTCAGCCTCATTATGTCAGCTACCAAGACTGGGGTCATCAAATTCATTATCAACTCCGGCTAAACGTTATCAATTAGCCTGGAAAGAATTGGTAGATACAGAGAAATCTTATGTCAATTTCTTACAGCATGTGTACGATGTAAGTTGAACATTCATAGTGTATTTTTTGGTACTAATATCTCCTTGTTATGACGATAACTTTTGCACTACAGTAACCAAGGTGAGCAACAGTAAACAATGGACGCCGAGGTCAAGTGACCCTGAACCAACCAATCAGGCTCTCCCAGGCGAAAAATGGCGTTTAATGTGTAAGAAGTTTATTTATAAGTGGCTGTATATCATATCATTTCGGGAACCATTTACCTTTCTGATACGTTTTTTCATATGGGCCCAGAATCGTTCTATGGGTTCCACTTATAAGATCCCCCAATACAGAAGAATGATTGGCTTTATGATGAATATAGCCTAGTGATGATAGTTGCGAATAACCTTTCCACTCGCCTGTGTGAATGGTATGGTAGTGCTTGGGAGGACTAGTCGTTGTTTTATTGGTATTAAAACATCGGTACTTCTGTTTGGGACGCTTTCTACTAACCCTTTTGAAAGATTTGCATCGTACAGTCCCAGCACTCAAACACGGTTTGCTTTTTTCCCGCCGCGATTCATTTTTTTGTATTTAATAAGTACTATTTCGTCAATATGAATGATGACACCAATTCCTCCAAGTACAAAAGTAATATCCCAATAGTGCTGATACCACTGCACTGTTGACGTTTTCGTATTCCCCGTTTCTCCCACTGTAGCAGATACTGATTGTCTCAGTAGCTAATTGCGGCATATTTGCAATATTTCACTAAAACAGAGTTTCGATTTCGAGAAGAAAGTCACCACAACTTACCAACTCTTACAGACTTCCTCACATAACAGTGATTGCATCTGAATGCATAATCACCATTAGTTCGGCAATATTTTTGAAGAGTCATTATCCCTTTACGTATAAATGTATTCGTCCCCCCTATCAATCCTTTTTCCAAACAGCAGTCAAAAACCAAATCTGGATGAAACTTGCAAGGAGGATTATGAACAACATCCATTTGTAGTGCTGAGCGATCTGATTGGTTGATTCAAGGTCATCCGGCCTTGGTGTCTATTCTTTACTGTTGCCCCCAAGGTGTGTATTTATTTTGTTGTCACCGTTGAAGGTTGGAAGTGATCAAAAGTATGAAACCGTTATTGTCATAAAAGGTAACGAATTGGAGAAAAGAATCTGTCCTACTGATCTGCTTTCGAGATATTTCCCCAGAGTAGATATACATTGTAGCGTAAGAGCAGTAGCAATTAGTTAAATCCTACTTTTCAGGTTTCTTTCGTTGTTGTTAATGAAATCTTTACCATCTTATCATCAGTCTGCCAAAATAGGACATATGAGCTTTAGGCTAATGACCCTACCCGTCAAAATAAAACCACTGCTACTGAAAATTCAAAGCTGCTCTCTCTTGAAGCCCTACGTTCCACTCGAACCAATAGGATAAATAATAGATATACGATGCACGTAACATGAAAGTTCACCCTGTCCGTGACTCGTTAGCCTGTTGAATAACATTTTGGCTTTTGACTATGTGAGCTCTGAGTCCAGTTCCCAACAGGAATACCATCACTCGCTAAGAAGTAAACTGCCTTAAAGTAATTACGACATAACGCGAGTTCTTGACTCCATCACTAATCACTGCCTATTCAACAACTTCATAGACTGGACATTCTGTTTATGTAGTCAACCTTTGTTTATTCTCTTTGTCTTTCACTGACAGGTGTCCCTCTTTTTCTTTCCCTATCTATCGACTTCCTAAAAGTAAAATTTTTTTATTTGTCTTCATTTTTTACGAGACTGTTCATTTAGCTCTCATAATTAACTGTTTTCTTCGTCTTATACACACTTTTATTATTCAGGCTAGTAAAAGCGAGGATTTTTCTAACATGTCAGTAATTGGCTACTGGTTGAATTGTTTCAATGTTGTTTTCGATAATTTGTATATATATAAATATGTATATATAAATGGGGTGAACTAGTGAATGAATCCATGTATTTGTTTATCATGCAATCCCTGTATTTTCAAGCGTCATTATCGGTTTATCCTTGATTTTCTGTCTCTCTCTATATATTTATAAACGTATATGTTATTACCTAGTAGTGGTGTGAGTGTGTGTGCGTGTATGTGTACAATGCTTCAATTACATTATTTATTTGGGTGAGGGTTTTTTGGCACATTTTTCTATATTTTGCTTCTGAATTTCTTAGAATACTGCAGTAATACGACCTACTGAACTTTAAGCTCTATATACACATATATGTACGTTAGCTGTTACGGTCAAATTGTAATTTTTTGATGTGCATACATGTATGCGTGTGAGTGTGCGTGTGTACATCAGTTCAAACAAAATTTTGGTGAAAAAGCTTCGTCAAAGAGATATTTTGTTTTTTTTTACATTCTACTGGATAGCAAATTGTTACACAATTATTTATTTTTCTATAGGACATAACAATATCATACCGTTTTTAATAATTACAGTAGTAGAATCAATGAAAGTCATGATTTGTGTAGTATCTGAGATCAATCGTGTGAAGAGATCAAATTTATTGATTTTCACGTAAAATATTTACTTTCTAAAAGAAGTATTTACGTTTGCAAGTATACATTTGCTTGTGTGTGCGTGTGTATGGGCTTTTGAGTACTGGTGTACTATGTCGCTTGTGTGTGTGTGTATGTGTGTCTCTCTTACTATGCGCATTATATGGTGTAATATGCCACAACAATCAATTAATCAGTAGACTAGCAATCTACTCAGGGGCATTTCACTAACATTTCTTGACATTGTGACAACATATCTAAAAGTTATGTTCTTTCTAGTAGAAATTTCCATCACTTAGTGTTCTGCTTAACATATGCACATTGTCAAACTGGCAACTACGTTGTACTACTCATGGATTAGTTACTTCTTGATATCGGTTCAAATCTGTTAATTAAGTAGTTCATTGTCAGACGGTTGGGTGTCCTACACCTATGTTCCAGTTCCACAGGGAGTAGGAATTTCTTCAAGACAACCGATGTACTTCTTTTGTTGTGATGACTTCCAATATATGTGAAGGTGAGTTCTGATGCATCTTATCGACTAACCTTTAATATCCAACATCGTTTCCTAGGAGTAAGAGTTAACTGACGAAGAGGGCTCTTAAGTAATTTGTAAAGTCACTGAAAAGGATAACACTGTTATAAAGCATATAGTGTAATTGATGAACATTTGGTCTCGGCACAGTCTTCTCATTTGTGCGTCGGTGGCACAGCGGTTAGGACGCTCGCCGACGATGCACATGGTCCGGGGTTCGATCCCCGGCCGACGCACTCCTTTACCTCGCTAAGCCAGAAATAATGCTGGTAAAGAGGAAAGGTTGGGCATGAGGCTAGCAACCCTATCCTGTAAAAATAAACACCACTGCTACAGAAACTTCAAGCCACTAGCTTGAAGCCCTATGTTCCACTGGGGAACGTGAAGGAAAAAACCACAAAAAACAGTCTTCTCATTGAATTTAGTGCGTTTCATGGCTTTCTTTTTACGATTCTTGCAGCTTGGTGTTTGAATAGTGACATGCTAGCGTCGAAATGTAATAGTCTTGGGATTTTGTCCCTCCTGAGACCGTATGTGGTCTTTATTAATGAGTCATAAATTTAGTGCTCTCTGGTTTTCAGTGGTTCTTCAGGTGATTTTCAATTCTTGATATAAAGGCTAAATATCTACAGATCCAGTGACTCATTCACATTCTTTTTTGATGTTAACACACGCTAGTAGTACACACTACAAAATATTGTCTTCAGAGGTAATTAAATTCATCTCATACATACAGGGTAACCTTCACCCTTCTAGTAATGTGTAGTGGCAATATGCAGTCTTGTCGATAATCCTACTTCTGTGACTATACAGACAATCTCCAACAACGCTGATAATTAAGATAATGGTGATAGTTTGAAATTATCTTCGATGCTATACATATTTTATTTTAATGTGTTGCTATTTCACCCTTATCTAGGTGGTCTGGTTAAATTCCGTGGATAATGATGTCAATTGTGAGTCAGGATATCGTTCTTATCCCCAGCCAACATTTATGCGTGATAATCAAAATCGTCTGCTTTGTAACTGGCCAGAGATACTTCGTTTTCATAAAGAGTAAGTCTGTAACAGTGTTTTCTTCATCTTTTGTAGGAAAGCGATAACAGGTTGGACTTTTCTTATTTACCCTCAGTGTCACTGATTTGTATAATTCATTTATTAGACAATCTATTTCTCACTCTACATTATAATATCAAAAGTCTGAATTGTTTCCTGTTTTATTATGAAGTGTTACTGTCAATTTTTGCGTTTTCATAAAAATAGTAGGTATAAAGTGTAAGAAAAACTAGGGAGTTTAAGTATTTGGCTAGTGGTTGCGCGATATCGTGAATTGGCAGAAGTTAGAATTCATGGGCTGGCCATTAGATCTGGTCTCAGTGGCTGAATGGCCTACAAGGTCACGTTGTAACTGGAAGGTCCTGGTCCTGGGTTGGAACCCCGCTGTGTGGGTGCGTACTGATGAAGAGTCCCAAACTAGGACGAGAGAGCTGTCCAGCTCATGATGAAATCCTGTAACCAAAACACTAGGGAGATTTAATTTTTAAGCAGAATCATTCGAAAAGTTGTAAAACCATATCGCTAATAATAAATTAAATTTATGGAGAGTGAAGTTCGTTTATGTTGTCGCCATCCACGTAGGCCATGGGATGATGAATATGAATTCCACACTTTGGGTACTTTATAAATCTTCATAGAATGATCGACAATCCTGTATCATCTTGTGGTGAGAGTTAGCTGCAAGCCAAAAATTGTAGGCAGCAATTTACATCAATGTTACGTCCCGAATCAGGGTCAAGAGAAAAAAACAGTAACAAACCTTAACCGTGAAGATCTCAGCAACCAATCATAGCAGACTTAACGTGTACAAATACGATTTGCAGATATATGGCTTAACTTTCTAAGAAACGGTCGAAAGCAGTACAGAATAACCTTCAGCAAGAAAACAACCAGTCAGAAGACGTTGCTTCTCCACTGACAATAATGTACATAAAAATCTATAAATATTTCTTGATTTTCTCGATAAATGATCTGTTACCTAGCCCTTGTCTTCTCTCGTTACAATCTCACTATTGTCTGATCTTTGACATAATCTCTCAGCTGATTCATACGTTTATTGTGTTTGCCTTTACTTTAATCTGTTATTTTTCTACAGAGATTTTCGTTTATTACTTATTGCTAACATTTCTTTTTTTGGTTTTTTAGTTCTTTACTACCACATTTGGAGGCGTGTGATGGCAATGCAGAAAAAATTAAAGCTTGGGTATTTCTTATGGTATGTGTTTTCGTTTATGCAAATACTACCCTCTTCATTTTCATTTTCCTATCATCATCACCATCATCAGGCTCTTCTGTTAGCGTAAATGTTACCAGTGGATTCTTTTGTCTGTATAGACTTTTATTTTGACACGTATTTTATTTAAAGTATGTCTGATTTCTTA
The DNA here is from genome assembly GCA_944472155.2 of Trichobilharzia szidati. Lineage (NCBI taxonomy): Eukaryota > Metazoa > Platyhelminthes > Trematoda > Strigeidida > Schistosomatidae > Trichobilharzia > Trichobilharzia szidati. The sequence continues at coordinate 132,883,799 of OX235271.1, forward strand.
AATAAATGGTATTCTAATCACAACAAATCCTTTATATGATATATATATATATATATGTATATATATATATATATCAGAAAGTATGCTTACCGGTTGCCGAGCGTACGTGTGTAGCTGCAAGTTTTCTCGATCTATAGACCAAATATGCAATATGATTATGGAACTAATTAACACACTATTGGCATACTGTGTTAATGGTTAGTTTTTTACAAGGTATGGCATACTATGTCAAAAGCTATATACATATATTCAAGAGTTGGTTTGTGGGGATTTGATTTATTTCAGTTTTGACCACGGATGGATATCAGTTCGACAACCATTGAAAACCATCAGGGATTAGTGAACTGCTGTTTCGTCCTACTTTGACGCTCTTCATCAGTACGCGCTCATCACCTTCTGGTTACAAGGTAAGTTTGTAGATCATTCAGTCACTGGAACCCGACCCATTGGTCCATGAATTCTAATTTCTACAAATTCGTGATATTAACGCTACAACCAGTCAATTTCATCGGTGAGCATTTGTCCTCATTCCCGACCAGGTGGACCCCACTGATCACGACTTCTCACTAGAACTCCAGGAAACGTCGTCCTGTAGCTAAAATCACAGATTGATAGAAGTTAGAATTCATTGGTCACTGAGTTGGGTTTCATTAGCTGAATTTTCTACAAAGTCTGCTTTGTAACTGAGAGGCGCTGAGTGCATAGTCTCGATGAGTCCCGAAGTATGACGAAACAGCAGTCCAGTACTCCCTGGTTTTCAGTGGTTCTCTAACTGATATCAACTCGTAGTGAAAATTGAAATATACATACATATATCACTCTTTAATCCTATATTTATCATTTATATACTCTGTTGTTAATTTCGTTTCCGATAAAATACTAACCTAATAATATTACCGTATGTAAATTTTCCAACATTAGCATATATTAAAAAAAAGGTTTTAAAAATTTGGCCCTAATTTAAATTCTAAGTAATGAGCATTTTGTTATAATGCTTTTTGAAGCATACATCGAAACTTTATTATGTAAAACTAACTAAAAAGGCAAAATGAGAATAGGTAATACTAGAGGCTTAATTGAATTTTAGATTTTCCCGTCGATTGATTGAACCGAAGTGCTCGGTCTCAGGTTGACATGTCGGCTCCTTGTGCAGATGCTTCTACGATGTCTTGGCATTTAATTAGTATTTAATTGGTGGATGGTGACTAGCAGTGGAATCCAGGATGCGCATTTCGTCCGATTTGGTACTCGTCATCTGGATGTACCTGCATTTCTCAAGTGGTCTAGTGGATAACGCTTTGGCGTTTGAAACTATGGGCACTGGGTTCGAGCCTCGGTGGGAACATCAGCGTTCACTGAGAAATGCAGGTACATCTAGATGACGAGTCCCAAATAGGACGAAATGCGCATCCTGGGTTCCACTGCTAGTCACCATCCACCAATTAAAAACCAGAGGTTAGTTTTAAAACACGTTTACTCCAACTAGTTTCTTTTATCTATGAATGTGGAATAAGTGGAGCTGGTGCAATTCTGTAGAGATTTCTTTCTTTCTCTGCCTATCTATTCTTTACCTTTTGTAAACTGTGTCAGTATCGCCACTATGTCAAAATATTCATGATTAGTTTTCACTGTTCCCTTCAACTCGTCGACGATAAAGGGAGTAGAGGCTTTCTTTATTTAGCTTGACTCGGGCTTTATTATGTGATATATTTAACTTGCTTATGACAACAGTGTTGTGTAGAGCTGTTGCTCAGTTTGAACGGTGTGTATTGTGTTTAAGTTTATAAGTCTAACTCAATCATTACTTTAAATTGTTAAGTTATAAACAGCTGTGGTGGAATTGTACTCAATCACGGTGATTCTTCAATATTTGCACGATAGATTTATTAGTGGCGATAATTTAAAATGAAAAAAAAACAAACATTGAAATGCAGTTGCTTTTCTTCCCCTTAATAAATAGTGTCTTCTTCTTATTGATATATGCATAAATCTTAAATGTTTATCTGTAGGTCCCACGTCTTGTCGACTTATATACTGTTTATTGTTCACTTCATGAATGTGCAGTTCAATTGAGTGTTACACTTGAAAAAGATCGTGTTTACTCCCCTTGGATAACAGCATGCAATGAAGAGATATATCGTAGAGAAATGTTGACAGCTAAAATGAACAATCAAGATGCAGTACAATCATCGAATGAATTAACTCGGCCATTGTTATTATTCAGTTCTCGTCTTGTTACACCTGTACAACGTTTTCAACGTTATCATTTATTGTTAGATAGACTTGTGAAACATGAAACAAATGAATGTGATCGGTAAGTTTCTGATACTATTTGTTAGATAATAGTTTCTTTTTTCTAATTGTAACTGCTTATCACTTTTGCGGCTCAAAACTCAATATTTGTTAACATGTACTCCGATAAAAAGCTAACCAGCAGTAATTCACGTTGGTAACTAACATTGGCTAGCGGTTGCGCTATATCGTGAATTGGCAAAAGTTAGAATTCTTGAGACATTGGATCGGGTCCCAGTGGCTGAATGCTCTACGAGCTCGCCTTGTAACCAGGAGGTCCTGGGTTCCAACTCCAGTGGGTGCGTACTGCTGAAGAATCCCAAACTAGGACGAAACAGCTGTCCAGTACTCCCAGGTTTTCCAATGGTTCTCTAACTAATGTTAGCTCATGATGAAATCTTGTAACCAGATATCATTGTATAAGGATGTATATCAACGTGATAAAGCTTGAATTTCATCTAACTGTAATTTCGTTTGTAAAGTAATGATATTATATATTGACAGAAATTAGAATTATTTGGCCATTAGATTTTGTCCTGATGACTTGATGGTCAAAGTGAACTCGCCTCGTAACATGAAGGTCCTGGCTTCGATCTGTGGGGTGGAGTTATGACTACTGAAACTGAACATCTGTCCAGTACTCCACGGTTTTTTAAGTTGTTCTTTAACTGATGTCACTTCGTAATCAAACTTGAAAACTTTTGTTGGTTGCATACAGACTTACAAGGGATAACTGAAAAGAATGGTAATAAGGTGTTCACAGATATTTTAGATTACATTTTGAGATCTATGAGGATTTGGTTGATTTTAAGGCAGAATTCGTCACAAACGAATACTATCTAGAGAACTGCTGTAAGTTGTGGATCACTAGACACATCTATTTCAAGCGTATACTCTTTACTTAGTTTATTGTTTGTTTAATCTCTGTTACTCAGGATAGATTTCTCATGTACACCAAGCTAAGAGTCACATTTACCACGTAAAAACTGATGACACTACCTAGATGCCCAAATGGAAATAATTGAAACGGGACTCAATCCTCTCACCTATCGATTGAACCGATTGCTTAAGCCAACTTACACCACCTTTGGTGTAGATGTGATGTCCGGCTATCGACCGAACGGCTCGTGTACTGCTCAGCAGTCCGCTCCGTCATCCTTTATGGCTGTGAGACACGACCATTGAGAGTTGAAGACATAGGTGTCTGCGTTCTATCTCCTCTGTGAAGTGGTATAATAGGGTGAGAAACATTGAGGTTAGGCGTCGTGAGCTAGGTGGGTGGGAGGGGAAATCAATCGATGAGGTTGTGAAGTTACATGGATTGAGGTGCTTAGGACATATGTTGCGCGCGTGCCTAGTCATCGATTTCCTCGACAGTCAATGTCAGCTGACTGAATAGGATCAGCTTGGAAAAGAGCTAGCCAGTGGTGTTCAAACCAAAACATGCCATTAGTCAATGAAATCCATACTAGTTAGTTTAAGTCAGTGAGCCACGTAGCGTGGTGTACCTCGACTGCTTGGCTGGAATCCTCGGGATGGTAAAAACCAATAAAGGTTGGAGACAATTGGTGATACGGCTCAATACGAATAGCGCAAATGCATTCACTGTTTGTGATTTATGATATCCAATAAGATCCTATTGTTCTTCCATAGTGCTATTCTTTTTGCCTCACACTTCTCTTCATTATCTCTTTTGAATCTTTCTTTACTCTCTTCTCTTGCTTTGTGCGTTACATGAAAAGTGACAACTCGAACTGCTACTCATCTGTGCAAAGTTCAATGCTGAAACCAGTCAGCATAAGTCACTGAGCAATATCTCATGTAGCCTATGATTCCTACTTTCAATAATATTTTGTTTGTTAGGGGTTCGTAAAATTTGTATTCATTCGGTTTGCCCGCGTATATGGCTCTATTTGTTATTTACTACGTGTATATAAATTTGTCGGAGCGCATTTCTTAGTGTCTGTGCTACACGATGTTAGCGTTTTTTTTAGAAAAATAAATAAGTAAACGAGTTATTTTTCTCTACCGACATCATTTAAAAGATGAGTAATCTGCATAACACGGTTCACATGATGGATTTATAACTTCAAGAGTATAGTTAACACTTGCATATGACTAGAAATTCCTATATAACCTTCATGTGAAACGTTGTCTATAGTTGACTTTAACTTTAAATGTCCACAAGTCAATAAATAAATGATTGTGAAATGACTACAGGATGGAATGTCAGTATCCTTTTGTAACTCAACTAGATCAATTCACATACACAATAGATTGCAGATACCCAGTGGATTATAAGAATAATCAGCACGTTGATTATTCAGCATTTACGCAATATTTATTTGTGAAATCGTACAGCATTCGGGTATTCAGTAATCTTTGTAAATGAATCATTAACTACAATGACAATTCTGCATAATAAATCAACTAGGATATTTTGGAGAAGATTTTTAGCTCAGGTGGATAATTCTGATGTAGTTGTGTTCTCTGAGCTGGATGGTTTACTTGCGAAGCTTTCATTGCCCTGCTAGGCCAACATCTTCAGCGCATACTTCAATTTGAAGTTGTTTAATGTCTACATTTCTTATCTTATTTTTCCTTTTTTAGTTCATCCTGACAGCAAAGTCCATCTTGTGATTTTACATATTTCACTCTGATTTCTTTTCTCTCTCTTTCTCTCTCCCTATTTGATAATTTTCAGCGCTGATCTACAAATTGCACATAAAACCGCTTCAGAATTATGTGAAACAGTGAATGTTGCTATGCAACTTCGGGGATTATCAGTAAGTTGTATTCATGATAGAATTCTTTTGGTTTTTTTATTGAAATAACTGATAGCGTGTCATATTTCTTATGTGATAATAATGTTGGGATTTTGTAAGCGGGGTTCAATACTGAATACAATAGAGAAGTCTATTGTTCTCTATCAGATACCTTTTGCTGCATTTAGCCTTAAGGGAAAATTAGAAGATAAGACTGGCACGTGCCGGTGAGAACAATAGGCTTTGTAAGATAAAAGAGATTATATATAATATATATATATATATATATACATGCTACTAATATCTGTGTGTTGGTGGCGCAGCGATAGAATTCTCACCGACCACGCGTGTGGTCTGGGGTTCGATTCCCGGCCGATGCACTCCTTTACCTAGCTAAGCCAGTAATAAGACTGGTAAACAGAGAAGGTTGGACATGAAGCTAGCAATTCCATCCTGTAAAAATAAACACAACTGCTACAGAAACTTCAAGCCTCTAGCTTGAGGCCCTAAATTCCACTGGGAACTCAAAGGAATAAAAAAACTAGTACCTAATTCGATTGGTTGTATAAGATCGGAAATGGAAGGTTACGAAAGCTTCTGCCTCAAAAATTAGTGGTTGGAGGAACTTTTAGTCTCCGACAACACAGTTATGATTAGGTAGAATTAAGAGTATGTAGCTTTTCATTCTGTTTAAAAGACAACTGCATATATAGTCTCATAAATCCGGTACAGTGAAGTCTTTCGTCTTAGCAATATCTGACTATGTTTCAATAAAAGACAATAGAAGTTTAGGTAAATTATTCATTTGATGATATAAGATGGTTGGAGGCAGTCGGTAGGAAGCCTTCGACCTAGGTTTCGTGCTGGTTGGCACCCACCAGTCAGCAAGGTGTATCTGCAATGTTGAAGAAACTCGTGTCCTTCTGAGATTTGAACCCGTGTCACCTAATGTTGCATTCAGAGACGCTACCACTGAGCTGATAGAATTCAGTCTGCACCAAAGTAAGGACTAGACACATTACACTAGTTACTAATGTCCAATCAAAGTAAATTATTCATCCTCGTGATTGGAATTTTAAAGGGAAGTTACACGAAACTAACTATTGGTGGTGATTTGATTATTCATTTCCTAAACTAAGTATGGAGATGACGAATCCAGAATCGCTGAACACTGATCAAAGGATGTGTTTACTGCTCAGCAGTTCTCTCTATCCTTCTTTATGACTGTAAGATATGGTCATTGAGGCGGATGATATGGAAAGGTTAGTTGTCTTTAACCACAGATGTTCGCGTTCTATCTGCTGTGTTAATTGTTGCAATATATTGAATAATATCGAGGTTAAACGTAGATTGCCAGGTAACGAAGTGAAAGTCAATCGATGTGGTTGTGAAACTGTGACGATTCAGGCGGCTAGGATACGTGTTACACATGCTGAGTCACCGTATTTCTCGTTGAGTAGTGTTAAGGGTGATCAATCTATGAAGACCTTGACTGTTGTTTTGAACTTCATAGGGAGGCTTAAAACTGTTCCCAATGGCACAGATCCATTTACTCTTTTTAGCCTTACCCCATATCTATTAAATCCTCATTATTTTTCACAAGTAATTATCCTTTCACCGGTACATTTCTGCTCGTTATAGCCCTTTTGGGTTTCTTTTTGTTTTTCTACATGGAGAGTGGCAGATTGAACTAATTCACTCCTGTGCAAAGTTTTATGCAGAAATTCATTGAGTTAGTCAGTCAGTCAGAATATCTTTTCACACTTAGTGTAAATTATCCTATCTAGACAGTAGGCTTTTTGGTATTCAATACATGGTTGTCACTAGTTTTATATCCCATAAGATTGTAGGTATGTTCTGACTGAATGTTCAAAGACTAAACATGATTTCATTCGCAGTTCAGAGTGATCATATTCAATGCCGTTCACAGTCATTACCACTGAGTGTATTTTGCAGTAACTATTAATAACAGCAATTATATATTAGTCAAATTTCTTGTGTAATTTACTAATATGAATATTTCTGTAATTTACTACTTTATTCCATTAAATAAAAAGGTTCGTCCATCTGAATTAGGCCAATTTTTATTGGAAGGTGATTTCACTGTATCACGTGATGATGTCCGATTCATGTCTAGTAAACAACGTCATGTCTTTTTGTTTACTAATGCTATCCTCCTAACTAAATATCGTACATCAGCCAGTTCACCTATACCAATGTTAACTTATTCAAATTCAACAACTGCTCATTTATCAAAAGATTATTCTCTTGATTCTTATGAAAAGTCAACAATCAATGCTTATAATACACAGAATCAATCGAACAATTCAACAATGGGTGGTACAGCATCAAATTTATTAGCATTCACTAAGTCATTTACCTCAAACAGTGGGAATAATAGTAATAACAATAGTAGCATAAGTAATAATCTAGTGTCGAATTCAACAGCAGTACACACTAATGGTCCATTTTATGAAATTAAACAAGAACTAGAGGTGAGTTTATATTATTTGTAGTCGTTAATAGCGTTTATTTCATTCTTATTGAAATGATTTGTCTATTATTTGGTGGCTGGTGACTACTAATGGGATCCAGGATGTGCATTTTATCTTGTTTGAGACTCGTCAGCATTCCCGTTGAGTGATGGTTTCCCCGTCGAGTCTCGAACCCCAGCGCCCATCGTTTCAAACACAGAAGCGTTATACACTAGACCACACTTGGGTTACAAGCGCATCCTCTTGTATGGGTCTAGTGGGTAACTCTTCGGCGTTTGGAGTGATTGGTGCTGGGTTCGAGGCTCAGCGGGGACACTATCATCCCATGGGGGAATGCAGGTATACTCAAGTAACAGTTCCCAAATAGGCCGAAGTACATATCCTGGATTTCACTGCTAGCTATCGTCTTCAGACATCGTCAAAGCCTCCGTACTAGGAGGAGACGGCATATCAACGGTGACCGGAACATTTCGGTGCAAAGTAATCAACCAACAGGAAATTTAAAATTAAATGAAATCAAATGATTTATCTATTCTTTTGTCTCATATCAAATGTTTGAAAGCGTGTAGATATTATCATCGTTTACTGAGAGTGTTGGAAATATTACACAATCATTCCAGTATATTTGAATAATTGAATAACTTAACAAAATATTATATATTGTCAGCCGTATTAGATTCTTACGTTTAACAAGCATCCCAGAGACTGTCCAAATTAATAAACTCTTCGAAGTTAATTGGTGGACAGTGACTAGCAGTGGAATCCAGGATACGCATTTCGTCCTATTTGGAACTCGTCAACTGGATGTACTTGCATTCCACTGCTAGTCACCATCAACCAATTAACTTCGAATTACATGCTCAGACATCGTCGAAGCATCTGCATAAGAAGCCGACATGTCAACCTGAGACCGAGCACTTCAGTCCAATCAATCAACCGGAAAATCTAAAATTGAATTAAGTAATAAATTCTCCGTTTATTCTTTAAATGGAATCACCTATTGTGCTGCTTATTGTGTGAACACCAGGAAATCTTTACTGAATTCCTTGTATATTAACTTTATGGCTTTTGAAAAACTAGAATTAGACGAATTACTGATATTCAACAAAACCAACTGGAATCTGAAAACTTAAATAGCGTATTTTACAGATATAAAAGTTAATGTTATCTTTCTACCAAAAAGACAATAATAAAAGACAGCAGAAGAAAAGTAAGCTTGTTAAATAGTTACAGAGTAGTTTTAATAAAACAAATATTTTAAGGGGTGGGGAAGCCTTTTTATTCAAACCCCATGTTTCCTTCACCTTCCTATATCTTCATATCGTGTTAAACTTAATACTTAGCTGACTTATTTGAAGCCCTGTTGTTTCATGTTCGTAACAGGAGTTTTGAGCTTTATTAATGATAGTAATAATAATAGCTTTGTCAACATAGTAGTAAACTTTATTTTTATGAATTTTTCTGTTATTATTTGCTTTTTGAAGCTTTCTAAAATTGGACTAACTCCACATTTTCATGGAGATCGTCGACGATTCGCTGTGTGGACAGCTAAGCGTGCAGTCACTTTTATATTTCAATCCTCTGATCCGTCTACTAGAGATACATGGGTTAAAGTTATTAATGAATTATTAATGATGCAATTACTTCGTGATCGATATAAAGTTCTTAATAATAGTAATAATAATAATAATAATAGTAATAATCAAGTTATACAAAGTACAAAATTACAATCTGTTGAACAGACACACTTCACTTCAGATGCATCAGATCGTAGTAAAAGTCTGCCAGTTGGTGGAAAATCCTTATCACAAGAGTAAGTCAATTTTTCAGTCTTTGTTTTTGGTTATATATATATATATATATATATATATATCTATATAGTGGCTTGAAGTTTCTGTAGCAGTGCTTATTTTACAGGATGGGGTTGCTAGCCTCATGCCCAACCTTTCCTCTTCACCAGCATTATTTCTGGCTTAGCGAGGTAAAGGAGTGCGTCGGCCGGGGATCGAACCTCGGACCATGTGCATGGTCGGCGAGCGTCCTAACCACTATGCCACCGACACACGGTTATATGATATATATATATATATATATATATATTGACTAACGCATGCTCGGGGAGGGAGCGGGGAATAAACGATAGCATATGGTTCGCTTATTGCCACTGTTCGCGTTGTATTCGATTTAGTTCAAGTGAGTAATTATGATGAAGTATAAATTGTTCGATTGATAACCTTCCCTTCAAAGTCCGCTACATTTTCCGAAATGCTTTATCTTCTTATTCTTCTAGTAAACATTTTTGGCGCTATTTGTGTAAAATCTGTCTTTTATACAAGTTAGATATTCTTTACTACCTATGACTGACATATTACTATTTTAACAAGATTATAAAGAGCAATGACTACTTTTGAAGTCTATTTCACAGTTTATTTATGCATAATATATTTATGAAAGTGGAGATGTGGCTCATTGATCGAAGCATTCAACTTCCAGTCATTGAGTCCTGGGTTCGAATTCGGCTTCGCTTACTTTATTCCGATAAACTCGGTAGCATCATCAGAAAAGAAGTGTATCACATAGCCTAGTACTGCATACGAGATCAACAGGCAAAATACTCGACAACTACAACAGGAGTAACCCAACAGCATACAAAAGAAACTTTGTACAAACATTGCTCAGAAGAGCTGAAACACACAGCAATACTTCAGTCCTGAGAAGGATAAAACAGAAATATTTATTAACTGCCTTCAAGAAAAATGGATATGCCTACAATTACATCAAAAGTGTTTAAACTCGAATCAAACTACCAGTAAGAAGTCATCCCTAAGAAAGCACAAGAAAATTTATCCTATGAAAAATGTGGGCTAGAATACTAAAACCATTCAGAATAGATATAGCACACAAACCAGCACAATTACTTCACACAATACTATGCAGACCAAAAGACCCAACAGCAAAAGAAGACAAGATCAACACCATTTATAAAATAAATTAAATGAACTGCGATAAACACTATATTCCGCTCCGAATCCAAGAACACAAATGAATTAGCTGTCGAAATGCATACAATATGTATCGTTTCCTATCTTTACATGTAGATAACTATGGACACCAATTTGATTGGGAAGATGTAGCAGTATTAATCAGTGGAAGAACTGAAAATTCCAGGGAAAGCCTGGTTGGTACTCATTTGAATCAGCGATTGACAGCCGCATGACTACAGATCAAATTTACCAACTACTAATAAAGAATGAGCTAAATGACAAAATAGGTCAAATTCCAAGTCAACAGAAACGATAATTGCTGATGTAAGTTACCAACTAATCCCAACAACGGTTGTTGCTAGAAGATACAATTATATAATTCATGAAAAGTTCAAAAAAGTTCATTTCATATTAAAGTTTACACTGAACATGTTGTCTCGAAAGGTAATGAAAGTTTTGCAATGGATTCACCCAGCTTAGAGAACTCAATCGCACCAACATCATCCACCCAACCTACAAAACTCCTCTACTATCTTATAACCGTGTAACCAGGGTATAATCTCGTTGACTTAGAATATGCCGATGATATAGTCCCCCCTCCTAGGTGAAGACGCTGACAAGATACAGAGTCTTCTGAACACCTTGAGCTGCAATCTGCAAATGTTTGGCATGCAAGTCGCTCCCACCAAATGTAAGATGATGCTACAGGACTGACTGGACTACATCAACCTCCTAGCTTAGAAATAGGGAGTGAAGTGGTAGAGAGTATTGACCACCGCACTTATTTGGGAAGTTGCATCAGCCGACGCCAATGGGTTGGTCGCTGACGAAATCTCTGCACGGATAAAGAAGGCTCGTTTTGCATATGACAGTTCACACCGTCTCTGGCGTAAACGTGTTATTCGCCTACCGACCAAAGGGCATGTGTACTGCTCAGCAGTCTGCTCCATCCTCCTTTATGTCTGTGAGACCTGGCCATTGAGAGTGGAAGACATGAAAAGGCTAGCGACCTTTGATCATATGTGCCTACATTCTATCTTCTGTGTGAAGTAGTATAATAAGGTGAGCAATATTGAGTTTGGACGTCAGTCAAGTGTTACGTAAGGAGGGGAAATCAATCGACGAGGCTGTGAAATTACATTGACTGAGATGGTTAGGACATGTATTACGCATGGTAGCCTAGCCATCGTCTTCCTCAACGGGAAATGTTAGTTGACGTAGGATACATCAGCTTGAAGAAGAGCTAGTGATGGTCAAAGCGAAACATGGCTTCATCACTCAATGAAATCCACAACAGTTAGTTTAAGACAGTCACGTAGAAAGGTGTACACTGCTGTCTGGTTGGAATCTTCGGGACAGTAAACACTGATGGTTGGAGACAATTGGTGATATGGCTTAAAGTCGTTCTCAATAGCTGACGCAGATGCATCCACTCCATGTCACTTATAATATCCAATAAAATTATATTGTTCTTCGACATTACTATTCTTTTCGTCTCATATCTCTGTTTACTGTCTCCACTATGCATTTCTTTTTACTTTCTTCTCTTGCTTTGTGTGCTACGTGAAATGTGGCGACTTGAACTGCTGCATGTCAGTGCAAAGTTCTATGCTGAAACCAGTCAGATAGTTAGTCAGTTTATTTTCATCTGAAGTATTAGGTTACATATGTGTGTACCTTATGCATCTTTTTCTTACACAACTTAGTGTTACTTTCACTCCATTCCCTTATCTTCCCTTTCATTATGCGTTATGCAATGCTGTGAAATGACTTATTACAGATTAGTATCAGATTTATACGCTGATATCTGTCTTTTAAAAAAAAGATTTTTATCACATTTTTTGTCTTTCATGCCATTGACAAGGCTTAAGATGTAAGGTATTCAGTTTAAGTGTATACAGTCATCTAAAAAGAAATAAATCAATTGTTTTCTGGATGTTGCCTTATTTCTAGGAAATAGGGCGTGTATATATGTATATTTGTTACATATCTGTATATCAATCCTATCAGGCTAAATCATTTTGTTCCTATTTCACTAAATTTTACATATGGAATGTCCAAAATCACAGTTGCTTTACAACTGTCACCAAGTAAGTAACAACAGATCATGTCTATGTGTGTGTGTGTACTTCACTTGTTTATATTTCCCCTGTGTTATATCATTTTATTCAGACTTTTACTAACTTCCAACTGGGGGGGGGAGAGGGAAATCGACATATTTCATAGCATTTTTTCACCACTAATTGAGTGTAAAACAGCAGGCAGGGATGACGAATGAAGCAACATTCTAGAGTATGTATGAGCCAAATAATCAGTCACAACAAAAAAAGGATGTGGTTACGGGATTTCATCATGAGCTGACATCGGTTAGAGAACACTTGGAAAACCTGGAAGTACTGGACAGCTGTTTCGTCATAGCTTAGGACTCTTCATCAATACGCTTCTACCGGGGTTCAAACCCGGGACGTTGTGGTTACAAGGCGAGCTCGTAGACCATTCAGCCACTGGGACCGGATCCAATGGCCCAAGAATTCCAACTTCTGCCAATTCACGATATAGCGTGACCACTAGCCAATGTCTTCGGCGGGTATTTGTCCTCACGCCCGACCTACTGAAGAGTCCCAAAGCAGAACAAAACATCTGTCCAGTACTCCCAGGTTTTCCGATGGTTCTCTAATTGATGTCAGCTGAAGATTAAAATCCTGTGACCAATCAATCAAACCCCTGCAAACCAATACTTGAAAAAAGATGTATTTAAGCATTACAAGGTGTGCATATTAATTAATTAGTTAGTCAATTAGGTCAAATTATTTTATTTCAGACGTTTTATGATTTCATGACCTTTCTTATCAAAGTGTATTACGTAACACTTTCAAATTTGTTATTGTATTTAGACAACATTCGTTTTTCTTTTCACTATATTAAATTCTTCATTATCTGATAATTGTTCACTGGTGGTGGTAGTACTTCTGTGTTTACACACTGCACCATCGTTATCTGTCACTCTGTTTGTTGGTTTCTCTTTAGCATGTGTTCATATTGTCTCTCACACTACCGACTACACTCACTCACTTAAAACTTATACTTTTGTTTAGTTCAACACGTCATTATATATTATTTCTCTTTTGAATTTCTCTTTACTCTGTTCGTTTGCTTTGTGTACTACATGGAGTGTGGCAACTCAAACTGGTGCGAAATTCTACATTGAAATCAATCAGTTAGTCAACACGTCATTGAATTTCATCTTATCTGTCTTCTAAGTGTACCATAATACATTTTCTGATATAATTCTGATTTGCTTTTACCGGCTGTTTTATGCTGAAGTTTTGTTTTTATTCCTTTACGTTCCCAGTGGAACATAGGGCTTCAAGCTAGAGGCTTGAAGTTTCTGTAGCAGTGGTATTTATTTTTATGCGATGTGGTTGCTAGCCTCATGGCCAACCTTCCCTCCTCATCAGTCTTATTACCGGCTTAACGAGGTAAAGGCGTGCGTCGTCGGCAGGGGATCGAACGCCGGACCACATAAGGCGTGGTTGGCGAGGATCTTACCCCTGTGCCACCGACGCGGGTAGGACGCTCACCGACCATGCACATGGCCTGGGATTCGATCCCCGGCCGACGCACTCCTTATGCTGAAGTTAATGAATTTATAATTGTGGAGCCTGAAAAAGAAATTACCGAAAACGTTTTTTCACTTTGAAGTAATTCTGATGGGTGGTGACTGACAGTGGAATCCAGGAGACACATTTCATCCTATTTGGGACTCGTCATTTGGATGTACCTACCTTTTCCCCCCACCTAGTGAGTGATGATATTCCCAGTACCTAGTACCCGTTGTTTCAAATGCCGAAGCCTTATCCACTAGATGACCAGGGCTACCTTTCACTCACTGGGGAATGCAGATACACCCACCTGACGAGTCCCAAGTAGAAAGAAATGCTCATCCTAGATTCTACTGCTAGTCGCTATCCTACAAAATTAGTTCAGGTCGAATCCTCAGACATGGTTGAAGCATTCGCACAAGGAGCCGATTTTTCAACAGAAACCAAGCATTTCTGTAGAATCAATCAACTGGAACGTCCAAATTGGATTAAATAATTTGTTCACTCTATAGAAGTTTTAACGAAGTAATAGTTATACTAGTGATTGGATTTTAACAGAATCTTCGCACAGTTCTTGTTAATACAGTTTAGCGTTAGCAATAATACCAATCCTATTGCATAATTATTCAAACCGTGGTACTGTGTGGATTTTCTCTTTTTTGATCAACTAATTCTTGTCTTAAATATGAAATTTAGATATTAATGCCTAAATCACATGGCATTTTTTTATACACTTTATTATTAACTGTTATCATGATCCTTCGATATTACTTAAGTAACTTGTAGCGTTTTGACGCTGTTGTTATTACTGAAATCGACTCATTATGGTCTGAACGCAGGAAATCTATCTCTGCGTCCTACTGTAAAGCTGACGAAACTTCCTTGAAACACACAGTCACGAAACATTCCAATGACAGCAAAAAGACGACCGTTCTTGGTTGAATCTGTGTGTGATCCTCAACAGTGCCGTTAGGTAGCTTCAGAATAATTCAATGAAAATATATCCTCAAGAGTTGATTTATTTTTCGAGTTCGACCACGGATGGATATCAGTTAGAGAACCATTGAAAACCACCAGGGAGTACTGGACAGCTGTTTCATCCTAGTTCGGGAATCATCGTTAGTACGTGTACCCACTGGGTTTCGAACCCAGGATATTCCGGTTACAAGGCAATCTCGTATACCATTCATCCACTGGGACCTGGCTCAATGACCCATGAATTCTAACTTCTGTTTGTGCTTCAAAATATTATTCTCTCCACTTACCGATTAAGAAAAATGCTTTTCGATAGAATTAGAGCTTGAATGAATTTAACTGTTAACCTTATGCTAAAACGAATCCTATCGTTACTCAGATTTTTATTTCACCTTCACTCACCTACCATTGCATCAATAGCAGTTTTCCGACCTTAAGGCTTTTTCAGTCTCATCAAAATTCACAAAATTTTGACAGTCGGTTACATTTACTTCTAAAGAATGCATCTTCGTTTTATTCGAAGTCTCTACCTCAGTGTGCGTCAAAAGTTCAGTGGTAAAGCCCTTGCCAACCACTCAACTGGTCCGGATTCGATTCCCGTCCAACAGACGCATTCATGAACCTCGCTTAGTTTACTAGCTGAAAGTAAGTCGGAGGAAGAGGGTGAGAGGCTAGCGGCGCCGCTCCATAAAAAAACATAATTACTAGTTCAACTCCAAAGGTCAAAGCTTGAAGCCCCAGGAGTGAAAAAGCAAACTTTACATATAAATATAAAACGGCAATGATTGAAAGATAAGCTCTCAAATACTAGTGCCTTTCCAGTTATCGGTTTACCAGTTTGAAAATAAGGTATTTTAGCGCCGAACAAAAATGTGATTTTAAGTAACCTCTTTTTACATAATAGATACATTTACTAATGTTGTCATAGTTTTCAATTGTATCTGTTTTGCTTAACAAAAAAAGACTGAATAATGGTGTAAGCAAACATTTAGCATAACGAAAATAAATTCACTTTACTCTGTTTGCATAGTAGATATTTATTGATTATTCTGAATAGTTTTAAGTTACGTTGAATAATAATTCAGTTTTTAATCTACTTGACTGTTAAAGTGTGTGATCTTAGTAATTTCGTATAACATTGCGGATGTATGGATGTATGCGTGAAATTTCGAAATGACAAGGTATACTAACAATAATAGTTATAACAATGTTCAGGGCAACTTGCTTGTATACTAGGCTACAAGTGACATGTGTCGTATCTGCATAACTGTGATTCCATCGAGTGATAACACTGGCCAAAGTGAGTAGTTTTCAAGTGTTGGTTTGCAGGGGTTTCGCTGCATTTGAAGTTTGATCACGAACTAACTTAAGTTAGAGAATCACTGCGAACCAGTGAGTACCGGGAAGCTGTCTCGTTGTAGTTTGGGTCTTTTCATCGGTATACACCAATGACCATGGACAGTAATTGAACCAAGAGACCTTCCGGTTAGAAGACAAGCTCGTCAGTTATTCGGCCACTGGCCCACCAATGATAACTTCTGCTAGTTCATGGTATATAGTGCAATCGCCAGTCATTGTCATCAGTGAGTATCTGTTCTCGCGTCCAAACTGGTGGACCCCACTGATCATGACTTCCGACTAGAATTTGAGGCAACTTCATCCTGTAATCAGTCACCAGTAGGCACTAGATGGGCCTCTGGATTCCATCCCAATGAATCCGACTTGTGACCTGAAGGTTCTAGGTTTCATGCTCAGGTGATGACATAGGCACATATTGCCGGAAAGTCTCAAACTAGGATGAAACACCTGTCTAATACTTTCTGGTTTCCGATAGTTCTCTAACTAAAGTGTGTTCGTGATCAAACTTTCAAGTGAGTAGAACAAGATTTAAGTCTGAAACTAACTGAAATTAAAACGTCTATACCTGAGAATTCCTTCTTTTCACTGTAAAACAAAATCATTCCGGAAGTAAACATAACTTTGATACCAGTGTTACTGATAGCTTTGCCTTAAGGAAAATGAAGTACTCTTGATTTATGCCTTCATTTTCCGATTTTAAACTGTGGATAGCAAGTTTGGTGTTTGTGTGTCATGGCAGAGTGTTAGTATGAGGGATAATTTGATTAGATAACATTTGGATTTAGCCAGTATGGAAAAAAAAGATTACTGTAATATTGGTAGAATAAGTAAATAATATACAAAGAATAAACTAAGAGTAATCCCAAGTTGTTTTTTGTATTAATTTTTTAAAATTCTCAATGAAACTCACTCATCAAGTACAATTATTTGTGTATGTGTATTAAGCTACCAGTTTCCACTTCTACTGCCTCTACTTCGAAGCATTCAGACATATTTACTTCAAAACACTAATTACTATGCTCTTGAAAAAAGATGACTACTACAGACTGATTTCCAACAGTCAAGTTTGCAATGTGGTCACCATGTTAGGTCACTCGCCATCGCAGTATACACTGACTAATAGAATTAAGTATTCACTTAAGAACTATACGCATGATATCGATTACTACCTAGTAGCCAATCGAAGTATCCAACACAATTGTGGGCCCGAATAGCTCAGTGGTAACGTCTCTGAGTGCTATACTAAGTGACATGGGCTCGAATCTCAGAGGGGACATGAGTTCTTTCAAAATTGCAGATACACCTTGCTGATGAGTGCCAACAAGTACGATACACAGGTGGAAGACCTCCTGCTGGTTACCTTAGATCATCTGAAATCAATTTTGTTTTTATGTCGAACAAACAACTTATTCGCCTGAAAATAACACTGGCTGAAGTTTTGTACTTGTTTTTTATTCATCTGTTTTGACAGGTGTTTGCTTTAATGTGTTGTAAGTTCACTTGTTACTACTAGCATTACACACTTCATCTATCAGAAATTCATTCTAATAATCAGACCATCTTTTCTTTCACTTTAATTTTAACTTTAGTTAATATTCACGAAACATGTATTACTCTTACTTGTGTTGATTGGGTGACCAATTAAGCTATTTCCAAACAAATTTACATCTTTTTCGTTTCCATCTTCTGATATGACTGAGATGAGGTGATCAGTTACACATAGACCCTTTAAGTTCCGAGTGGAACGTAGAGGTTCAAGCTAGAACTTTGAAGTTTCAGTGGCAGTGGTTGTTTAATTTTTACTGGTTGAGGTTTCTCGCCTAACGCCTAACCTTCACTCTTCACTAGGCTTACTACCAAATTAGCGAGGTAAAGGAGTCCGTCAGCCGAGGATCGATTTCCGGAGCACGTGCATATGTGTGGCAAATTTTCTACCGCCGAACCATCGATGTGGGTCAGTTACGATTTGAATTTTTTCAGGTTGTTGCTCTTATGGGATTTCGTATTACGCTCTTAGAGGAATGCTGTAGCCATATTAGATATTGCCTCTAGTTGTTTGTTTTAATGGTGTTTTATCACCTTTTTTGGTGTTTGCTATACTATGCGCGAAAACACCATGTGATTAACTTTACCTCCTCATTCGTTAATTTATTAAAGTCGTCATTTAATTAATTCATTCTTTCGGTTTTTAACCAGAATCATTAGAAGTTTTCAAATTGTTTTTCTTGTTTTTCTTTCTGTTGCAGAAATCGATCGAAAAAAGGATCCGTTGTATCATTACCGTCTGCAGTAGTTGATCGAAATTCAGATAACTCTCATCCTAATCGATAAATATCACTGATTACTAATCTCTGTAAAAATCTATTTTTCATATGTTTTCTCCACTCAGCTGATTCATTCTCTTTTTGTCTGTGTATACATCCGTATATATATATATTTGCCAATTAATCTTACTTGTGATCATTCCTATAGATGTGAGATATTTTTGTTTTTTGTCTTTGGTGATTTTGTCTTTTCTCCTCCTCTTCACTCCACGTTTTCTTCAACTTCCGCGAATACATCTCAAGTTTGCAAGTGTTTCTTGATTACTTTTTTTTATCATTGAAATCATTGTACCGCGTACAATTGTTTGCGTGTATGTGCGTCTATGCGTGTGTACTTGTGTGCTTTTGTATGTATGTATGCCACTTTTCCTAATGAATGAATAAACACGACATTCCGGTTGAATTTCTTGAATTTCTCGTCTTTCTTTTTTATCTCCTAACAACTGTTTTTTTTTGTAAAATTCTCTTTTTTTTACATGCTGTCGATAAACATTTTTGATTAGTTTTCTTT
This sequence comes from Trichobilharzia szidati, assembly GCA_944472155.2. Taxonomy (NCBI): domain Eukaryota; kingdom Metazoa; phylum Platyhelminthes; class Trematoda; order Strigeidida; family Schistosomatidae; genus Trichobilharzia; species Trichobilharzia szidati. The sequence continues at coordinate 132,903,106 of OX235271.1, forward strand.
CTCCTTCCATTCCAATATTGATTATCACTACTGTCTTGGTACGATTATGATTTTTATTGTATTTAATATTATCATTATTATTATTGCCTGTGTATAATGAAGACTAGTTACTACAGTGAGCTAAAGACAAACAAATAAACAATAGATTTTTTCTAAGCCATGAGTATGCTGCTTTTTAAAAAAAATATTTTTTTTTCCTTATTTGTCGTTGCCAATATCTCCTATTTTCTTTCCTTCCACCTCCCACGTTGTTTTCCCCCTTAATTCAGTTTCCTATGTGAGTACGGTTGTTTATTGTTTTTGATTTTTGCCTTTTTTCTTACGCTGAATATGAGCTTCAAGATGTTCGTTTTCCTACCAATAATATTCTATTTCATTATTATTATTATTGTTATCAAAAGAGGATTATGCCTTTTTTCTCTGCTGTGCTACTACTTTGTACATTCTCACATACATTTTACTCATTCCTCCTATCTCGCTCTATATATATTTTGTGTTGTACTTCAAAACTTCTTTCTATAAACTTTCGTGCTGTAATTACAAGCGGTGATATATATATATATATATATATATATAGATGTATGTATAAATGTTGTACATATATTAATTATATATATGTATATTTGATGTACATGAGATGTATTCCCAAGTTGTTGTAGATATAATGATTTCACAGAGGATGGCAATACTCTCTCCTACCTTACCTATATAGGATAGGTAGCTGATTTTCTCCCTAATTTAGATTATAAATATACATTTCCATTTTTTCTTGCCAATAATAAATTCCTTCTCTGTCTCTCTTATGAAAGAAAGAGTACACACAGCCTATGTGGGGAAGATGCAGTAGCAGCTGGGAATCCCCCCCTCTCTCTCCCTTTGTGGCGGGTGTATGTATGTTATTCTTTTATCTCCTGCTTCTTTATTCAATATAACTGTCAATATATCAGAAATAAATGTATGCTCAAATTGTGTATTTCCTCCCCCTTGCTCCTCTTATTATTATTATTTCTATTGATTATTGTTATAATTTCATTTTTGCCTTTATTTTTTAATTTTGATGATATGATGAATGTAGCTTTATTTCATTTGCTTTTTTGTTTCTCACTTTTACTTTTGTCAATAATGCTGCATTAATAATATTGTCATTTTTTTCTTATTTCGCTTTCTAAAGTCTTGTAAATCAATCAATCACATGTATAGAGTATATCATTTTCGATTATTGATTTTTCTTTTTTAAATTATCATTATGATTATTATTTGACTTGCTGAAGTGTATTTCTCTCATTTCCCGCCCGCCCCCCCCCCCTTGTTTTTTGTTTGTTTGGTTCCATTTACCCGTGTTCTGGTTGTTTTTTTTTAGAAAATTTAATTTCAGATATCATATATTATTATAAACTTTGTTTTCATTTTCGAAAAGAAATCGATAAAGTTGGTGAAATGCTTCGGGTTTTTTTTGTGTGTTTGTTACTTCTTTTTATTTGTCCTTTTGTATACACAAGTAGGATTATGTAATGAATACACATTGATATACATATATGAAGAATTAAAATATATAAATATAGATATACATTTTTTGTGCCAGGATTCAGCCTTGTTGATATTTTATTGACCTTTTGATTGTGTGTTTGTATATTTGTATGTGTGTATGTCTTTTAGGAATGGGTGAATATATGCATGTCTTTTGTTTTTTATTATTGGCTGTTTCTACTCGGTTTTAGTCACCTAGACAATCAGTATATCACCATATTTCAACTTCCACAGGAGTTTCACCTAGGGGGAGTCATCTTCAACTGCAATCACGTAGTTTTGATGATAGTAAATTCCAGTGTTTATCATAACTACAATCTTTTTTAAGGAATCTCTGTATATCCTTGCATGAAAACTCCTTGATTAATATAATAAAAAAGGCTTTGTAGCTCAGATGGGATAAATTTTATTATTTGGTTGTGTTCTCTGAGCTTGTAGATTTTAATTGAAAAGCTGTCACCGTCTTACGAGACAACATCTTCAGTGCAAGTTTAAACATGAAGAGACAATTAATATCATCCAATGGAGAATTTTAAATAAGTTCCACTTTATATTAAATCTTGCATTGAAGATTTTATCTTGAAGGCTGACGAAAGCTTTGCAATTAGATCAACGAGGTTAGGGAAATAGAAATTTTAAAGTCAATAAAGAGAGCACTGAACTAATAGGACTGTAAAGTTAGTGTTTATTGATAAATAAGATTTCCCTTGTATCACCACTGTGTGATGTAATTACTTTTATGTATTTCGCTGATTCGATGCACTTCAATATTTTGCAGTTGTTTTCTTCAAATGTTTGTTATGCAGTGACTAACTTTGGAATAACGTTTTAAACATCCAGTGAATTTCTTATGCTTATTGATTTAGGTAAAGCATCTTATCCTTACAAATCAACTCTTGAAAGTTAATCTGATGCTCGCTAGTGACTTGCTACAGGACCGAGTTTCCTGGAGTTCTAGTGAGAAGTCGTGACCAGTGAGATCCATCCAGTCAAGTGTGAGGATGGATGTCCCACCGACATTGGTTGGTGGTCGCGCTAAATCACGAATTGGTAGAAGTTAGAATTTATGGGTTGGCCGTGGTCAGACTTGAAAGATAAAGTATTTTTCAAAAAAATGCTGTTTGCGGATTTCCACCTCCTTTCGAATGAATACGACGTTTTACTTTGCTTAGGATTTCAGCTAGTCACTGGGAATAAATTCAAGTTATTATTACCCTGGCTTCCGAGTGGATTATAGGGTTACATCAGCACCTTTCCATTTCACTCTGTCCTGGTTAGTCTTTTTTTTAACTGGCTCCATGATTGTCCATGAGCTTTAATTTTCTTCTCACACGATCTTCTCCATGTCCCTTTTGGTTTCCACTCGAGCGCCTATCACGTGATGTGTCATTAGGTGTGAATCATGGTGTTTTGTCTAAGTTTCTTCTAAAATGAAGTGTTTTTTCTGCTCAAGTAAAAATTGTACGAGTTTGTATCAGTCACTCTAAGATTCCTGGTGAATTCCACCCGACATGTGCAATAAGAAGATATTTTAAACTGGTGATATGGATTAATAGTCACTTTCGTGATAATTATAGAAAAACAGACTTTATCTAGAGATACGTTTTTTTTCTATAGTTTGGTTTGTAAGGGTTAGTTATGTTTTTACGAGTTTATCACGGATTGATGTCAGTTAGAGAACCATTGAAAAACCAAGGAGTATTGAATAGCTGTTCCATCGTAGTTTTGGAATCATCGGCAGTACGCACCCACTGGGATTCGAACCCAGGACCTTCCGATTACAAGGTGAGCTCGTATACCATTCAGCCACTGTGACCCGATTCATTGGCTTATGAATTCTAACTTCTACCGATTCGTGATTTAGTGCTACCCCAACCAATATCGTTGGTGGTACATCCATCCTCACACGTGACATCTGGATGGACCTCACTGGTCATGACTTCTCACTAGAACTCCAGGTCTAGTAGCAAGTCACTACCGAGCATCAGATTAATTTTCTATAGTTTGGTTTGTAAGGGTTAGTAATGTTTTTTTTATGAGTTGATCATGGATTGATATACGAGCTTGCCCTGTAACCGGAAGGTCCTGGGTTCGAACCCCAGTGGGTGCGTACTGCCGATGATTCCCAAACTAGGATAAAAACAGCTGTCTAGAGATATGTGTTTTGTTCACTGCTTATTGTGTTTACCTTTCTGTCCCATGTGACTGTATTGACAGTGATGCCGCAACTTAAATCTGTAGATCATTTCACTATCGCAGAAGTTGGTTATCTTCAACGGTGAAGGACAAGAGGTCTGATTCTTAGTGGGGTTATGGTTGCATGCTGATGAAGAGTCCCAACCAAGGACGAAATAGTTGCTTAATATTTCAAGGCTTTCAATGGTTCTCCAACTGAAGTCAGTTTGTGGTCCAACTTGAAAAGCAATGCTCTACTAGGTTACCTGGAATTATAATGCTTGATCTTTTATCTGTTTAAATTATGAAACGACAATAGTTGTGTTGAATGTGCTACTTCGTATGCTTGTTTCTTGCTTATATGAAGTGATCTGATTTGCTCACTGATTTTTTATTATTTATTATTTCATTATAGAACATTGAATCAGATCAGGATTCTCATATACCCGAAACCAATCAGTTGCAAACAGGAAATCTTTCACTAATTGCTGACTCTTCTAATTCTGAAAGAAATAATGCACCAAATGAAGTAGAGGATATTTTCAACATTCAGGAAGATCTAGTCAAAGATGATGAGATAGTTTCTAATGTTAAACAATTATCCAGTGGATTGTATAACGTATTGAAACAGACTGTTAATAAATTTGATTCGGCATTTTGTGAATTGCAAACTTCTCAAAAGGATCTACAAGAACAACTGATCACTTTAGATCAAGGTTAGTTTAGCTACTCCATTATGTTTGTTTTTTGTTTAAGCCTTTTAATAATACTCAGTTTAATTAGAATTCTCTTGACTGATGATCGGTTACGTCATTACTTGGAAGGTAAGTAAGTAAAATACGTTTTAATGATGCCATAGGATAAGAGAGGGATGGAAAATATAAGTAAGGGGTGCTGGGGAAGTCACCAGTTGGTTAAGTCTTAATAGGCCAAGGGAGGGATAATGGCTGTACGGACTCCTTTTGAATGTATGGTTTCGGTTTAATAGTTAGAATGCCTAGCACCTCATTTATGTACAGTAGATGAATACGAAGTCCGTTGGAAAACACTCGGTGGGATGAGATAAATCACGTTGAATGCTTTCTTTTTCTCCGCTAAATGACCACTATCAACTAAATGTGAAAAGATGGGGCTACGGACTGTTTTTGTCTGCCCTTTGCCAAATGTTTAGTGAAACATTGCCTAAGCTGTCTAGTAGTACACACGATGTAACTATCACCGCATGTTCAGCTGAATTGATAAATACACATAGATGTGGCGAAACTATCTAGCTTATCCTTTGTTTGAGTCTCAAGTATTCGTCGACTAGAGAATGACAAACACAGGTGTTTGCTGCGTAAAACGTTCTTCGGATACTTCTGATAAGTCTCTGGAACAAAATATTACTTGACAGGTCACCATTAAATTGTAACTTAATAAATAGAGGTTTTTTACGCGTAGTCATAGTCTCAGGTTTTCTCTCTGATGTTTTCATATGTTTCTTTATGAAACTAATCTTCCTCAGGGAATCATGAATATATTCAAATTCCTTTTGTAAGTGATCATCTGTTCATATCTTACTACGTCTGCTCGTAAGACATTTAACGACATTTCTTCTATGTTTAATGGTCACTTAACTAAGGAAGTGTGTGTATCGCCCTGCAAATGCGCTTCTCCCAAGTGGCCTATCTAGCCCATTTAGCAAGATATTCAGGAAATGCAGTTTATTATCCTGCTTCTCTTCACAAGTGAAACTAAGCGAAGGGTGGATGTTGTTAAATTTCATCAACAATTCTTTTATGCTTACATTCTCATTAACTAAGCTAAATGTATCATTGACATAACGGCAATACATGTCCAACTCACTGACGTCTTTTAATCTCCCGTTTCCAAGTTTTGCCAGGAAGAGGTCCGCTAAGGTTGAGCCTGATGGTGAACCTATAGCGATTCTATCTACTTGTCGGTAATATGAATTATTCAAGATAAAATGTACTTTCATTGTGCATTTAAGGAGTAGTTCTTTAAGGCTAGATAAGGGAACTCCTTAATTCATTTGCCTTTCGATGATTTCTTGCCACATGTAATCTAACGTTTTGGCAAGTGGTACATTCGTAAACAGCTATGATCCATCCATGGATAGCACACGCTTATTACTTACATGATTCCTAGATATTGCGGGCATAAAGTCAAAGACATTACTAATTCTATATCACACAATTTCCGTATACAAAGGTCCCAGAATCTTCAGTAACCACTCTTCTGTTCCATGAAATGGTGAGTTATAGATTCATAAAACTGAGTGAAGGGGAAGACCAGGTTTTCACACTTCGGATGAAGCGTAAGGACGTTGAGTGTTGGTCCCTTTTGGTTTCATAGATTCATACATGGCTGATGATAATGTGCCTTTTTGATTCAGTTTTTTGTTTTTGAAGGAATCTGTCACTAGTTTCTCCGCTTGGAATTACCAAGGGATTAGAATTTAGTTTGATCGTTCAAAATAACTTCCGTTTTTTCAACTTAATCCCTTTTATCAAATAACATTATTCCATGATCTTTATCTGGCTTGCTTATAATTGAGCTATCATTCCTTGTAAGTTCTCCTAGAGCTTCTCTGTGTTGCTTAGATAACAGACTATTTACTGAATATTGATTATTTTTGTACTGTTGGCAGCTATCAACTAGCATAGTTTTGAACCTGATTAGCTCATTGTCCGATGCTGGAATTAGGTCGGACGTTTGCGAATACATATTCTCAAACTATATATCTGTGTCCAATTGAATAACTAAATATTTTTACTAACCCTGGATTACAGTTAAACTAACTTGTATGCTTATAAGGCAGGCTTATCTGTTCCGTTTCGTTATGTTATACGCATTTTCGTGATTTGTTATTTACTTTTTTCATATCTTAAAATAACAACAATAAAATCAGACTGGGAAGTTAAAATAAAAGGTCACAACAGGAAATTTTCCTTCATTGTTTAATCACTCGGGCCCCTTTTGTCCTCTTCTATCAGTTCATTTAGATTCCTGCTGTTAATTTGCAAACGTTCACTGTACATTTGCATATGTGTGTCAACTCTATGTATAGTTACTATATTATTTTAAATTACTAATCAAATTATTTAATTATAAGCTGGAAAAGCAAACATGTTTGCATGTTTGTATTCCAATATTTTCTTAATATGCATCAATCTTCTGAAGTTGCTCTTGAATTTACAAGATTAATCAAGAACTAACTTCAGTTAGAGAACCATTGAAAATCAGTGAGTACTGGGAAACTGTCTCGTCGCAGTTTGGGACTCTGGAGCAGCAGCATAAACCTATGACCACTATCGGGAAATTAACTCTAGGACCTTCAGATTACGAAGTGAGCTTATAGACCATTTAGCCACTGAGCTGGAATCCAATGGCCTCCTCAATGCTAACTTCTGCTATTTCGTGATATATAGTGTGATCGCCAGTCATTATCATCAGTGAATATCTGTTCTCACGTCCAACTTAGTGGACCCTTCTGACTACGACTTCGCATTAGAACTTCATCTTATAGTCAGTTACTAGTGAAAGCGAGATCAATTTCGTTGCTTTGCAGGTGTTTGATCGATTTTAAGTTTGGTTACGATCTGAATTCAGTTAGAGAACCTTTAAAAACCAGGGTTCGACCCTTATTGGGATCTTAGTTGCATACTGATGAAGACACCCAAAACATGATGAAACAGATGTCCAATATGCCCCTGTTCTCAGTGGTTATCTAACTGAAGTTAGTTTCTGACCAATCTTAATATGAATCAAATCCCTGCAAAGCAACATTTGAAAAGTTGAATTTTCAGTCAATAATATATGCCAATGCATATGTAGTTACATCGGAAGAACAGAAATAACAGCCTACGTCAGATCCTTCGAACATGTAGCAAGGACCTTCCCGTTAAAGCCGCTAAGTAGTTTAAGCTCTTCAATTACCAAACATCTGATAGACAATGGACATCGAGTAGACGCGCTGGCATCATTCAAAGTAATTAACAGACAAAACAGCTCAGATGTCTTCTTCGGTTTGCTGAGACTATCTCAATAAAACAGCTGAAACCTGACCTATGTCTCCTAAGGGAATCTGTCATTGACTCCAATTACCCTGATGACTCATCCCTTAAAAACTCTTAATCTTCTAACTTCATTAATTTATCTTTTCAATGCCACCCCCCTCAACCTCGTTTTTTTCTTTTTGACTTCCATAAGAGATAATTTTTCTTGACCTTATGAAGTTCCATATTACATCATCATCCTTTCATTTAATCTCTTGCGCAACAAATTCTGATCTTCTCTTATCTAACTATATGATTGTTACTAATGTTTTGTTACCACACTAACAACAAACTTGTTAATTAATTTTCTAGAAACTTCTCTGCAACAAGATATATATGTTCAAGTGTTGGTTTGTAGGGATTTGATTGATTGGTTACAGGGTTTTCGTCATGAGCTGACATTGGTTAGAGAACCATTGGAAAACCTGGGAGTACCTCCAGACAGCTGTTTCGTCAGCCTAGTTTGGGACTCTTCATCAGTACACACCCACCGGGATTCGAACCCAGGACCTTCTGGTTACAAGGCGAACTCGTATACCATTAAGCCACTGGGACCCGATCCAATGGCCCAAGAATTCTATCTTCGGCCAATTCACTATATAGCGTAACCCCTAGCCAATGTCTTCGGCGAGTATTTGTCCTCACACCCGACCTGCTGCACCCTACTGGTCACAACTTCTTACCCACACTTCAGCTACTTTGTCGTCCTGATGTTTTACCTCACCACGACACTCTTGTAATATGCTTGTTTATGAGACAAAAGTATGTTAAATTTTACACTGACTTTTATTTATTAAGGATGATAGGTTGTATGCAGCTGATGACAACTAGTGAAATAAAATGGATGCATGTTTTTTTCTGCACCAATGTTTGCTCTTTCTTTGCTCAAATAATATTAGTGGCTACTTCTTTTATTTTAACTTCAATACTTTCTCTGACCAATCGATAACAAAGATAGGATGTAGTTCTAATGTTTTTTTGAAATTTAAGAATACAATTAAGCATTTAACGCTAACTTTAATTTATCTTGTGAGTGTTGTAAACAGAACTCATCGTTACTGTTTCTCATGGTTTTATTCAGTGATACATTATATAGTTAAAGTATTTATTTGATAACTTTTCTAGCACAGCTTAGTATTTCATTAATAAATCAAATTATTCTCTCCTGTAATTCTGCTCTGGTTATGGTGCTCAGTTTTTAATCTTATTTCTTTTTCTTTTTTTCAAAAATACACATAATAAACATGTAGCACTTGGTCGTTTAGCAAAGATTCAAGATAGTCCTTTAGATCTAGAACCTTATACAATTGTACTACAGGAGTATAAACAACGTATTTTAAAAGTACACAATTCTTTACGTCATTCACAGGTTAGTAATAATAATAATAATATTATTACCATGATTGTACTCTAAATTAATAAAAGTATCTAGTTTAAATTCTTTTGTGTATAATAATAATAAGCTGACCTAATTGCAAACAGTAAACGTGCTGTTTCACTAAAAGTAATAGTAATGTGTATTTCACCTCCTAATCACATTGGTCTTTTGTATGCTTGTTATACCGAGTTGACACTGTGACAACCCAACCAATCACATAATAATAGCACCTTTTGTCTTATTATCATTTGTGTGTCTACACAAATTGGTATGCACTTTTTATGATGTATATTTCAATGTATGTGTTTGGAGTAGGTTTAATTTGCATCAAACTCATCCTCAAAATCTAAAGTCTTTTTGACACCATAGTAGGGTATATATTAGTTCTAGTTAGTGGCACGAAAATGTATGAGTTTGATTTTAAGCTGATCGAACGTGTCGTTGCATAGTGCATTGATTATAATGCACAAAAAAGTCTAGTGACCTAATAATCTTTTGAAGAGTATTTGGCAAACTTGCAAGTCAAGTGAGCCATCTTTGAAACAATATTATATAGAACATAAAAAAGCTGAAAGAACTGCAAAATAATAAACTGATGTGGAATTATATTTAGTTGATGATGGAATCCAGAATGCGCGGCGTTTCTTTCTGTCTAGGAATCGCTTGCTGGAGGCACCTGCATCTCCCCAAGGTGAGATGATATTTCCGCTGAGACTCGAACTGTGATAAATCGTTTGAAGTCATGGGTGCAGGATTCGAGTCTCAGCGGGGGCATCTTCTCCGTTGGTGATGTAGTTATATCCAGATAGGAGGAAATGCCTATTCTGGATTCCCCACTTCTAATCATCATCAACCAATTATATTTATATGATTATTAATCCCTTGGGTTGCGAGTGGAACATAGGACTTCAGCCACACATCTCCATTTTCTTCTATCTTCTGCAGTCCTCTTCAGACGGGTCCACGATTGACCATAATCCCTCATCTCCTCTTCGCATGATTTCCTCCATGTCACCCTAGGACGACCCAATCGTTGCTTCCCATCCGGATTCCACTTGAGCAATGGCCTGGCGCGTGATGTTATTTGAAGCCCTCATCAACGTATGCCCAATCCATCTCCATTTTTTCCTACATATTTGTTGGGTGATCGGCTCTTGGTTGGTTTGTTCTCAGTCAGAGTCTCTTGTTACTAATTATTTCTGGCCAGCTGGCTGGCCATTTGATCTTCAGTATGGAGACAACGAAGACAACCTGAAATCTGTTGGAGATGCTTTCCGTGACACGCAGTGCAAGTTTCTGACCAGTGTAGAAGAACTGACTGACTTCATATTGGTGTTGAAAATCCGAATCTTGTTCCTTATGTTGACGGGGAGTGCAGATTATTTCCAAACTGGTTTCCGTTTGGTGAAGGCGTATGTTGCCTTTTTGATTCTGGTTAGCTGGCTCTGACATCTTCATCCGTACCATCCGCATGTAGTTGAAACGATGCTTCCTAGATAAGTGGAGGAGGTAACCTCTGTTAAATCTCTCCCGTTGATGGTGATTGGTGCTGGTTGTTGTTGTTGCGGTTCGTTGATTATCAACCAATGATAATATCGTATTAATCCTCTGATATTATCGATGTGTCCGTACTAGGGGCCGATATGTCAACAGAGATTGAGCATTTTGGTACAACACAACCATTCGCCAAATACAGATTAAACTAAGAAGCAAATGAGGCACAATTAGATAATTTGATTGTCTCACCAGTTCAATACGTAACTTCTAACCAGGCATGGAGATAAGAACGAGGTTAGATCGTCACCAATTCACTCACTGATCCAGAGCTTAGTGTTTGATAATCTGTAATCGCTGTGCCCCCTAGTTGCTATAAGGCAGTCGGTGACACATTTCGTTATTTTAGGGAATTGGTTGTTTATGTATAGTGTAACTTTATGATCTTTCCATTGTAACTAGTACCTAGTACGAGTATTCATAATTTAGAACGTTACATTCATTAGGTTACTAATACACCTAGTCAGCTTGTTATTGGAAGTGTTTTTTTTAATGAAAAGAGCTCCCACAGAACCTGTATGCTAAAAGTAGCCAAACAGTCTAGTGTTGTTAGTCAAAACTTTCACCAATGAATAGTTGTTCACTGATTTCATTCGGAGTATTATTATTATTTACTTTATTCCCTTACGTTCCCACTGGAACACAGGTCTTCAAGCTAGGGCTTTGAAGTTTCGGTAGCAGTGGTGTTTATTTTTACGGGATGGGGTTGCTAGCCTCATGCTTAATCTTCCCTCTATACCAGTGTTATTACTGGCTTAGCGAGATAAAGGAGTACGTCGGCTGGAGGTAGAACCCCGAACCATATGCGTGGTTGGCGAGCATTCTACCACTGTGCCACAGGGGTAGCTTACGTGAAATTATTTATTTTTCAGCCAGAATTCTGTATCAGTTAAATCGTTGAGAACCAGATAGCACTGGATAGCGGTTTCGTCCTATTTTGAGACTCTATTATGTGCGCACCCATGATACCGCCAGGGGTCGAAACGGGGACTTTCAGATTATGAGAACTAGCTTGTCAACCAATCAGCCACTTGGGCTGGAATTGGATGATCTGTGAATTCTAATGTTGTCAACTGCCGATATAGAGCCGGTCTCACTAGTGCCTTTGATGATCATCCATTTCAACTTGACATGTTGGACCTCACTGGTCATGACATCCCACTGCAGCTTCAGGAAATCTGCCTAGCAGCTAGCGATTGATATTCAGGTTACAGGATTTGTGTGGATTTTGGATTAATTTCAGCCTGAAGGTCCCAGGCTTGATCCCTGGAGAAATCACGCATGCTCAGTGCTTAAGAGTCCCAGAATAGAACGAAGCAGCTGCTCAATGATTTCTGAATTCATGTTGGTTTGTGCTGAAAATCTTACCACTGAAATCATTCCAAAATCCACACAAATCCTATAATCTAAAATTTTTGTATTCAAGATACTGTCCACCTACATTATAGTTCAAGCAAAAAATGAAGTCCTTATATACATGATATTACTATGCTTGTCTATTTACCTTTTTTGCCTTATGTTTTTCTTTTTAGGACAGAGTCAATCGTCTACGAAACAACTTGCAAACTAAACGGATTCATTCCTGAATATATCAGCCTCATTTTCCCATGGCTGTTGTACAATATTTAAGAGGCTTAGATTTATCTGGCATTAATTTTGAAAAGCATAAAGATCTTTTAGAGAAACAAAGATTAGCTAGACGTCATCCTACTGATGTTAAAGATGACAATCTATCTACCAGCCTGCCTTCAATATGGCCATCAACTGAAATACTTCAAGATATGTGCCGTCTGCAGTGGTTAAAGTTAAAAAATGTTGGCTTAAAAGAGAAATTTCTACCAAAAGAAATAACTCGTTTAGATCAGTTGGAGAGTTTATCATTGGCACGAAATGAATTAACGTCGTTATGCTCTATTAAAGGTTGGCCAAGTGTTCTGCCAAGCTTACGAATGATAACATGTCGTAAAAATGAACTAACTAGTCGAGATGCAATTCCCCCTGATTTATTCGAGTGTAATAATCTTCAAGTGAGTACGGGATAATATTTTTCAGTAAAGTCTAAAAGTGTATATGCTGTCAACTAGAGGGGGAAATTTTTTTTTATCTAGGTTGCTTTAAATAAGATAGACTGCTGACTGACTGACTGACTTACTGGTTTCAACACAGAACTTTGCACCGATGTGCAGCAGTTCGAGTCACCACACTCCATGTAGAACACAAAGCAAGACAAGAAAGTCAAAGAAATGCAAAATGGAGACAGTAGACAGAGATATGAGGCGAAAAGAATAGTAATGTCGAAGAACAATATGGTTTTATTGGATATTATAAGTGACAAGGAGTGGATGTTTCTGCGTCATCCATTGAGAACGACTTTGAGCCATATCACCAATTTTCTCCAACTATCGGTGTTTACCGTCCCGAGGATTCCAACCAGACAGCAGTGTACACTTTTCTACGTGACTGGCTTAAACTAACTGTTGTGGATTTCATTGAGTGATGAAGCCATGTTTTGGTTTGACCATCACTAGCTAACTCTTTTCCAACCTGATCTATCCTACTTCAGCTAACATTTCCCGTTGAGGAAGGCGATGGATGGCTAGGCTACCATGCGTAACACGTGTCCTAACCATCTCAATGAATGTAACTTCACAGCCTCGTATTTTGATTTCCCCTCCTTACGTAACACTTGACTGACGCCCAACCTCAATATTGCTCACCCTATTATACCACTTCACACAGGAGATAGAATGCAGGCACCTTTGATCAAGGACAGCTAGCCTTTTCGTATCTTCCGCTTTCAATGACCATGTCTCACAACCATAAAGGAGGACGAAGCGGACTGCTGAGCACTACACACGCCTTTTGATCAACAATCAGCCTGATATCACGTCTATGCCAGAGGTGGCGTAAACTGTTATATGCTAAACGGACCTTCTTTATCCGTACAGAGATTTCGTCAGCGATTAACACGTTGGCACTGGCTCATGCAACTCCCGAAATAAACACGCTTTGCCACCTCAATGCCTATTTCTAAGCTAGGAGTCAATGTAGCCCAGTCTGTCCTGTAGCATCATGTTACATTTGACAGCTAGAGTGTATCGCATGCCAAACATTTGCAGATTGCAGCTCAAGGTGCTGAGAAGGTTCTACTCTATTTTTTATGACCGTCTTCACCTAGGAAGGAGGACTATGTCATCTGCATATTCTAAGTCAACGAGATTATTCCCTGGTGGTAACCAGTCAATTCCTGAGTCACTGAAGTCACTTAGAGTTACGTCCATTAGTACACCTGTGATGAAATTGAATATAAATGGGGATAGTGGTCATCCGTGACAGATGTCACCATTTCGGATGACAACTCGCCGTAAGCTATTACCTGGCTGCATGAGTTCGCGTAGAGTGCCTTGAGTAGTGCGACGTATTTTCTTGACATTCCTTTTACAGCCAAGCATCACCACACTACCTCTCGGTCGACAGAATTGAACACTGCCTTTAGTTTAAGAAATATAATGATTGTTGGGCACCACCGGTGAGTATGCCTATGTTCCTGTGGACTGTAGTGTGATATAGAAGTGTAATTTTATGATTCAATCCCCTGATCCCTAAATCTCTTGTTAATCGTCATATAATCTAGATGTGTGGCCCAGTAGAGTAAATACTTGACTCTCAGCTGCGAGCTCCTGAGTTAGAATCCCCTTGCATTTATGTCAACCTGGATGATTGAGCAGTGTCATCATCTCTGGATACACTAAGCGCGTGTATCATACATAGCCTGGCAAGTGAGTTGAAATAACTCAAATGACCTATGGTTTTGACTGAGTTTTCAGAATGTGTAATTCTCTTACTAAAAGTTTGTTATTTGTTATTGAATTAGTTATTAATTACTTTAATTGTGAAATTTTAATATTTTTCTATATTTTTTGTCTTCTTTCTTTTTGTTATTTTATAGGTTGTTGATTTCAGTTGTAATCACTTGACCCAGTTACCTAAAGGGATTGAAAAAGCTAAAGGCTTATTAGTATTGAATTTAAGCAATAATCAAATCTCATTGATTTCACCTGATTTATTTGTTCAATGTACAGAGTTAATGTTTTTAGATTTAGGCAATAATCGATTAGAAAGTTTACCAGCTCAACTTCGTCGATGTTGTTCACTACAACAACTTATTCTATGCAATAATCCATTACGTCATGCTCAGCTTAGATCAGTGACAGCACTTAAACAACTTGAGGTAAATGCATTTCATCTTTTTTTTTGTGGAAAGAAATTCGAAATGATCTTTTGGTTATTTATATATTATCAAAAATAAACTACATCTATATTCTGGATTTTATCAGGAAATGACATCGGTTATTTTACTAGGATCATTGATTCTTCTGTTCCTTGTTCTTTTCATTCCTTTACCTCCGAAGTGGAAGATAAGGCTTTAAGATTGAAGCCTTTAGGTTTTAATAGTCGTGGCTTTGCGTTGTTAGCCTCACGCGCAAACATCCCTCTCTTCTCAGCTTAATATTCACTGATAAGGTGTGTAAAGTTTGGGAAACATCCGGGAATCGAACCCTGGACAGTGTGCGTGTGTGGCAAGCTGTTCTACCACTGAACTCTCCACACCCTGTGCCTTACTGAATTTTCTTTTACTTGAGTGAGGTGTTAAGTCCGAGTAGTTTGATTGTAACGCATACTTTGGCGATAATCTTTCTGATAAAGTATTTCGGCTTGATTTCTTTTTCAACAAACAGGCTTCTTTGGCCATTTTGTGCTTATGCATTTCTCTCTGTGTGTCTCCCTCATCTTTTCCCTTCTTTTTTCAGGTGTTAAATTTATCAGCTACTGAACGAAGAGTGGATAATATCCCGAATGAATTAGACAGACTGGAACATTTAATTGAATTAGACTTATCTTGCAATCTATTGACAAAGATTCCCGAACCAGTTTTATTGGTATGTCAATGTATATTTATGTATATAAGGAATAACCGTAAACGATTTGTTATGCATTTTCTGTGTAATAAAACAAAAAAATACTGTGCAATGTTTTTGATGTGGTTTCATTCTCTGAACCAGTTGGTTTAATATTACGAACCTTTCATTATCCTTCTAGACATCTTCATAATTAAGCCATCCAACTGAGAGAATGCAGTCACATCGAAATCATTCACATGTGACACCAATCTTCACTGTTTATTTCAGTTTTCAATGTCTAAAAAAGAGTAACCGATAGTGTGGTATCCATATTTTCTTGAATTCTGTGTTAAAAAGTTTTCTGAGAAAAGAAACAACTACAGGTATTCATTTTGTCTTTGCAAATTAATGTAGAAGATTTTTTCAAATGTCAGGGGGTGAATTTCACTTTCAGACACGAGCACAACTTACGTGGACTGGTTAGTTCTTATGGCTCCACTATCATAGATGGCACTTAAGTTGAAACTAAATCGAATGTATTTCCTCTGATCTTTCCTGGTCTTCCCACATCGAGTTATTTTCCAGAAAGATATTTAAGTTAAGACGATCTGGTATCATTCCGTCTCTGTTGTTGCAGTTTGTTAATTCTTGCATTCTGCCTATACTTTTTTGCCGCTTCCCCTTAATCTTTACCGGGCTACTTAAGAAAGACTTTGCCGTACTGTGAAGGGCACTAGAAGCCATCAGTTGGGCGATTGGGGTGCTGCTAAACCAACTCATTAATACTATTGTAGATAGACATATGGATTCCTGCAAGAAATTAGCAAATATTCTTTTGTCAAACTCTGACCATCCCCTCTATACACAACTCTCTCATTGCATCTCATCGGGTAGAACTAGAAACAACTATAGAAAACTGTATGCTCGGACGACTAAGTACAAAAACTGCTGGAAAATGTCTTAACTACTGTACTAATTTTCACAAAATATTACTTATATTACTCTTGTACATTCAACCAGTCAGTTGTATTTTTCTTCAGTTTTATTCGAAGCAAATTAGGTTTATTATTTACTGATTGAATACTAAAATAAAAATTCATTGTTTAATAATGTTCAGGCATTTGTCTTCCTCTAATACCTTGGCTTTTTGTGTGTTAATGGTTCAGAGCTGGAATTTTCACCAACCACCCACACGACCAGGGCTCGATCCCTGGCGGATGCACTTACAAACCTTGCCTGGTTTACCAGCCGATAGATGATAAGCTGGGAAAAGAGGGAAGGGTGGGTGTGAGGCTGGCAACTTCACCTCATAAAAACAACACCAACTCTACTGGAACTTCAAGCCTTGAGCTTTTTGTTCTATTCGGAAGGCAAGGAAAATGGAAAAATATTCAGTTATGTTGTAATTCCATAAATCGTGTGTGTTCCTTTTTATTCTTTTACTCTTCATAAGAAGCATAAGGCCTCAAACGTTTGAGTATCTCAGTGGTTGCTTACGAAGTGAGGTTGCTAGTCTCGCGTCCAACCTTCCCTCTCTACTGGGCTTACTATCCGATAATCGGACCTCAGATCATGTGGGCCGGGTTGATGAGTATGCTATTGCTCAATGACTGATGCATTCTATGCATTTTATCACTGCTTGCATATCACATTGCAGGAAAGAACTATGCTGCAATAAGATATTAGTAAGTATTGTCTGTGACATTCATCTATAGATTTTATTGTTGTTGTTATTCTGGGAGTGATGGTCGTTGTTTATCCTAACCGGATCTAACTATAGTTTCATATCTCTGATATACATATAATTGACCTCACTGTATTCTTTCATTTTATTGTCTTTTCTCTTATCAAACAAACAAACAATATCAATATCAACATAACAAAAACAACACCAATCAACAAATGGAATATAGCTTCGAAGTTTACGTAAACTGCATTTAGCCCACAATGAATTATCTGATTTATCCAATTTAACCGGAGATTGGCCTAGGCTTGAATACTTGAATCTTAGTTATAATCAGTTAACTCATCTACCTACTGGATTGATACGTTTATCTTGTTTACGAAAATTATATGTGAATAATAATCATTTAACATTTGGTGGTATTCCATCAGGAATAGGGAAATTACAAGATTTAGAAATATTTGATGCATCACACAATGAATTAGAAACTATACCAGAAAGTGAGTACTTTTTTCGTTTTAGTTTTACACGGTGAACTTTCTGTTATTATGTGTGGTATTTAAATTTGAAAAATTGGTGTATGTTTTTTGTTCTGGTTTTGCCTTCTTTGTGTTTCTCTCTCCTTATTGGTGTCCATTTATCTTGAAAACGATATTGGATAGTTGGAGGTAGTCGGCAGGAAGCCTTGCACCTAGGTTTCGTGCTAGTTGGCACTCACCAGTCAGCAAGGCGTACCTGCAACCTTGAAGGAACTCATATCCCTTCTGAGATTTGAACCCGTGTCACTCAGTGCTACAGTCTGAGACGTTACCACTGAGCTATTCGGGCTCGCAATTGATCTCCTGTAAGACTGTAGTGTGTATTTTCATTGAACACTAGTAACTAGTGTGACTTGTCTAGTCCTCTGTTTGGTGCGGACTGAATTCTACCAGTCAGGTTCGCAATGTGGCTAGCATTCTAGGTTGCTCGCCATCACGGTTAACATTGATTTCATGATATTAGATAGTTGGACGCGATCGGCATGGTAACGTCTGACTGTAACACTAGGTGATGCGGGTTCGAATCTCAGAAGGGACATGAGTTCCTTCAAGGTTGCAGATACGCCTTGCTGACGAGTTCCAACTAGCACGAAACCTAGGTCCAAGGCTTCGTGCCGATTGCCTCCAACTACCTAATGTCATCAAATCAATGGCGAGCCACCTAGAATGGTGGCCACATTGCAAACCTGACTGGTGGGATTCAGTCTGCACTAAAGAAATGACTAGACACATCACACTAGTTGCTAGTGTCCAATAAAAATATCCTGAAAACGAATTTGACTTAATAGATGAAACGAGTTATCAACCTAGGTGCTCATTATTTCCCTCGGTTCAGAGTGGAACATACAGTTTCAAGTGCACATCTCCATTCCACCCTTTTATCTGCAATTGGTCTAGCTGACTCTACCATTGCCCATAAGGTGCCACCTCTTCCATTTGTCACCCTCGGACGCCCACCTTGTCGTTTACCATTCGAGCTCCAACGATATCTCATTAAATTATGTGTTTCTTTATGTCATTCTAGTGGGATTTTTAAATGACGCTATATTGTTCTACTTATTTGCCTTACCATTTCAATACAGGTCTATGTAGATGTGGTCGTTTAAAACGCTTAATACTCAATTCGAATCGTCTACTCACCCTTCCTGATGCTATACATTATTTAAAAGAATCATTGGATGTTTTTGAAGTTGATAATAATCCTCGTTTAAAAATTCCGCCTAAACCACCTGAATTACAAAAAGGTGCTGGTTTAGCCTTTTATAATATTGATTTTTCTTTGGATGCTCAATTGCGTATGATGCGTGGAAAACCAGCACTAACTACAGAAACAATTCATCATGCAAAGGTAATTTGTTTTCTTTCTTTATACTATTGATTTTTAGTCGTTTATCGATCTGAATTAAAAATTTTATTGAAGTACATTAACTTTTGTTTTAGTCGTATTGGTTCATTAATCTAGATGGCAGAGTATACAAATGACACTTATTGTTCACCGTTGATGTATTTTGAGTCAGAGTTTCTGACTTCTCAACTCTATACCCTTACTACAGAACTAGTGGTTCCTGACAGTGTCCTAACAGACTGTAAAGTGTGAAGGAGTTCATGAACCCATTATTTCATTTGTTTGGTATATATCATCAGCTGCAGTGAGCTGGTGGTTGGTGAATTGCATGCATTCATTCTAAAGAGACGCTCATCTGATATCCACGAAAATGGAACACATATAATCCTAGGGGAAGCATTGGATCACCCATTAAGTGTGAGTGTTGTACTATGCAACTGTACTTACTATCCAACTGGTTGGTTGTCAATCTTGTCTGTTAAAAGTAGAGAATGCGCGAAGTATGCAGGCACTTGAAAGTTATATTTTTCCTAGCTTTACTAATATTTGGTTAGAAGCTTGGGCTTTATCTTTTATCTGTATGTATAGTTTATCTGCTTTTAGTATTATAGAGATACAGCATGTTGCTATTCTATTTGGGATTTGTTTAAATCCTGGTTCATTCATAATCTTATATATTTCAGTGGCTTAGTAGCATATTTCTTATACTGTTATCATTCTGAATGAAATCATGCCTAGCTTTTTGGATTCGGCGAGGGTATATATAGTATTCTAGTTATTTCTTAGGTGTTTTTCTGTAAATGTATACTGTTAGGTAGGTTTAAAGTTAGGATTATGGTTAGAATTAGGAATAGGCTAAAGAACAGTGTCAGAAATACCAATGGATCTCAAAGTAGCATGACCTACAGTCACCTGAATGAATGCATCTATCGCGCATGGTATGATTTCCCTATAGATCACCTATGTAGTAAATGAGATTCACTCGTACAACACTTACGCGACAAATGTACATTGTTAATAATCCTGTTTGCAGTAGTTTTTAAGTGCATTATACGACTTTTCCGTGTCTGAATTCTGATTGGTTGTTCAAGGTCACAGTGGTTTTGGCTATGATAGTTTAACATTGCCAACTTTTGCTATAGTAATTAACACCGGTGTATTTTAATATCTTAAAGATAATTACTGTTGGAGAAATTAATTGTGAAAAAAAATATTTACCACTTCTAGTCACATAATGCAATATGAAGTTTTTTTACAAATCTAAAATGTTGAACCCTATCCGTGTATTCTGTAGAATCAACTCGCTTTGAAGTTCTCAGTACTTTTTCATTTAATTATGTTTATATCTAAGTAAAGTGAAAAATTCTTGTGAAACTTTATACATATTAAAAAGTATGAAAGATACGAACTTACAATCAGTTTGTAATCTCTTTATAAAGTATTAAAGCGTGAGCGAATATATGTCCAGTACATTTTGGCTTTCTTCTATTGTTTTACTATTATCCATTCCATTGGAAGACTAGTAAGGGAAAAGGTTATTGACTAATCACTAGAGTTCTCTTTATATTTGTGTTCAACATTGACTGACTGACTGACTGTTTTCAACGTAGAACTTTGCATAGGTGTTCAGCAGTTCAACTTGATACACCTTCTCAATGTAGCACACAAAGCGAGAGAAGAAAGTAAAGAAAGATTCAAGAGAGAGATAATAAATACAAGCGCTAGGCAAAAAGAATAGTACTATGGAAGGACAGTAGAGTTTTGTTGGATATCATAAATCACAAAGAGTGAATGCATTTGCGCTGTACGTTGAGAACCATTTTTAGCCATATCACCAACTGTCTCCAGCCTTCATTGGTTTTTACCAACCCAAAGACCCCAACCAGGAAGCCAGTGTGCACCTTCCTACATGGCTCGCTGGCTTAAACTAACTGTTGGGGATTTCATTGACTGACCACGCCATGTTTTGGTTTGACCACCCCTAGCCAACTCTTTTCCAACTTGATCTATCCTGTGTTAGCTAACATTGCCCGTCGAGGAAGGTGATGGGTAGGATAGCATGTGTAACACATTTCGTAACCATCTCAGTCGATGTAACTTCACAGCCTCGTCGATTGATTTCCCCTCCTTACGTAGCACTTGACCGAAGCTCAACCTCAATATTGCTCACCTTATTATACCATTTCATACAGGAGATAGAATGCAGGCACCTTTGATCAAAGACAGCTAGCCTTTTCGTATCTTCCACTTTCAACGACCATGTCTCACAGCCATAAAGGAGGACGGAGCGAAGTGCTTCTGAGCAGTATACACGCCGTTTGGTTGATAGCCGGATATCACGTCTACACCAGAGACAGTGAAAATCGGCATATGCGAAACGGACCTTCTTTATCCGTGCAGAGATTTCGTCCTCGATCAACTCCGCTGGCTATGGCTGATGTATCTTCACAAATAAGTGAGGTGTTCAACACGCTCTACCAATTCACTCCCTATTTCTAACCTAGGAGGTCAATGTAGTCCAGTCCTGTAACATCATCTTACATTTGGCGGGAGCGAATTGCATGTCGAACGTTCTCAGATTGCTGCTCAAGGTGTTCGGAAGACTCTGCATCTTGTCAGTGTCTTTACCTAGGAGGGAGGACTATATAATCTGCATATTCTATGTCAAACAGATTATTCCCTGATAGTAACAAGTTAATCCGTGAGTCGCTGAAGTCATTTAAGGCTAAGTTCATTGGTACATCTATGATGAAATTAAACAGAAATGGCGACAGTTTTTCCATAGTAATTCAAGATCTATTATAATTACTAACCTTAAATGCTCATACTTGACTGTAGGAATTATAAGGAAATTATTCGGTAAATTTAGATTTTGCTGGGATATCGTAAACTTTAAAAAATTGTTCATTCACCAATGGTGCTTTATTGATAGTGTGTGTTGGTGTTATTGTTACCGCGTTTCGTAGCAATACATAGAAAGGGTTATCGATAAATTCATAATTTTTCTGCCTTCCTAGTGAAGTTATAAGTATGAAAATACCTTCAGTAACATATTTCAGCTCATTAGGGGGTCATCATCTGTATACGTACACATTTTAACATTTTCTCGATAGACTATCTTTTATTAGTAACTGTGGTAGAAAATAATTTGCTGTGAGATACAATGATACTATATTCATAATTGAATGACACTCCGTGCACAATTATTTACTGCTCAGAATCATCTCAGTGTATTCACCACCGACAGGGGGAGAAATCTGAAGGAAGGTACTTCTTCCACTTACCTAGACAGCAACCTTTCAACTACCGGCATCATGGATGACGATGTTAAAGCCAAGTAAAACAAACCTTCATTAGCCTGAAATCAGGTGTGTCGATCAATTGTATTCAGCATAAGGAATAAGATTTGGATTGTCAACACTAATCTGAAATAGGTGCTTCTATGTTATAGTTCAGTGATTTGACATGCGCCTCACGAAAAGTACTTCCAACAGGCTTCAAACTTTTGTCAACAGCTTCCTTCTCTGACTCGATAGTGAAGATCAGATAGTTGGTTAGAAAGGATAAATGACAAGTAACTCTGACAACGAACCAACCAAGAACCTATTGCTGAACAAATATGCTGAAGGAAATAATGATGGATGTGACGCAGGCTGAGGCTATAGTTAAGTGACATCTCACGTAATCGTGAAGCGGCAAGTTGGGGATGGGTCGTGTGAGGAGGGAATAAAAGCTTATGGTCAATCGTTGATCTAGCTAAAACGGACTGCAAAAAACAGGGGAAAGCGGAGATGTGCTTGTAAAACTCCATATTCCACCCGGAAACCAAGTGAATAATAAAAATATGATAATTTGGAATGCATATTAAGTGTTAACTTAATAGTTTTCTTAGTAGCTTTGGTGCGACTAATAGTCTCAACGTTTTCATATGGACGTGTATTACCGTTTTTTCAAATATTTTCTAATATAACAATAGTTTTTTATCTTGGAATTCTTAACTGCCAGTGTTTATCTTAACAGTCAGAGGCATGCGCATACAAACTTAGAATCGTAAATGTCTATAGTTAATGGACAGTCTGTCTGTAAAAATAGACCATAGTTCCAAAACTCTAATTTAACTTTTAAATAAGTCTCGTGACTTAGTTTTATTACGTGAAATTTAACTAGTGATTGACACTGACAAATTATGATCGAGTGAATAGTAATTTTTTACGACAGCACATCTTGTTCAACTGATAGGACAAAATATATAATGTTTTGTCAAATATAACGTATTAAGAAGGGAATAGTTCATACTATTATTAACATGGTATTACAACACTCTTGCTGTTAGGTAATAAATGACGAAAATCGGACGCATATAATATATATATATATATATATATACATATATATTGTTGGCATTAGATGGTTGGAAGCAATCGGCAGGAAGCCTTGGACCTAGGTTTCGTGCTAGCTGGTACTCATGTCCCCTCTGAGGTTCTAACTCGCGTCACCTAGTGCTGCAGTCAGAAACGCTACCACTGAGCTATTCGGGTCCACAATTGTAATGGCTACTTTGATTGGTCACTAGGTACTAATCAATATCATGCATCTAGTCCTTGAGATGATGAAGACTTAATTCTATTACTCAGTGTGTACTGCGATGGCACTGCAAACTTGACCGATGGAATTCAGTTTGTGTTTAAACACAAATCTTTTTTCATGAGTATAGCGAAGAGTGTTTTGAAGTAAGTATGTTTGAATGCTTCGAGTAGAGGCAATAAAACTGGAAACCTAAACACTGACAATCTCCGCATAACTACCGACTGGTATATGAATCTCTAGTGCACGGAGCGTGGCTAGCCTTGGACCTAGGTTTCGTGCTAGTTGACACTCACCAGTCAGCAGGGCATATCTGCAACTTTGAAGGAACTCATGTCCCTTCTGAGTCATAGGTTCAAGGCTTCCTGCTAATTGCTTCCAACCATCTTATACCAACAATTCACAGTGCACTGTGATGATGAACCGCCTAGCATGGTGGCCACATTGCAAACTTGACTGATAGAATTCAGTCTGCCCTAAAGATAAGAATAAACTATATATATATAACTCTTATTACTAGTTGGTTAAAGTGGAAGTACTTTTTCTTTCTCCTTCTGAAAGTTGTAATAATTGTTTTATTAAATTTTGTTTTCCCGCTTAGGATCCAGCAGCTCGATTACGTCGTCTCAGAAGACGCCGAGGTGAAGGAGTTGGCAAAGACAGCAAGTGTGTTCTTGAAGGTATGCAACGTATAGCCAAAGAGAAGGAAGAGCTTCTTGAACAAAAGGAGCAAGAAGCTGAAGAAGAGACACGGAAATTGGCAGCCAGACGTTGGCAAGATCTTTTGGCTAGACCACGATTGGATTATACAGGAATATTTGACGAGGCATGTGAGCCTAATTTTTGCGTCACTTACTTTCAGTATTCTTTGGAAATGATTTTTCGATGAATTTGTACTGTAAAGTTAATTATTAAACAGTCCTGTGCTTTTGTCTACCGTAGTCTTTGTCAATACGTTGAAATCTCTTGTTGATTATGATGTTTTTCTGGTTGAATGCCCACCAGCCACCTACATAGTATGGGCTCGATCCCTGACTGTCGCACTCCCAGATCTTGCTTAGTTTACTAGCCGATGCTACGGCCCTAAAAGTTAGAGTGCAGGGTGTGCAGTTAGCAACTCTCCTCCACTTGGAAAGCAAGGAATGATAAAACGATTATGAATGGATTGTTCAATGTATCTTGATCGAAATAAGGATAGTTACTGTGTACTATCACATTAAGCGTATATGCTTTCGTAAACTTTATCAAAAATTAAGGTTAGAATAAACTGCTTTTTTCAGTGTTTCAATAAATTGGTAATTTTTGTGTATATATTAAGTTTCTGTAGATTGTTTCGTAATTTTGCGCACTTTTTTCAGCATAATGATAAGAATATGCTTTGTACTCATGTGAACACAATATAAAACAATGTAGATTTATCTTCAATATGATGTAAACTCCGATTTCATAAATGGGCCTATTATTTCTTATTGGACACTGACTAATGTCACGTGTCTAGTCCTTTGTTTACTGCCAACTGAATTCTATCAGTCAAGTTTACAATGCGGGCTACCATTCTAGGTGGTTCGCCATCACGGTGCACTGTGAATTGTTGCTATCAGATGGTTGAAGGCAATTGGCACGAAGCCTTGCCTGACCTAGGTTTCGTGCTAGTTGGCACTCACCAGTCAGCAAGGCAGGCGTATCTGCAATCTTGAAGGAACTCATGTCCGTTCTGAGATTCGAACCCATGTCACCCAGTGCTGCAGTCAAAGACCATCCATTGAGATTATGCTTATGAACTGGCTTCCAGTTATGGTGAATAACATAGTATAATTATCTATTATTATTTCTTAATTGTGGTGAACTGCATAATGCGCCAGACTGTGCGTTGGAAGCGCGGAGACAGAAGTACGCTGGACCACCGATGAGAAGACTTTAGAAGGTCTGGATTTCGCAGATGATATATGTCTAATGTCACACAAAATCGAGGACTTACAGGCGAAAAGCAACAAACTGGCAGAAGAGGCAGACAGCGAAGACAGGACTCCAGGTGAACATACAGAAGACGGAGATGATGAAGATAACCAACGAACCGCAACAGCAACAACCACCAGTAACAATCACCACCAAGAGGAGAAAGTGGACAGAGGTCACTCCCTTCACTTACCTAGGCAGCCAGCATAGTTTCAACCACAGCGGACGGATGAAAATGTCAAAACTGGTCAGAATCGGAGAGGCAAGACACTCCTTCATCAACCTGAAATCAGTTTTGGAATCTTCTGAACTCTGCCTCAGCATATAGAACAAGATTCGGATTTCCGACACCAATAAGAGGTCAGTTAGCCACTTCTTCTATACGGGTCAGGAACTTGCACTGCGCGTAAAAGAAAGCATATACATCAAGTTACAGACCTTTATCAACAGCTGCTTTCGCCGGCTCCATACTGAAGATAAAATGGCCAAAAAGAATATGTAACAAGAAACTTTGGCTGGCAGCAAAGCAACAGAGAGCCGACTGCTCAAGAAATATGTAGGAGAAAATGGAGGTGTATCGGGCATACATTGATGAGATCGTCGAATGACAGTGTACTCAATGTAGGCCATTGCTCGGGTGGAATTCAAATGGCAAACGACGAGTGGGTCGTCAATACGAAGGTGATGTGAAGGAGATCGTGTGAAGAGGCGATGAGGGTTTATGGTCAATCGTGGACCCAGTTGAAGAGGACGGCAGAGGATAGGACAATGTGAAGATGTTGTTGAATCCGTATTTCCCACTCGTAACTCAAGGGAATAATAGTAATACTGTGTGATTTTGTCAAAGTAAAAATTTTATCGATAATAGAATGGTAATTAAATGTTATGTAAATATTACTCTAAGTATTCAAGTTTAGTATTTTACACATTTTGTAGGATACAGGTATAACCCCAGGTGTACAAATCTGGGAATTGGATCAGTTTTATCCAAAGCGTGTTGAAGATGAAGTATTACAAGGTCATCTGTTCAATGGAGATTGTTATGTTGTTCTACAAACTGAGGTGAATAATAATCAAGTATTAGAATGGACTATATATTACTGGATTGGATCTCGTTCAACTAAGGATAAACAGACATGTGCAGCTATTCATGCTGTAAATCTACGTAATTTCCTCGGTGCTGAAGGTCGAACTAGGCGTGAAGAAGAAGGCGATGAAAGTTCAGAGTTTTTAGCGTTATTTGGCGGTAGTCTCGTTGTACTAGATGGTGCTCGTGGTGAAACTGGATTTATTCATGTTGAAGATGATGTTGTAGTTCCTAGATTTTACAGGTAACTGATAAATAATTATTTTAATTGTTATAATTTACTAGTGATAACGGACCGAGTATGTATGAAATCTTATAGTAATATCCTGTTTGCCAGGCCGGAGTAGGTGTGGATAGACATTTACAATATGTATATATTTGAATAAGGCATTTAGGAGACAAATTTCGCGAGATGATATCAATTCGTAGTTTCTTTACAACCGCTTTACAACTAACATGGTTCACAACAATAGTAAAATAAAATGCATGACAATTACTCAGTTATGTAAAAGAAAAGTATGTACTAATGACTAATCATATTTAAATAGGTCAAGTAGTCCATGGTAGGCGAAGATTGAAGTCTATTGTGTTTCGTACACATAGTTTAGTATGTATGAGATTAATCCAAAGTGCTTCCATCACCTTCAATAACCCTGAATTAGAGTTATATGAAATAATTGTGGAACAGTTATTAATAATGATTTTGTAACCTGACATCAATAAGTGCTTTGCAATGGATGATGCTGGATTTCTATTCAGATTAATTGCATTGGGATTTTCTGTGTTTTAATAACCATTTCGGAACATGTTCTTTTCGACGACATTGGAACATTCTATTGGTTCTACCTATATAGATGTCACCGCAGTTGCAGGTGAACTTGTAGATACAGTTTGAAGTAGAGTCCATAGAATTTCGTCCTTTAATCGTAGGTACAGGGATCGAAAATGTTCGGCAAATGAGAAAAAGAGATGCGGCGTAGAATGTGCGTTTGATGGCTGACCGAAGTCTTTGAGCTGTCAACTGCATAATCTGGTCGCCCTTGAATGGTAGGTTAGTAAAGATAGCTTTCTTTGGTACAGAAGCTATCTTTGCGAGATGTGGTTTTTCTTTACTGTGACAAGTGATGAAGTTCTCCGGATAACCATTAGCTAATAAAACTGAATGTATATGTCGAAACTCATCCATCAATGTGTCACTCGTGCATATTTTTCGGGCCATTGAGAACAAACATTTCACTAGGGGACGTTTATGCTGGATAGGAACAAAACTGGTGAAATGAAAATATTGTCCACTCCATGTCTGTTTACGAAAAATAGATCGTTGAATCATTCCATCGTCTCTCCTGGTCATTGAAATATCCAGGAACCTGAGTATCTTATTCGATTCGAGTTCGGAAGTTACTCGGATATTTGGATGAATATGATTAACTAAAGTAATAGTTTTCAATAGACTTACTATTATTACCAACAATGAGTTTATGATCCACGTAAAGTTCATATAGCATAAATT